>LS997567.1:10925324-11408341 GCA_000469685.2 Haemonchus contortus | reverse complement strand
GAAGAGCAGTGGACATCACATTTCCACATAGAATGAAATATGCCTATGTGTTTAGGGAACTTAGATCAGCAGTCTACAATGCTGCACAAAAGTATTCTAGAAGGTAAGAAAATTATGCATCACATCTTCACAGAAAATGAGAAGTGCCTATGTGTTGAGTGAACTCAGGCCAATGGTCAACATTTCCGCACAAAACTATTAGAAAAGCCTATAAAAGTGGGTATCACCTCATCTCAGACGGTGAGAAGTGTATATGTGTGGACGGAACTTAGATCAGCAGTCAGCATTCCTGCACACAAGTATTTTACAAGTGAAGAGTAGTGGGCATCACATCTCCACATAGAATGAAATATGCCTATGTGTTTAGGGAACTTAGATCAGCAGTCTACACTGCTGCACAAAAGTATTCTAGAAGGTAAGAAAATTATGCATCACATCTCCACAGAAAATGAGAAGTGCCTATGTGTTGAGTGAACTCAGGCCAATGGTCAACATTTCCGCACAAAACTATTAGAAAAGCCTATAAAAGTGGGTATCACCTCATCTCAGACGGTAAGAAGTGTATATGTGTGGACGGAACTTAGATCAGCAGTCAACAACCCTGCCCAAAAACATCAGGAAAGAAAAAGCAATTGGGTATCACCTCATTACAGAAGGTAAGAAGTGTCTATGTGTGGGCGGAACTTAGATCAGCAGTCAACAACCCTGCCCAAAAACATCAGGAAAGAAAAAGCAATTGGGTATCACCTCATCACAGAAGGTAAGAAGTGTCTATGTGTGGGCGGAACTTAGATCAGCAGTCAACAACCCTGCACACAAGTATTTTACAATTAAAGGAAAGGGCATCACATCTTCACAGAAAATGAGAAGTGCTTATGTGCCGAGTGAACTCAGGCCAATAGTCAACATTTCCGCACAAAATTATTAGAAAAGTCAAGAAAAGAGGGTATTACCTCTTCACAGAAGGTAGGAAGTGTCTAGGTGTTGACGGAACTTAGATCAGCAGTCAACATTCCTGCACACAAGTATTTTACAAGTGAAGAGTAGTGGGCATCACATCTCCACATAGAATGAAATATGCCTATGTGTTTAGGGAACTTAGATCAGCAGTCTACAATGCTGCACAAAAGTATTCTAGAAGGTAAGAAAATTATGCATCACATCTTCACAGAAAATGAGAAGTGCCTATGTGTTGAGTGAACTCAGGCCAATGGTCAACATTTCCGCACAAAAGCATTAGAAAAGCCTATAAAAGTGGGTACCACCTCATCTCAGACGGTAAGAAGTGTATATGTGTGGACGGAACTTAGATCAGCAGTCAACATTCCTGCGCGCAAGCATTTTACAAGTAAAGTGGGCATCACATCTTCACAGAAAACGAGAAGTGCTTATGTGTCGAGTGAACTCAGGCCAATAGTCAACATTTTCGCACAAAATTATTAGAAAAGCCTAGAAAAGAGGGTATCACCTCTTCACAGAAGGTAGGAAGTGTCTATGTGTTGACGGAACTTAGATCAGCAGTCAACATTCCTGCACACAAGTATTTTACAAGTGAAGAGTAGTGGGCATCACATCTCCACATAGAATGAAATATGCCTATGTGTTTAGGGAACTTAGATCAGCAGTCTACAATGCTGCACAAAAGTATTCTAGAAGGTAATAAAATTATGCATCACATCTTCACAGAAAATGAGAAGTGCTTATGTGTTGAGTGAACTCAGGCCAATGGTCAACATTTCCGCACAAAACTATTAGAAAAGCCTATAAAAGTGGGTATCACCTCATCTCAGACGGTAAGAAGTGTCTATGTGTGGGCGGAACTTAGATCAGCAGTCAACATTCCTGCACACAAGTATTTTACAAGTGAAGAGTAGTGGGCATCACATCTCCACATAGAATGAAATATGCCTAAGTGTTTAGGAAACTTAGATCAGCAGTCTACACTGCTGCACAAAAGTATTCTAGAAGGTAAGAAAATTATGCATCACATCTCCACAGAAAATGAGAAGTGCCTATGTGTTGAGTGAACTCAGGCCAATGGTCAACATTTCCGCACAAAACTATTAGAAAAGCCTATAAAAGTGGGTATCACCTCATCTCAGACGGTAAGAAGTGTATATGTGTGGACGGAACTTAGATCAGCAGTCAACAACCCTGCCCAAAAACATCAGGAAAGAAAAAGCAATTGGGTATCACCTCATCACAGAAGGTAAGAAGTGTCTATGTGTGGGCGGAACTTAGATCAGCAGTCAACAACCCTGCCCAAAAACATCAGGAAAGAAAAAGCAATTGGGTATCACCTCATCACAGAAGGTAAGAAGTGTCTATGTGTGGGCGGAACTTAGATCAGCAGTCAACAACCCTGCACACAAGTATTTTACAATTAAAGGAAAGGGCATCACATCTTCACAGAAAATGAGAAGTGCTTATGTGCCGAGTGAACTCAGGCCAATAGTCAACATTTCCGCACAAAATTATTAGAAAAGTCAAGAAAAGAGGGTATTACCTCTTCACAGAAGGTAGGAAGTGTCTAGGTGTTGACGGAACTTAGATCAGCAGTCAACATTCCTGCACACAAGTATTTTACAAGTGAAGAGTAGTGGACATCACATCTCCACATAGAATGAAATATGCCTATGTGTTTAGGGAACTTAGATCAGCAGTCTACAATGCTGCACAAAAGTATTCCAGAAGGTAATAAAATTATGCATCACATCTTCACAGAAAATGAGAAGTGCCTATGTGTTGAGTGAACTCAGGCCAATGGTCAACATTTCCGCACAAAACTATTAGAAAAGCCTATAAAAGTGGGTATCACCTCATCTCAGACGGTAAGAAGTGTCTATGTGTGGGCGAAACTTAGATCAGCAGTCAACATTCCTGCACACAAGTATTTTACAAGTGAAGAGTAGTGGACATCACATCTCCACATAGAATGAAATATGCCTATGTGTTTAGGGAACTTAGATCAGCAGTCTACAATGCTGCACAAAAGTATTCTAGAAGGTAAGAAAATTATGCATCACATCTTCACAGAAAATGAGAAGTGCCTATGTGTTGAGTGAACTCAGGCCAATGGTCAACATTTCCGCACAAAAGTATTAGAAAAGCCTAGAAAAGTGAGTATCACCTCATCTCAGACGGTAAGAAGTGTATATGTGTGGACGGAACTTAGATCAGCAGTCAACATTCCTGCGCGCAAGCATTTTACAAGTAAAGTGGGCATCACATCTTCACAGAAAACGAGAAGTGCTTATGTGCCGAGTGAACTCAGGCCAATAGTCAACATTTTCGCACAAAATTATTAGAAAAGCCTAGAAAAGAGGGTATCACCTCTTCACAGAAGGTAGGAAGTGTCTATGTGTTGACGGAACTTAGATCAGCAGTCAACATTCCTGCACACAAGTATTTTACAAGTGAAGAGCAGTGGACATCACATTTCCACATAGAATGAAATATGCCTATGTGTTTAGGGAACTTAGATCAGCAGTCTACAATGCTGCACAAAAGTATTCTAGAAGGTAAGAAAATTATGCATCACATCTTCACAGAAAATGAGAAGTGCCTATGTGTTGAGTGAACTCAGGCCAATGGTCAACATTTCCGCACAAAACTATTAGAAAAGCCTATAAAAGTGGGTATCACCTCATCTCAGACGGTGAGAAGTGTATATGTGTGGACGGAACTTAGATCAGCAGTCAACAACCCTGCCCAAAAACATCAGGAAAGAAAAAGCAATTGGGTATCACCTCATCACAGAAGGTAAGAAGTGTCTATGTGTGGGCGGAACTTAGATCAGCAGTCAACATTCCTGCGCGCAAGCATTTTACAAGTAAAGTGGGCATCACATCTTCACAGAAAACGAGTAGTGCTTATGTGTCGAGTGAACTCAGGTCAATAGTCAACATTTCCGCACAAAATTATTAGAAAAGCCTATAAAAGTGGGTATCACCTCATCTCAGACGGTAAGAAGTGTATATGTGTGGACGGAACTTAGATCAGCAGTCAACAACCCTGCCCAAAAACATCAGGAAAGAAAAAGCAATTGGGTATCTCCTCATTACAGAAGGTAAGAAGTGTCTATGTGATGGCGGAACTTAGATCAGCAGTCAACAACCCTGCCCAAAAACATCAGGAAAGAAAAAGCAATTGGGTATCACCTCATCACAGAAGGTAAGAAGTGTCTATGTGTGGGCGGAACTTAGATCAGCAGTCAACATTCCTGCACACAAGTATTTTACAAGTGAAGAGTAGTGGGCATCACATCTCCACATAGAATGAAATATGCCTATGTGTTTAGGGAACCTAGATCAGCAGTCTACAATGCTGCACAAAAGTATCCTAGAATGTAAGAAAATTATGCATCAAATCTTCACAGAAAATGAGAAGTGCCTATGCATCGAATGAACTCATTCCAATAGCCAACATTTTCGCATAAAATTATTAGAAAAGCCTAGAAAAGTGGGTATCAACTCATGTCAGAAGGTAAGAAGTGTCTGTGTGTGACGGAACTTAGATCAGAATTCAACATTCCTGCACAAAAATACTAGAAAGCCAAGAAAACTGGGTATCACTTCTTCAGAGGAAATGAAAGGTGCCTATGTGTGGTCGGAGTTCAGATCAGCAGACAGCGATGCGGCACACAAGTATTTTACAAGAAAAGAAAAGTGGGCTTCACATCTTTATAGAAAGTGAGAAGTGCTTATGTGTCGGCCGAAGTTAGGCCAACAGTCAACATTTCTGCACAAAATTATTAGAACAGCGTACAAAGTGGGTATCGCTGTTTCACAGAGAGTAAGAAGTGTCTATGTGTGACGGAACTTAGGTCAGAATTGCATATTCCCGCACAAAATTATTAGAAAAGCCAAGAAAAGTGGGTATCACTTTATTACAGAAAGTAAGCAGTGTCCATATTTGGACGGACCTCGGATCAGAATTCAACATTCCTTCACAAAAGTATTTAGAAACATGAAAATTCCTTATCACCTCATCACAGAAAATAAGAAGTGTCTATGTGTGGACGGAATTTAGATCATCAGTTAACATTCCTTCGCAAATTAATTAGAACAGTCAAGAAAATTGGGTATAACATCTTCAAAGAAAGTAAGAAGTGTTTATGTGTATTCGCAACTCAGATCAGAAGTCAATTTCCTTCATAAAAATACTAGAACATCAAGAAAAGTGGCTACCACTTCATCACAGAATTTGAGAAGTGTCTATGTTTGGACGGAACTTAGATGAAGTCAACAATCGAAACGAAAGTATTTTACAAGAAAAGACAATTGGGCATCACATGTTCACAGAAAATGAGAAGTGCCTATGTGTCGGCCGAAGTCAGGCCAACAGTCAACATTTCTGGACAAAATTATTAGAACAGCCAATAAAAGTGGGTATAACCATATCACAGAAGGTGAGAAGTGTCTATTTGTTTACGGAACTTACAAAGGATGGATACTAGGTCGCAGTGGCCATTCAAGATGAGATGTATCCCCCCTTAGGTGGTTTCAGGCGCTGATCTCTAATCTGTGTTCTAAACCTGCTAAACGATTCTGGGAACAGAGTAACGGGACCGATGTCTCCCTGTGTTATACCACACTAACGAACGGATCACCGTGCCGAGCAAAGGCATTACTTGTGTAACGGTGGCCGAGCGGGTAGTGTAGTGGGCTGGTAGACGTGACATCAAGGTTCAATCCCTTGATGCGTGCGCTCGTTTTGCTTTTCCATAAAATGTGTCCTACACGCTTGCGAAACGTTTTTGGGCTTAATATTGGGCCCTGAGTCTACGGATCTCCTTCACTGAGTTCTCTCTCACTGAAGGATCCCCAGCCGGTTAGTGACGAGGCTACGTAGGGCGTCCCCAGGTGGCGGATAGGGGAGTTAATCGCCGACCAAAAGTCACCAGTACTTGCCCAGAGACGCAGGTGGATTCAGGGGATGGACTCCTTGATTCTGCTGTGCTGGGTCGATATACCCTCTGTTCCTCGCAGGCGATCCACGCATACGTGTGTGGAGAGCCTGTGGGTGCAGTTGGTATCCTGCCCATCGACTCGGCCAAAAGCTTGCATTCGAGTGGCGAACAAGTCACACTGGGAAGTATCTGGGAGGCGATTCGGGGCCGCCTCCAAAAACAAAGCCCCTTGTCCAACCCCCCACGTCAGAGCCTGGCAAGCTACACGATGGGTTTTTCTTTCACCGCCAGAAACAGTAATAAAAATGGGCCTCATTCCCCTGAACCTGAGGGAGCCCCCAATACGGCAGCGTTGGGTAGGACCGCTCGGGAGAGGCTGCTAAAATCTCAGGGCCAAAACAGGCTGCCCAAAAGGAGAAGGACTAAGATGGCGATCTGTACTTTCAACGCACGGACGCTTGCATCGGAAGCGTGTATAGAAGACCTGATGATGCAAGCTAGGAAGATCAAGTACGACGTCATCGGACTGACCGAGACGAGAAGGCATCGCCCGCTGCACGCTGTATTTGAGACTGGAGAAGAACTGTTCCTTGGAACATGCGACAGTAAAGGCGTCGGCGGCGTAGGTGTCCTCGTCAACACGCACTTGGCCATGAACATCGATTCGTACGAAAGCTTAACAACCCGAATCGGACGTTTGCGATTAAGAAGATGTGGCTCAACCCCAGCTCTAACCATCTTCGTTGCTTACGCACCAACATCGAGCTACGAAGAAGAGGAGTTGGAAGCGTTTTATATGGATCTGGAGAGGCTCTACAGAGAAGACCACACTTTCTTCAAGGCCATCGTCGGTGACTTCAACGCCAAGATTGGCCCCAGAAGAACGGCTGAAGAGCTTCACATCGGGACTCACGGAGTGGGATGGAATGAGCAGGGTGAAAGGCTGTCCGAGTTTATCATGACGACCCACACCATCCATGGTAACTCGCAGTTCCAGAAGCCCTCTCATTTAAGATGGACATGGGAGTCACCTGGTGGACAGTTCCATAATGAAATAGACCACATCATCTTCAATCGGAGATTTTGCCTGACCGACGTCGCTGTTGTTCCGAAGTTCTACACGGGATCGGACCATCGTCTCCTCCGCGCTAGATTCTGCTTCTCAGTGCGTGGGGAGAGAGCAATGAAGTTTCGGAAACGAAGCCCCAAGACCTCCATCAACTGGGACCACTTCGCTTCCCTTGCGAGTAAATGGGAAGATTCCGTTATCGACAACATCGATGAAGAGTACAACCGGCTCGTCGAACATCTTCACGATAGCGCTAGAAAAGCTGAGAGTCCACAAGTAGCCAAGAGACGACTCTCTTCGAAGACTCTCGAGCTGATACGCCAGCGTGGAATCGCGCGAGCTACAGGCAATTATCAACAAACGTCCGAACTTGCGAAGCAATGCAGAGAAGCGATAAAGGAAGATCTGAAAGAGAGAAGAGCAGCAGTCATGGACGAAGCCGCCGAGGCCGGAAGGAGCATTCGCAAAGCCCGACGGAGCTTCGCCAACTACAAGACCAAGATGACCTCCCTTCGTCGTCCTGACGGAACCGTTACTGCATCCCGGAGGGCAATGGAGAAGGTCATCTACGACTTCTACTCGGATCTCTTCGACAGTCACGTCTACGTGCCTACTCACCATCTTAGGCAAGACGAATATATCGCTCCTTCGGTTCTCCCTTCCGAAATACGACATGCCATCAAGTCGATGAAGAACTGTGCAGCGCCCGGTCCCGATAGGATCAAACCAGAACATCTGAAGAGTATACCACAAGTCATCATCAAAACTCTGGCTAGGCTCTTCACACGGTACCTGTCGGAATGCAAAGTGCCCACGTCGTGGAAAACTAGCAAGACTGTATTGCTGTACAAAAAGGGAGATCCAGACGATATTGGCAATTATCGCCCAATCTGCCTGCTGTCCGTAATCTACAAGCTTTTCACTCGTGTCATCCTAAACAGGATTGGCAGAATACTAGATGAAGGACAGCCATGCGAGCAAGCAGGGTTTCGGAGAGGGTTCAGTACAATCGATCATATCCACACCCTAACAAGGCTCATTGAAGTATCGCGAGAGTACAAAATGCCGCTATGTCTTACGTTCATCGATTTGAAGAAAGCCTTTGACACTGTCGAGACAGAACACCCTGGGCAACCAGGGTGTTCCTACTCAATATATAAGGATGCTTCGTGAGCTCTACGACAACTTTACGACCAGGATTTCACCATTCTACAAGGAAGTCATTATCAACGTGAAGAGAGGTGTCCGGCAGGGCGATACCGTATCGCCCAAACTTTTCAGTGCCGCTCTCGAGAATATCATGCGTCATTTGGAATGGGAAGACTTGGGAGTGAAGGTCGACGGCCGCTATCTACATCACCTCCGCTTTGCAGAGGGCATCGTTCTCATAACACCGAACATCGAGCAGGCGGAACGAATGCTGGCCGAGTTTGACAATGCTTGTGGGAAGATCGGATTGAGACTGAACTTAACGAAGACGATGTTCATGAAAAACGGTTTGGTACCTGATGCTCCCTTCACGCTAAACGGAAAGAATATCTCCGAATGCTCTAGCTATGTGTATCAAGGTCGGGAAGTCAACATGATGAACGACCTAGCTCCGGAGCTGTGCAGAAGGAAACGCGCTGCGTGGGGAGCATTTAAGAATATCGAGGGAGTAGTGAAGAAGACAAAGAACATCCGGCTCCGCGCTCACCTTTTCGACACTGCTGTTCTTCCTGCTTTGACGTACGCCTCAGAGACTTGCACTCTACGAAAGCAGGATGAGCACGCTGTCAGCGTTGCTCAACGCGCTTTGGAAAGGACGATGCTCGGAATTTCCCTGTACACGCAAGTGCAGAAGGGAATCCGGAGTTCCGAGCTCCGTCAACGAACGAAGATCAGGGATGCCGTTGACCACGCCAAGAAATCGAAGATCAGGTGGGCCGGACACGTTATGCGATATAGTGATGACCGTTGGACCAGGGCGGTTACTGACTGGATCCCCCGGGACATCAAACGAACTCCAGGAAGGCCGCCAACGAGATGGTCAGACTTCTTCACGAAAGCTCTGAACGAAAGGAATGTTGATCCTCGTGTCCCTGGAGCGATTCATTGGACCACTCTGGCTCGTAACAGGGACGAATGGAGACGTTACTGGCGCCCGCTCGAGGAAATCGACGATCAACGGGACGACAGGTGATACAGGTGATACAGGTGAATATTGGGCATCTACGGAGCTCCCGCACGATTGAGGATTCCGGGGAATAGTGATTCGATGAAAAAATTTTATCACTACTGCCCGTATATATTATATATATGTACGCCCCGAGCACTCAAGATGGTGTTTCGAAATCTTCTGCAGCTCCCTACACCACTTACGGTAGATGGCGATCGAATAAGTCATCCGACCACAGCCCTTTTTGGGAGGGATACGGTCCTCACGTTCTACAAATACTGTCCACGCTTGATATGCGGATGTAAAAGTTAACTGGCATCGTTGGGGAAATACTGTAGAACAATAATTTATCGTCTTATGTGCACATATGGTCATCCTCTAACTCGATTCTTGAGGTGAACGCCCTTTCAAGAGACCTTCAATGGTAAATGTGGTGGTGCGGTGAGGCATGATACCATGATGCTGTGCACAAGACCCTGAATCCACCGACGGCTTGCTTTGAAGTTGTCTCCAATTGTCTTCCATTGTTGATTTGAAGCGGTATCCGGTGGAAATGACTGCCGTGTAGAGGGACCTCTATATAAATTTTCGCTATTCTCCATAGGTGGGCAGATCGGTCCGCTTCTTTTGCACATAATGTTGCGACAAACCAACCAACTCGAACTATAGGAGACTATCGACTCATCTACCAACGCCATAAAATTGGAGCTCATGGGTCATATCACAAACTTGAAAGCTACGTTTCACTCCGGAACCTCTATGTCCTTCCGAAAGTACGGGCCATCGTCGCTGTCATTATCAGGCGAACCGGAGAGGATCATTGTGATACCCTTTCCCAGACCCGACTTCCTCACAAAGAAGAACGGGCTTGTTTCCACAGCAGAAGTACGGTCCAGAAGCTCTTCATTACCGCCTCTTCCTAGATAGTGCCCACGTTATGCTGCAAGAACGAAAGTCCTTCATTAAGTATGATGACAACACCTTCGGTCAGAAGATTTGCTGGTATTATATAGAATAGCTTTTGACGCAATGTCTATTTGTGGACGGAACTCAGATCAGAAGTCAACATTCCTTCACAAATTTATTAGAACAGTCAAGAAAATTGAGTACAACATCTTCAAAGAAAGTAGGAAGTGTCAACGTGACGGAACTTAGGTCAGAATTGCACATTCCTCCAAAAAATACTAGAAAGCCAAGAAAAGTGGGTATCACCTCATCACAGGAAGTAAGAAGTGTCTATTTGTTGACGGAACTTAGATAAGCAGTTAACATCCCTTCACAAAATTATTAGAACAGTCAAGAAAATTGGGTATAACATCTTCAAAGAAAGTAAGAAGTGTCTATGTGTGACGGAACTTAGGTCAGAATTGCACATTTCTGCAAAAAATACTAGAAAGCCAAGAAAAGTGGGTATCACCTCATCACAGAAAGTTAGAAGTGTCTAGGCGTAGACGGAACTTAGTTCAGAAGTCAAATCCAGCACAAAAGTATTTTACAAGAGAAGAAAAGTGGGCATCACTTCTTCATGAAAATGAGAAGTGCCTAAATGTCGAGGGAGCCTAGATCAATAGTTGAAATTGCTGCACAATAGTATTTTAGAGGCCTGAGAAAGTGAGTATCACATCGCACAGAAAATGAAAAGAGCCTTTTTGTCGGCTTAGCTCAAAACAACAGTCAACATTCCTGTACAGAAGAATTTTAGAATCCTGGAAAAGGGGGAAACTCATCTCACAGTAAATGGGAAGTGTCTTGGTGCCGAATGAGCTTATATCAGTAGTTAGCAATCCTAAAGAAAAACATTACCGATACCTTAATTGTCAGTGTCGCATCTTCGAATAAAATGTTGCCGTCACCTTGTTACCTTGTTGTCAACTTAACATATATCAATAGTAAACATTCCATCTTAAAAGTATTTCAGAAACCCGAGAAAGTGATTATCACATATCGCAGAAAATGAGAGGTGACTGTGTGTCAAGTGACCTTAGATCAATAGTCAACATTCCTGCAAAAAAGTATAATATTGTAGAAGCCCGGAAAATGGAGATCACATATTCCAATAAAATGAGATGTTTCTCTGTGTCTACGCAACTTAGATAAGTAGTCAACATTCCTGCACAAAAGTATTACAGAGGCCAGGAAAAGTATCACATCTCACATTAAATGAGAAGTACCTATCTGTGGACTGAGCCTAGACTAGTAGTAAGCAATCTTAAACAAAAACATTACTGAAACCTTGAATTGTGAGTTCACTTCTTTGAATAAAATGAGACGTGCCTATGTGTCGACTGAAATTAGACCAGTGGACAACATTCCTAAACAAAAACATCACAGAAAAGAGTATCACATCTCACAGAAAATGAATAGCGCCTATGTTTTGAGGGAACTTAGACCAGTAGTCAAGTTTCCTGCACGAAAGTACTTCGAAACATAACAAAGGGGTATCACACCACCAACTAGAATGAGTATTGCCTATGTGTGGACGGAACCTAGTTCAGTAGTCAAGATTCCTGCACCAAAACATTAGCGAGGCTAAGGGGAGTGGTATCACATCTTCGCAGAAGATGAGAGTAACTATGTTAACAGACGTTTACAAACCCTCAAATGCCGTGAGGCTCAACATAATGACTTCTACACATTCTGTGTCCGGTAAAACGTTTCATTGATCCTATGGTTCTGTTTGCCATCGTTCTAGTAGTTTTCTGACAATTCACTAATTCATTTCGCGGTGACTTTTGCGGAAGTGATGCATGATGGCTGCTCAGCTGCAGGCGCAGGCTCACTAGTTGGGTAACACCAGCAAAGGACAGCAGAGGAATGTAGATAGAACAGTAATATGATTCGCTTTTGTCGCTTTCGTGAAATGAAGTCCTTGTAAAAATCGTGTGCAAAAAACATCAAAATATTTGGAACATCGGCAGTTGCGAAGAACTGTGAAATCTTTTCTCATTCGATGATATGAGGATAGTGAGAGACAAGTGACCAATGTTGTTTGGTGTGGGAAAAAAAGGTCGTTAACTTAGACGAATGAAGATTAAGAGAGAATAAGGAAAGATGATAATGACTTAAGATCACTAAGGATGAGGGAGCGAACTCAATAGAATAAATGATTGCCTCAGTTGTTCTGACAGAACCCACTTGCAAGGGAAGGATATATGGTCGCAGTGGCCATTCAAGAGGACATTTACACCCCGTGGGCGGTCTCGAACGCTGACCTCAAATCTGTGTTTCAGAACTGCTGATTGATTTCGGGAACTAACGGAACCATTGCCTCTCTGTATCGGACCACTGTACCGAGCAGATCACCGTTGCCGCAGCTATGCAACCACGGCGCAGCTGATAGGATGGTGGAATGATAACATGACATCAAGGCTTAACTCTTCGATGCGTGCGCTTATTTGGCTTTTCCAAGAAAAGAGTCCTGAACGCCTGCAGAGCTTTTTCGGCTGAGTTTTGAGCACCCACCGAGCTTCCTCTCGAGTTAGCGTTCCGGAGAATGAAAATCCAATGAAAATTTTTCCATCTCTCAACCGAACACATGCGCCTCTCCACAAGCTCAAGATGTTGTTTTGAAATTTCGGGCAGCTTCCCTGCACTTATGGTAGAGAGCGGTCAAATTACTCAGCCGACCAGAGCCCTCCATAGAGGTAATACTGTCCACACATCCCAGAAACACTATACGAAGCGGTGGTAGAAACTAACTGGCATTGTTTAAGAAGTAGTACGGAACCATAGTTTGTTGATTTGTGTGCACATATCCGCTAATTTTTGAGGTCAGCTCTTTCCAAGGAGCCTTTCATGAGGTAAACGTGTGATGCTGTGGGACATGTATCACGGCTAGACTCGAAACCCAGAATAAACCTTCGACTTGCTTCGAATTTTTCCCGTGCGACCTTCACTGTTGTCTATTGCAAGCGGCATTCAGAGTTAATGAGTGTCGAGCAATGAGATTCTTATATTGATTTGACGATAACTTATCCTTCCTTTCCGCTAATCTCCATAGGCAGACAAATCGATCATCTTGTTCTGCACCTAATAGTTACAACCACATGAGAAATCGTAGTTGTCGATAATGGATTTTTTGAGACTCATAGTCCCTCGCACTTCCCCTTGATTTCCGTGATGGCACCCTGTCGTGATGATACAAGACGTGTTTCATAGGTGCGAAGAAGTGCGGTTCCTTTAACACTCGTACTAGGAAAGGCTATGATTTCTCCATCAGCGTCATAAAAGTTTGTGGGACAGAGAACAAGTTAGAGGCTACTTTTCACTTTGGAGCGCTATCCCACAAGCGTACGAGGTTCCTCTCGCGAGGTGATGGGTTCATCGTTAATGTTCTCTTCAAGAGGTCGCTGAGGGTCATCGTAATTGTCTTTGACGAATTCGTCGTCCTCGCAGTGGAGCCTTCCGTCCCTGGCGAGATGGTGCTCACGTTATGCTGCATGAACGCAAGTACTCCAACGAATACGATGACAACACCTACAGCCAGGTTATCCCGCTAGTAGCATGTTGGAGAGTAATTGTTCCAAAGGGATAAGCACTTTACCGTGCTCCTTATATTTTTGCTCTGCGTTGGGATCAGTCCAATATGCCCACGCTCCTCAAACTCTCATCGCAATAAATATGTTGGACCACTTTTGTTATTGTCGCATCAAAAAAGTCACCATCAGAGTTTTCAGCACCCATTGTGGTTATCTGGTGCGTCGGCCTAACAGCCAGCTTTCTCGCCTCAAAAAAACCACATTTAGAGCCTGGAACGAAGACAGCTCTTCTCACGAGCACATTCTTAAGGGTTTTTTCAATACCGCGAATCTTGATTGATTCATTCCCGTATCAGAGAAACCTTTCTTCAGATCCACAGACCTGGGGACCACTTCTGTTGCACCAAACACAAAATTTTTGTGAAGATACTATATCACTTCTAGAAAGTGGTGTCAACCAAATTAAGGATGTGATAGAGCACCTTATAATACTCCATGACAAAAAAAGAATAGAGTAGAGAACTTTCGAAACAAGTCAGACAAAAAGGTTTTGATGCTGGAACTTGACAAATTGAAAACGAGTGCTAATAGCACAAAGAATTGGCTAGTGCTAAGGAAGTGCAGATGAGCTTATCTCCATTTTAAATGCACGAATGAACCGAAGTGTATAAGGAATGAATTGAGCGTCGCACTTGGTTTCCCAAAATCCTTGCAACTCCAGGACGTCCAGGCAAGCGAATTAACCAGGAACAAGGTCTCATTCTGATTTAAGAAATCTAAAGTTGCCGGAGCAGTCTCTCTCGAGCTAGGAAAACTCGGCAGCAATCGATTGAACGGAGGATAATGTGGGGCCCCTTTAGTCCATGGAGCCTTCCCAAAACTGTACTGCCCAAAATCGCCGAAATCTATGACAACAGCGAGGATTTCTCAGAATACTGGGTGATTTTCGAGACCCTCATACATAATAGACAAAGAAAAAAAGAAAACCATTGTAACCAAGCCACAAATACACCGTAGGTTATGCAAAACCAGTCAATATGAAGCCAGCGAATAGCTTTGTGGGTAGCTGCTCCGCTATTTTCGATCAGAATCAAATACTGATTAATCAGATAGATGGTATTCTTCGGTCACGTCGAGGGAAAACTTGGGATCGGATGTGTTAAAGATTGGGATGTGGTCCGAAACCATCTCAAGCGGATTTTCCCTTGACATACTCGAACCTGTCTTTATATCAAATCTTGCGCAGTACAGGCAAGCAGTCGACGATCTGATAGGCCAGTTAAAGAAAGAGGTTGCTGCTAAAGGATACGTGGAGAACAGACTAGCCCATAAGAATATCATCAAGGCGACTCCTTCAGGAGATAAGCAGGCCGATCCACATCCGCACTCCAATGACCATTGTCTGTTCTGCCAAAAAGAAAATCGTTCCTTGATGACTTGCACAGCAGTCACTGACCAAGGCAATTGCAGAGAAATATTAACCGAGGGCCGCAGATGTTACAAATGTTGCACTTCCAATCACAACAGTTTTGACCTCCAAAAAGCAGACTGCACCGGATGCGGACAAAAGCATCACATGTCTCTCTGTCTCAAGAAAGAATGAGACAAACATAAATCAAGTTGTTTGGGCATTAATAAAAGATTCAAGTATCAGTGGAAGATCAGGCCAACCATGGCGCGAACAAGGAAGCCTTTCAACTACAAGCGACGAAAGAGGCGTGACCACAAAAATACGAAAGTGCTCTCTTCTTCTTCGATACCGGAGCTCAAAATTGTTATTGAGCAATCACTCGCAGACAGCTTAGGCGCGCCGAAGGAAACCGCAGAAACAATGTCAGTAATAGCAGGCCATATTGAGCTGTCTAGAAGCTACAACGTGCAGCGTACAAACTGGGCACAGCGTATGGTGAGGACTGAACCGGAATCCGCAAACAAAACCCGTGATTAATAGCGGTTTCTCTAAAATAGAAACCTCAGCGCTGAAGATGTTTCATTTCTGAAGACAAGATGTTTTAGCTGGGCCAGTTGAAAGCTTCGTGGTAAGCAACAGAAACCACATATTCTCGTGGGATTGGATCGCTACTACGAACTGTTAACAGCTTCAATAAATTCCTTACAAGTTCCCATTGATCTACATGAAGAATATTGTTCTTAGGTCTACCATACAAGGAAAAGGAGCTGTAGAAAAATCACATGTCACTGTGTATTATGGAATGACCTCCATACAGGAAGGCACAAGAAAAGGAATCCTACAAGAGGTTCGGACGTCACAGTTTACCGCTTCCGCCTCTCGATGGTCAGAAAAACAAAGAAGCTCCACAATATCGAACTCAAAAACCCCAAATGGTGTCGTTTCGCGGTGTGTTCTTCACTGAGACATTTCCCTCAAAAGACAGCGTCCTCGAATTGGATGGAGCAAACAGAGCAGTCGAGCCGGTACCTGCTCTGGGGTTCTCTCACGGTTTTAATCATGTCCAAAAAATTTCTCTGCAGGTTTCGAATCCCTAGGAGAATTGCTAGTACTTTAGGAATCAAAACGTGTGATGTGTCACAATCACAAGAATGCTTCTGCTATGAGAATGCCATCCAGCTTGAGTCTTGGATTGTTCCGGCACTTCGAATCACCACGAACAAGGATTTTTATAACTACAACGCGGCATGCAGTCATATCCTTATTCTTCGTTTTTGCTCAGACTTGAACGTTCCAGCGGTAATAGGGTGAGCTTAAGTTCAACTTAGACAACTTCATGAGCAACGATTCTCCAAGGTTGACTGCTTTTCTGCCTTCGTTGTATGTTATCACTTGTAGTTGTCTGAAAATGTCGTCAGCTGCGCAACTTGAGTGCATGACGTGCCTCAAAAGACGGAATTCGGACATCGATGTGAATTTGCATGAGAATTGGGCACGAGCAGACTTGAAGCAAGCTATCAGGCTTACCATTACTCTTTTTTGCTATTTTTTCAGTCTGAAGTACCGCTATAGTTCAAGATTGGCGGTCCATTTCGGAAAAAAGTGATATCAAAATGAACAGTGAAGCATTAATATCGTCGCTTCGCGATCGATGATGCAAGAATTCGCAACATGCCGTCTTAACGCTTATCGCTTGATCACCGCGCAGCCATGCTTCTACAAAACCAACACAAGGGGGCGTGGCCTTGTGTTGGTTTTGTCAATTGCCTTGCTATACGCTCTTTTCTCGTAGGGGAACCCTCTCCCAGGGGCTTCTTCATTCCACCTGGGGCAATTGATAATTCATCTTTGCTCTTTCACTTTTATTCGTACATCCTTCTTGTACTCCGTTTTCGTGCTTCGGCATAGTTCATGGTGCTCTTTCTTTCTTATTCAGCACAATACGTAGTTCATTGTACTCGTTTACTCGTTTCATGTTCGTAATCAGTTCATGGATTTTCCCCATGTCTGACTTGAGTCGTATTTCGATAGTTCATCTCTCGTTTCATGTTTACTTCATGGCTATTCATCACGTAGGCTATGTTATCCTCTCAGTTCAGCTTTATCACTCTGGTGCCTTTTCCAATGGGTCGTATTGAGCCTTAACAGCTGTAAGCTATGTGAGCCTTCGTAGATCACTGTCAATGGTCGTAGCTCACTATCATTTGTCATATTCACTGTCATTTGTCGTAGATCACTTGATATTTTGGTAGTTTTCGATCAATATGGTAATTCTATGTTGTTCATCGTATGATCCTCTAGACCATCGTTTAATTACCCAAGTTTGAGGCTCTGGAGTGAAGAGTGGTTGCTGGATAAAATTGTAGTGGAACAGTATTCTGCAGTCGCGATTATCGTACTAGCGTGGCAATATCTCAGTTATACTTTCGAGAACCACTGAACCGCCTTATGGTGCATCGGCCGGGTCTACCACAGCGCAGAGTATTTCGTAGTCGTCCATTCCAACATATTGGACTCGACTTTTTTGACCTCCCAAAGCTGTCCACCGAAGCAGACGAACGCAATCCATGTGGGTGCATTTTTACATGCACTGTCGCACGACTCATGCACCTGGAACTGGTACCCAGTATGAGCACTGAAGACTTCATTAATGCATTTCGACGGTTTGTCGCGCGAAGGGGAATCCCTGACACTATCACCTGTGACAACGCCCCAACATTTCTACTCGCTGAGAAAATCCTGGCTGAAGGAAAGAGGGAAATGGTGCTGAACCCAGAGGCAAAAGCGACACTGGTGGAGCATGAGATTCAATGGAAACATATAACTCCCTATGCACCATGGCAGGGGGGTTTTTATGAACGCCTCATTAAATCTGTCAAACACGCTTTATACAAGGCTCTCCGATCGACAAGATGTCTGTCTATAGACCACTTGCGCACCATACTCACGGAAATCGAATCATGCCTCAATTCAAGACCATTAACATACCAAGGTTCCAGCCAGGAAGAGTTTGCAAGTATTCGGCCGATCGACTTTCTGCAGAAGGAGTTCGAGGGGACGCTACCACTTGCGGTCACCCTCCCAGATCAAGACGACTCAGAATATCACCCTCCAGGAGAAGAGAGGACCCTACAGACCCAAAAAGAGGTACTAGACGCCCTCCGATCCTCTTGTCAGGCTACGGAAAAATTTTGGAAAATTTGGCATGATCAATACTTATCCAGTCTACGAGAAACCCATGTAAAGAACATCACCAATAAACACCACAGCCAGAGTACCCCATCGACTGGTGATGTCGTTCTAGTGAGCGATCCTGTACTTCTGCGAAACAACTGGAGAATGGCCCGGATCACAGACATTCGAAAGGGAAGCGACGGCAATGTCCGAGAAGTTGAGCTCATTACCGCTGCAAGGAGGAAAATTCATCGTCCAGTGAATCTATTGGTTCCGCTAGAGATTCACGACACGGAAAATCAAGATCGCGGTAACATGCCAACCGTGACGGAAGGAGAAATCCATCCATCCGCACAGCCACAGCGGTATAACCTCCGACCTCGCCCTCCCAGGCCGCCCCAAGCTACCGTGTCTACAGTACGAGCGAGGTGCAGTAACACCGCAAAATGGTTTCTTTTCCATCTAATGCTGCTTTCGCTCCTCAACCTCAGCACACCCACACCATCGAAAGACATGCAGATATCTTGCACTAGCAACGGGATAAGCATTTCCACAACACCTAACCTGACTTTCGAAATTTGCGCTGATAATCATTGCCAACTTCATAAGGCCTCCACAACTCCTTACCTGGTCAAATTCCCGACACAGTTGACATTGCATGATCACATAGTCATGGTCAAGTGGAACAACGGAGGACATCTGGCTACCATGACTACAACTTGCCGGGCACTGGATTTCTGTGAAAATGTAGACTGTTGGTTCTGTGCCCAATCGTTGCTCAACCCCGAATGTTGGCCGGCAAGAGCTCTCTTTCTGATCATGATTCTGTTATATTTGATCGTAGCGACGGCTTATGCATTACTTTATGTACCTATGACCATCGGGAAACCTATTCGACTGATATCACAAGGTGGACTGACAATCATGCTATTCCTTGTGCAAAAACTAGGCAGACTGTGCCTAAAGCTTATACGGAAACTATTCCTGCGACGCCGGCGAACTCGTAGCGCGCACATCGCTGCAGCACTAGCGATCATCGTATTCACAGCAACACAGCGAACCATGGCGTGCTAACTCGTGAACGCGTTTGAGCACCATTCAACATCATGTACGAAAATCAGGGATCAGGAGAAATGTCAAACCTTGCTATCGGAAATTTTGAAAATCAACACCTTCCATCAAGAAGCTTGTCTAAGGCTCGCTTACAATTCATCACTGATTGCTAACATCCGCGTACGGTGGAAAGGATTGTATCTGACATGTGAACGCGAAACACTTTACTTCATTAGATCCACATCCTTACGAGTCTTGGATAGCAAAAGATGCGCAACCATGGGATCATGTGTTAACGGGAAGTGTGCTGAAATTCAGAGTACCTCTCTCATCGAAGAATTAGATCCAGCGAACAGTTTCCCAGGACGCACAGGATGTGTGGAATCATGTGGAGGTTGGGGCTGTGACTGTTGGTGGCCTAGCTCTGGTTGCCTATTTTATCGGGTCTATGCAGTACCAAACTCTCCAACAACATATGAGGTATTCAGATGCACAAGGTGGTCGGAAAAAGTCAAATTAGAGATATTCATAGATACAATGAACACCACCATAGGGAAACGACGATTCGTCCAAACAGCTATCTCAACGTGCCGATCGACCTTCCTTCGTTTCGACTTACTATGACCTCTTTGACGCTACCACCTACCCCATCGTTGTACACCTACTTCATCACAGATGGCCACGATACCGCAATTTGGTCAGCGTCAAACAAACCCCACCTCATATGTTCCTCGAAGGAGAACGCTACTAGCGCTCAATGTATCTTCAACGACGACTGCCGTTGCGATCCTGCGGAAAATAAGGTGAACTGCCACTGCTCGGAATGGAAGCTCGACCAAGAATTCAATAACATCGCCCTCAAGCTCCCCGTAAAAACCGTCTCTTGGGAATTGGCACAACGACCGAATCATGCTATCGTGGCGAAAATCCCGCACATGGTATCAGCGGAATTCGTCATCGACTTTCATGGAACGTTCGATGCCACCTCACAGGAAATAACCCAAGAGAACTGCACAGTACCCAACAATGTACTGAAAGGATGCTATCACTGTTCCAAGGGTGCACAGACGCATATCCAGTGTACATCGAATTCGGAAACATTGGGCGAGATCCTGTGTGGGAACCACGCCTTTGTAGTACCTTGCGCCAAAGATTCCCCAGAATCATTGCTGCGATTCCACTTCGATTCCGCTCGACAACTCCTTAACTGCTCGATCACCTGCGGGCAAGCGAAACACTATTTCCTACTAGCTGGAATCCTGAAGTTCATCGAGCCCTTATCTATACCGGGGAGCGCGATACTAAGTGGCAATAGCACGATGTACCATGAGATTAAATGGCCAGACTTTTACCACATCTTCGATGTTTGCCTACTCTGGTACAAAACGCTCATAGTCGGCCTTTTAATCGTCGCCTCGGCGCTGCTAATCTCATACGCCTTCCTACCAACCTTCGGGCTGCGACTCCTAGGCTTCCTTCTCCGCTACACGCTTAAATTTATTTAGGACCATGGAAAATTTTCTCCTTCGTGCTGAAAAAGGTTCGCAAACGAAATAAGCGTGCGCCCGCACATGAGAAAAATCTTTAAAAATGGTCGGAGCTTTCCTTTCTCAATTTTTCTTTCCTTTTTTACAAATATACAGATAGCTATATAGTATATGTGTGCAGACTTTCGTAGATCATATTTAGAACATGGACGACGTAGCGAACGTTGAACGACTCAGGTACGATTACAGGCGTCTGCGATCAGCTATAGGACCAATTCCAAGTCCTGCAGAAGTCTATGATCAAATTGTTCTCGAGTGTATCAATTTCCACTCCAGCAGACGTTCTCTTTTCTCTCTGACTAACAATCTCCAGAACCTATACTCGGGGGCTCTTTCAAGAACAGAATTCTTCCAAACTCACCAGCACCTCAAACATAGCATGGAAAAACTCCACCTCCGCCTTTTGCTTGTGCGTACTCATCTTCGAACCCTATGGAACTATCCCCCTCTTTTCTTCGCGACCAATGTACTTCAACCGTTCGAGTGGGGACAACAGGTGGACATGGTTCACGTAGCGAACGATGGAGCCGAACTCAGCTTATTTCCTGAGGAAGTCGAACCACTCATTTCGGATTCGTTAGACGCCATTGGTGAGAACCTCGCCAAACTTAGAGACCTACGAGACGAAACTGACGCAGGTGATCTCAAAGAGGACCTCCATTTCCGCCATCAAGTGCTGAAGAATCTGAGAGAAATCTCACAGCACCTTACTCAAGATGACCAAGCACGTGTGCCACAAAAAACGACAGAACCCGAGGGCGCGGAGGACGTCGTCTACGTTGGAACCGGTCCGTTGCAGATGGATATCCGCTCTAGAGAGGTGGACGTGATCCAGCGTAACGAACCCTTTATAGAGCCAATAGACGAAGAGCCGGAGGAAGAATCGAGTGGAGAAGACTCTGATGAGTTGGAAATGATTGATGACACCCTCGGTGACGAAGACGAAGAACAAGCCGTGGAAGAACCGGAGCCAACTCCACATGAAGCTCGCAGAAGCACGACGGACGAGGCTACCCGCTTAAGATTACAGCTTCAGCAGACGCAAGCATCGGTGAGATCTTTCAGAGCGGCATGTGAAGAGCTGGAAAATAAAGAACGCTGTCCAGCACGCCGATACCAAGAAGGCCATATTTCGGATAGACTCCAGGCGATGATGCCATGCGTATTCTGTGGCAGGAGAGGAGACCATTTCTCCGATTCCTGCACGATAGTCACGAAGGCCAAGGAACGGAAACTCCGTTTACAAAGCTTTAAACGCTGCACGATGTGTCTGAAAAAGGCATGTCCTCGAGGAAAGCTTTGCAAGAAGGCCGATACTCCCTGTTACCACTGCAAAAAGACCGGCCACAATTCTGCGATATGTTCACTACCAGAGAAGAGCGAACAAATCGAACACGATTTGCAGATCGCACGAGAAAGCTATGCAGATTCAGTGAACTTGGCCCGTAGTCTGGAAGAAAGGATTCGTCAGCAAATGACACAATTTCCGCCTTCTCCGTACTAGACGCGTTCAGAGTCGGCCGGAGTATCGTCGCTTCGCGATCGATGATGCAAGAATTCGCAACATGCCGTCTTAACGCTTATCGCTTGATCACCGCGCAGCCATGCTTCTACAAAACCAACACAAGGGGGCATGGCCTTGCTATACGCTCTTTTCTCGTAGGGGAACCCTCTCCCAGGGGCTTCTTCATTCCACCTGGAGCAATTGATAATTCATCTTTGCTCTTTCACTTTTATTCGTACATCCTTCTTGTACTCCGTTTTCGTGCTTCGGCATAGTTCATGGTGCTCTTTCTTTCTTATTCAGCACAATACGTAGTTCATTGTACTCGTTTACTCGTTTCATGTTCGTAATCAGTTCATGGATTTTCCCCATGTCTGACTTGAGTCGTATTTCGATAGTTCATCTCTCGTTTCATGTTTACTTCATGGCTATTCATCACGTAGGCTATGTTATCCTCTCAGTTCAGCTTTATCACTCTGGTGCCTTTTCCAATGGGTCGTATTGAGCCTTAACAGCTGTAAGCTATGTGAGCCTTCGTAGATCACTGTCAATGGTCGTAGCTCACTATCATTTGTCATATTCACTGTCATTTGTCGTAGATCACTTGATATTTTGGTAGTTTTCGATCAATATGGTAATTCTATGTTGTTCATCGTATGATCCTCTAGACCATCGTTTAATTACCCAAGTTTGAGGCTCTGGAGTGAAGAGTGGTTGCTGGATAAAATTGTAGTGGAACAGTATTCTGCAGTCGCGATTATCGTACTAGCTTGGCAATATCTCAGTTATACTTTCGAGAACCACTGAACCGCCTAATGCGAATGTTCAACATTCGTTTTATTTCAGAGTATGATAGCACAGCTCACTCAGTAATTTTAATGCAAAATGCCTCCCGGTTACAAAAATAGCGAGCGTCGTCGCTAATGATGTGCCCTCAGGAACTTCAGTGGATCGAGAATTTGTGTATTAAACTTTTTCGATTAGAAGCCACCACTTAATAGATCTCAAAAAGCTGAGTCAAACTACGTAACATTGTATATGGTAAAAGTGAGAACTAACATAATTATAAAGAAAAGACGGAAAGGGCGCGAACCTGCGTTTTTCTTGTGTTTTTTTTTGAATAATTAGGTTGGGTATTGTATCCTAAATCAAGGAAAGTTGCCCCAGATTTGGTCTTTTTGGCCCTTGCAAATGGTCATCCACTTAGATGTCTTCTTTTGTAACTTATCCCACTTGCTTATTCAACTTTGCACAGCATTTTTTTCTTAACTTAAGTCCTTTTGTGTTTCTATAGAAGAATTCTTTCGCTGAACGTGTACTGTTGATAGTGTTTGCTCATCATCCTCTTTGTGGCCTCATCCTGAGAGGGCCTATAAAATCAAAAGATCGTCTTAATTCTTTGTTGTGCATCGTTCATAACTATTCATGTTGGTTCTAAGTTTTCTCGGAAAATTTTTAGAATTACCCAAGTAATAAATTATTAGCGGTAGCCAATATGTTTTGCATTGCAAGAAGACAACAGTAAGCTTACATCAGTAAGCAGGCTGGCCCGGATAGTTATTTGAAGTTGACCAATTTGGGAAAACCTCGATAGTCAAACTTTGGCTGATAACTCCCTGACTTGTACCGCTGTCTATAAAACTCATAGAATGGTTATCCCGCGTAATCCTATATTGCGGATTCAGAATTATTTTGAGAAACATTTTTCTGAGCCACCATGTGGGTGTGTTAATGCGCCACTTGCCACTTTACCACTTTTGCCCACAATGGCCGGAAGCGGTGAAGTGGCAAGTGACGCATTAATGCGGGGTTGTTTAATTGCTGTTAGACTTCTCGGGAGAATAAAAACGGTGATCTACTGTCACGTAAAGAGCTCTGACAATCCTGATTTCTTTACAGAAAGAACCCTGAACAAACCCCCACGCATTAGGCTTAGCACTCCCAGCTACTGCACTCTACTATAATTCGATTCGCACTTGATGATCGTCTAAGTATTTGAGGTTATGATTGAGTAACAACCCACAGACGACATTACTAAAGACAGCGACACATGATTTACGTGTTTCGCTGTTTCTAGTGTTTCTATATCACCTACTTCTTTTCTAAAAGCATGCTTTTCTTTCCATCTTCGAACGAGGTCACGGACTGAAATCAACCTGCTCTTTATACATTGTGAGGCTTTGTAGCTCATTACAACCTTTGGAAAGGTTCAACACTGGAGGAGTGGTATGAATATTACTCTATTGCCTGCTTTAACTCCACGGAAATTCGTAAAGGAAGTTTCGTAGAAAATCAAGATATACCGGTTCTATGTTGTTTAGTGTTGCTCCTTGGGCTCCATTGTCGCCTATATCCCGCACACTACATATTCAAGATTCTTTGTATATCTAGAAAAGAATAGATGCAACTGCTGCTTGAGATCGAAATTCTACACTGTGTTAGAATCCCGACATTTATCCGTAATTCCGACCTATGCAGGAATGGATTGGTCAGTAGAGTAGTTCAAATGAATAACTGAACAGAATTGTACACCATCACGGCACTGTAGTCAACGTTTACTGCAGGGCTTGTCCGTTTTTGCTGTCACTGTATCTCAGTATAGAATGTCGTTGAGAGCAATTCTAGCATCTCAAAATCGAGTATCTCCGACCTGGAGTCAAGAAATAAGCTTTGAAAAGCCGGAGGAAAAATATCACACGAAGCTGGGAAATGGCAATGTCACAACTTTCACATATATGGTTTATAGTGCATGGTTTTACATCCATTTACGATTCGCTCTTTGATAATGCCTTCCACTTTTCCTCAGTTTCTGTATCGAGACAGAAGGACTGGCTTGCAACGCTAGTTAGCGGATCTACCCTGGCCACGTCAATCATCAAGGATGAATCGCTCGCTTCACATCATTATGTTCTCAGAACCTAAGGCGGCTGATGAAGCTGCGGGAGATCGTTGGTTGACTATAGTGACACATGAAAAATACTGGGAACAAATCACTGAAAGTATTGAAAAAAGCCGCTTCCAGCAGCTGCTTACGTTTGATAACTTATTCTGGTGAAACTGAACGTAGATGTTCAAATGTTGCCATGAAGTCTTGACCTAGATAGTATAACCACATGGCTCATTTTTGGATCTTGTCGCTTTCGTTAAAGTCCCAGTTTAGAAGCCTTTTTCGGTTCTGATAAGACGACAAGGCTGAAAAATGACCCAAATAAAACTGTATATAGTATATTGGCAAAAGGGCGGAGGCGGTCTTACGGCAGGTGGTGCATATCACACCCTTCGCCTAGGTGTCATATCTTTCAGAGAGTTAGAGTCTTTCAGAAATACAGTGCGTCTCCAAATAATATAGACTCCTCTGATTTTCCCAAAAACTCACAATATAAGATGTTTCTGAGAAAGTGCCAAAGTAAAAAATGTGTCAAATCTGAATTGCAATTCGCACATTATCACCAAATTCCAACTCGAGAACACAAAAATTTTTTTGGTCAACTTTCAGTGAAGGGTGCTTTTCCAACGTCTCCAGATGATACATCCACTTCATGTCTTCGTGTCCTGTTTTAGTTCAACGCAACAAAATTGCTTCGATTATGTAATGTTCTTCCTTTTCAGGCAATGGGAAGAGGATACCACGATCGACTTTCTCTTAATCTTGGCATGACTTTTTACTGATATGCAAGTTCACTGCAGCCTTTCCAAGATTACAAACTTTATGAGACTAACGTTTCGGCTAGCTCGCCTTCGTCAGAGCCTGAAAGTCGAACAACCATTGGAATAGATTCTATAATAAGGCAAGATAAACCCAGACAGTTCTCTAGAAAAGGGGACCTCCTGGACTCGGTATACAAGAGGCTTACCTTGATCTAAATCGCCGGAGCGTTAGACCGACCACCCAGAATGTAACGTCTGCGTGCAATGAGCAAGCCTATCTCCTTCCTGACCTCACCGTAATTTCAAAATTTGCATAGGTCGAGAAAGGGCGCGAGGTCACGGGTTACGGCCACACTCTTCCTTCCTATTAATTTGGGGGTCCCTAGCTGCAATCCAACACGCCTCAAGTGCTTTCCGCGCAGTGGTCTCCGCTTCTAGTGCCAAGATGGCTACTGAAATTGTGAACTCGTTCCCATCATGGCACAAAATTCGATGCATCCCCAGTGGTGTTTGAGTGCGAGACTTTCCCAGCCTATCCAGATGTTCTTTAGATCTCAGATCTCGTGTGACACTCCAGATTGCCTTGTGTGTCCTTCCAATCGACGGGTTGATTGCATGAGAGCATATCTACGAAAATCGTTGCCTGGCCTGTGGAGCTGAGTATATTGGGGAAACAGGGCGTCCCCTCCGTACACGGATTAAAGAACATCTGGATGGGCTGAAAAAGTCCCGCACTCAAACACCACTGGGGATGCATCGAATTTTGTGCCATGATGGGAACGAGTTCACAATTTCAGTAGCCATCTTGGCACTAGAAGCGGAGACCACTGCGCGGAAAGCACTTGAGGCGTGTTGGATTTCAACTAGGGACCCCCAAATTAATAGGAAGGAAGAGTGTGTGGCCGTAACCCGTGACCTCGCGCCCTTTCTCGACCTCTGCAAATTTTGAAATTACGGTGAGGTCAGGAAGGAGGTAGGCTTGCTCATTGCACGCAGACGTTACATTCTGGGTGGTCGGTCTAACGCTCCGGCGATTTAGACCAAGGTAAGCCTCTTGTATACCGAGTCCAGGAGGTCCCCTGGTCTAGAGAACTGTCTGGGTTTATCTTGCCTTATTATAGAATCTATTCCAATGGTTGTTCGACTTTCAGGCTCTGACGAAGGCGAGCTAGCCGAAACGTTAGCCTCATAAAGTTTGTAATCTTGGAAAGGCTGCAGTGAACTTGCATATCAATGGGAAGAGGGAAATTGCCTTTGGAATTAGAGAAAGGTCAAATCCTTGTGAAAAAGGAGCAAGGACTGTCGAATCGCAGAATCGCCCGAGATTTGGGTCGATGTCACGCAGTTTTGGATAATTTCATCAAAGTCTTGAAGCTTATGATTAACCAGAAAAAGTTCTGGACGTCCTTCGCTGCTGTCCGACGATACAAGAGCCGTACTTTGAAGGAGGCGTCGAACTCCACCAAGTCCTGTATGGAAATCCGGTCGTTTCTGTCTCAAAAAGCACTGTTTGGAAGGTGATCAGAAAGTCCAAGTTCATTTTTACCAGAAAATGCGTAAGGCGTCCTTCATGCAAAAAGACATTGAGGAAATCGGGTCGCTTTTGCCAGACGGTGCAGCCGGACCGAGTGGAATAGATGTCCTTCATCTGCTGACATTTGAGCTTCCTTCTCTTGATAATTTGGTTCTTCAGGTCGTTTTTTTTTTCGGTGAAAAGAAGTTCAATTGTGATGGTCCAGGCGAGAACCGATTTCACTAGCACGACTTGAGAAAGGAGAAACTTCAATTTTCTAGAGGGAACTTCAAGGGATGAGAGTAATGGTTTGGGCCGCAGTCTCATCGGGTAGGCTTACCCGTTTATGATTTTTACCAAACAAGATGAGCTCATCCTTTTGTCGAACTGTTATGCGCCGTGCACTTCTCTCTTCTTGGCATCAGAGTCGGCACCGAAATCTTGTTCTTATGCAAGATAACGCTCCAATTAATGTCAGCAGGAGCAACCAAGCTTGGTTCTCTCGGCACTCCTGCCCTGACCAGCGAACAGCTCCGATTTGAATCCGATGGAAAATGTATGGGGCTTCATGGTGCGGAAGATTTACGCCCAAAACAAGCAACTCCGTTCGTCGAGGAGTTGAAAAATGCGATCATCGAAGCATGGCACCAAGTTGACCAGGAGCTGATTAATAATTTTTATTTGAGCCTGGACCACCTCATTTCCGTGGTAATTAGAAGGAATGGTAGACCAACTGGTCGTTGACTTTGCAACTTTCTCTCTTTGTTGTATGTTTGTTGTTAAATAAATTAGTTTTCGTTGGAAAAGCACCCTTTACTGAAAAATAGACCAAGAAAAGTTTGTTTCCGAGCTGGAATTTTGTGGTAATGTGCGGAATGCAATTCAGATTTGACACATTTTTTACTTTGACACCTTTCAGAAACATCGTATACAGTGAGTTTTTGGGAAATCAGAGGTGGCTGTATCCCTCCGTAATTGGCAACAGAAATGCCTGGGAGATGAAAGTACAGACTTGTACATTGGCTGACCAAATCATGTATAGCCTTGTACGTATTTGAAGCACCACTGCCTTTCTCGATGGAGTTATGCACAGGTCAATCCAGCTCGCTATGTATTTCAAACAGCTGTGCACTTTGTCATAACAAGATTCACTGGGAGTGCAACATGATCAACTCTTTTCGCACCCGTTACATAAAAACAGACCATTCCCAGTGGACAAATCTTCAATGGACTGTGATAAACGATACGACGCAGATCCACGGAACCAATGAATTATAATAATAGCTGTAAAATTTATTAGTTCTGCAAAGGGGATAGTGAGGAATATTGTGGTGAGGTGGGCAATAGCCTCAAGTGTAGTAACGACTGGAGGGTCAAAGGTATGGCGAAGGTATGAGACAGAGTTCGTTCGGAAATGTTGTATACGAAGATTTGAGTATAGATGCCTCTACGTAAGAAGAAATTGCTTGAAAGCTGCAGCCATTAGTCCATTCATCTGTCTTCATCAGACAGATGGATGGAGTGAAGGCTACAGCTTCCAAGCAATTTTTTCTTAAGTAGAGGCATCTACACTCAAACCTTCGTATTCAACATTTCCGAACAATCTCCGCCCTATACCTTCGTCATATCTTTGACTCTCCAGTCTTTACTACAAGGATGTTGTGGTATGATGGATGAAAGAGCCGAAGCCGGCTTCTAGTTCTGGTTGTTATAGTCGACATTGCCGAGCAGTATCTCACCAGACTCTTTACTGATTAATATACCCACTGTCATTCAAGCTGCACTACGACCAGTACGACTGGTGTTGTTGCTGATCATGGTGCGCTGGTGAGTAGTGACGAGCTGAATTGAGCTGCTGTTGCTGCGGCTTCTTCCTCTGTTGCGACGCCCCCAGAGCGCAGCCAGTTTGTCGTCAGTGTGCGATTTCGGTCGCAATTAGAAGGCGTCTATCCAGTTTGACGCCGACTGTGCTGCTTTTCGGTTTCGACTGTGCGTGTGCGAGCGCTTTCTGGAGGAGGCATCAAACTTTCCAGTTGGTCGCTATTCTTTCGCCTTTTTTTTTTGAGTTCTGCAAGTCACTTCTGTTTTTTAACTCCCCCTCAAACTCTACGACTGATCTCACTGCTCCGCAGTCGCGGTCGTTGCTAATTAGGCAGTCACACTTATAACCATCCAGTTTTCCTGTACTCGCTATTAATCTACTGCTAAATGTGTCAACGAAAGCGCAGATTAATCGACGGGTGTTACGTGTTACGTTCAATCACCGTTCCGTCATAACCTTAACTCCCTTTCAATAGCTCAGTTGTTGTGCCTTCCTAGTTCTCCCCTGCAATGGAGTCGTCACCGTCGGCTGCTTTCGGTCGCGTTTTTGCGCATGGCATTGTCGCCAAACAATATCCTTTCTTTCTTTTGTCTCGAAAGTATATGGTGACTTTTTCGCTTTTGACATCTAGATTTCATGTTCAGCTTCAAGTCGTAATTCTGCGTTGGTTCATTGTTGTTTCCCAGTAAGATTTCCATCATTCCTTCCTCCTACTCCTGATAAAGCGGGCTTATCCATCTGCATGTGTTTCGCTTCTGTCGGTACTTCCTCTTGCACTCGTTTCATAAATTCGCGGCTGCAACAGGCTCACGGTAGACCAGTGACCATGACTTCCGCAGGACGAATCGCGTTGAGGTTAGGGAAAAAGAATCGTTTACCAGTAGAAGCCGAAAATTCGCCATACTCGTTAATTTATCTAGTGGACTGCAATAGCAGACTGGTGGTTGTGCTGTAGAGCGTCCTATCCTCCATATGCTCTAGCTATCATTAAAAGCGATATTTCCTGCGATTTCTCATATTGTCGATGCCTGCCTTGGTGTACTAATATTCTAAGACATCGACTGTAAAAGAGTAGCGGCGTATCAATTTCTGTGGGTGGTCACAAATCGGTTCTCTGCTTCGAGGCCATCGTGATAAGTTTGTCACCGCATGGTTGCTTCACTGGTGGCGGTCTCATAAAACATTTCAGTGCAGGCATCTCTTCTATGACTATCTTCCTATATTCAGAAGTATAATCGGTCAGTAGCTGTTTGTGGGTGCATCTTACTATTCTGGTGCGTAAGTATGCGTGCGAGCTAAGGAAAATATGCTTAACAATGCATCCCGGTGCGAATCACGCTCCTCCTTATTTTCTACGCCTCTTATCCGAATGTTCAGACACCACACACATAGATCTTCACAGCTGAGGCTGAGTGGCCGGTTTCTGCGTGCACTTGATGAATAGACAATCGCTGCGCATGCGGACCATTTCATATAGCCGTCCATCAACATATTTACACTGTTCAATCGATTTTTCCGTTAGACCATTTTTCGATCCCCATAATTTCCACGAAAGCTCAGCCCTCAGTGTTAGCTTAGGAGAGGTGATTTGCAGACTTCGCGGCAACTTTCAGCTTTTTTTTTTAAGATTCTTGAAGCGTCCAAATTTTGCTCATAAAGCTATAACCGCATAGTCACGATTAAAGTACCACCGCTCTTCGAATTCCGCCTTTTTCGATTTCTAAAAATGCTTTCAGGAAAGATCCATCGAGCAATGCGTATTCGGTTATTCCTAGCATCACTGACCGGTTTCATTGAGGCACAGAATCTTGCTAGTAAGTTGCCATCTATTTTAACCTCGTAATTGATTTCTTGTTTTGAGCGATGACCTCTCGCAGAACTCTTCTTTTTGCACTTTTACTGGATAAGTGACCAACGGAAGGACTCTCTTTCAGATGGGTTACTCGCGGATACTGGGTTGAATGCTGGATTTATATCGCGAATCAACCAGAAGGTCCTCTTTTACTTTAAGTTGATACTACGTCTCCAGTTATTCTGGCGCTGGCTATTCGATGAAACGACGCCTGCATCTCTTCAGGGATTCGACCTAATGGCAGACTATCTTGGTGAACGAGTGAAACGATTTTTGGGAGCGGGAGAGCTAATTTTCAACATCTCGGCCCCGGTGCCACCAGAGGTTAGTTAAGTTCCTCTCAAGATATAAAGGGTGGAATGCAGGGGGAACATGCGAGCGCAAAACTTACTTGAAAGTGATGCATGCATGTAATGACAAATCCTAAGTTCAAAGAAGTGTCCGTACCAAATCATGATAAGGGATTAAAGATTAGGAGAAAATTGTGGAAGAAAGGCGTTCTTCTCGAGTGCCCAGGAGTACAATGAAAGAGAGAGCTGGAACTTTTTTCAAGTGCGAGGTAAATTTCACGTGTTGCTTTGTTTTCTTCTAGATGCGAATCACCCTCTTATCGGTGAGAGTCACGGACTTCGATTCACAAGCTTTTGCTTCAAAAATGATCGTCATACCTGAAAAGGGAATAGCATGGCAGGTAGTAACCTTTTGTTTTTCTGGTTTTTATACCTGCTCTACGTTTTTGTCCGTAAGAAATTCCCATCCCCGGATTAATCCAACGCGTTGATCTTATCTTTCATATTCTGCTTGGGAACCCACGCGAGGAGAGGCGCTTGTGCATAAATCACTGGATTCTGATCCAATTTTCACATGACTGTTGCTGATTTTATTGTTCAATTCATTACCAATTGCACAAATTCTAAGATTCGTCAAGGTGGAGTTAATCAGTCAGGTTGATGTCATTCCTCGAAGAAAATAGCGTATGTGATCGCTTAACTTTTCATATCAAAGTACGAGCAACACCAACCACAAAACATTACAGTAGAATAAATAGAACTTATGGTGTAAGAGGTACGAGAGCAATAGAGAATCCAAATGTGATTCTAGGATGAATGGGTCACGCAGAGACTCCACTTGACCCTGTGCAACCCACCAAACTTTTTTGTTTCAGAAAAGAACTACATGCTCCTCCCAGTTGACAATGATGCACGGATTTGCTCATTGGTGTTAAATCTACAAAGTCTTGTAGACAATATGTTTGAACCCGGTGGATTGAGTCATCCTGCCCTAGTAATCATAAACTTTACTCTTTGATCAGGGATGAATGGAAGGGTGCTCCCTAATGTTTTATGAATTAGATCGCAGCAGACTATGCAGTCTTCCTATTTGGGATAGTGACGTTTGGCTGCGGAGCAGATTCCAGTTTTCAAGCAGACCAATTGGCTCGGTTAAACATTTGCGAAATCGAGAAAATTGCCACACGTCACCACTCGTTGTTTTGTTGCCAGTGACTGTGGCTTTTTGCAATCACAGAACTTTAATCAGGGTGGGAGGTTTTTCGAGCCACCTCTACATCGCTATTTATTTGTGTTATATGGGATGTTGCGCGACATGTGGTCATTTCAGGGATCGAACCTGAACGTCACGGTACTTGCATCGTTCCACCTAGATACACCAACCGGTGAATTGACGGGATCGTCCCCGCTATCATTTGACAGGTTGTGTAGAGTGAGGCTGATTCAGAGATAACGGAATTTCAGAGCAACATGAAGCAAAGATCTTCTTCAGAACAAATGTTGAGCTTCTGCTTTGGACTGGCGTAAATGCTGACGGCCACTTGAAGACCGACCTTGTCCTATGCAAAGTAGTGTAAACAACTGCTTGCCACAAATTGGACGAACTGTTTGATTTGCTTGTGTTGCAGGTGGCCGCCAACAACGTAGACTTGACACTAGATGCAGCGGACAAGCCGATTACCACGTATATGCCAGTAATCATTAATTTCATAAAGGAGCGCATCGAGCAGGTTGGTTGCATTCAGGCTGTATAATATGTTCATGTGATGATGCAGAGCATAAAATGCAATCTCTTGTTTGGTGTCATTTCATTTATTGACGTAGACAATAAGCCCATGTGAGTAACAATTCATAAAAAATGAGCTTACCATTTGCACAACCTTTCGTAGGTGTAGTACGAGAAGTAACCGTGAAAAAGTAATACAGGACTAGAAACAAAGATGATGAGGCATGTGAGGCAAACAAGAAGAGAAATGACATTGAAAACGCGCAAAATCTTCTTTAAGCATTTTCTGGCCAAATTTTCAAACGAGTGTAGAGAAAGGTGCAAGTTGCTTCACAGAGAATTAAATTAAGAAAAGATATAATCCTGATAGAAAAATAACTGTGGTGAACCTGGTTTCTTACCACCGGAATCTTAATTTGAGGGGCACTTCCTCTGGTTCTACAGTAGCGGTCAAATGTCAAAATGTCCAACTTTCACTTTGATGCAAGCATTCAACATCTTTGGGAAGTTTCTAAGAATGCACTCGATCACTTCCGGCAAATTTCATTCCACACCTTCACAAAAGCGTTTTTCAAAGAGTCTAAAGACCTGTGCTTGAAAGTGGCAGGCTTTTAGCTTCAGAATCGGTAATACAGCAAAATCCAGAGGATTGAGATCGGAAGAGTTTGAAGGCCGAACCTCCTTCGTCCGAAAACCCGGAAGCATGGCCTAACACCCTTGCAGTGTATTTTTTGCGCTGTTGGCTGTTGCCCAATCCTGCTGAGAGGTCCAGTCAACATTTTCGCGTTCTTCTCGTCCCAAAGGATCAGTGCCTCTTCCAGAATCTGGCTTCAATAGATTCCAGCATTGATTTTCACTCCTTTTCCCATGGAAACGAGCTTGGTCTTGCCAAGACCCAATATTCTGGCTTACAACACCACCGACTAAGGATAATGAAATTTTTCGACCTCTACTACTCTCAGAGATCCTTCTGGCAGTAGTATTCGATAACTCTGCGCGTTTCGGAAAGGTTCAATTTTGAATACTTCGACGTCTATGAAATGAATTCGCCCAAGACTATCACCACGCGCAAGGCTTTTATCTTCTTACATTTTTCCAGTCTTGAGGCTTTCATTTTGTCGTTAAGGCGTTGCCCTTCCCCAAATCTTTAAGAGTAAAACTTGATGTCCTCCTTTCCCAGTCTTTGCACGGTTGAATTGTTCACATCGTGCTCCTTAGCCAATTTCCCCAGTTTGCCTCCGAGGGCTTTTCGAAGGGTATTCATTCTGGTCTCCCTGCTAGACGATTTTCAATCTTTCAAGTCTCTTCGAATCGCATTATGAAGCGACATACTTGCTCTCGATGGAGTTTGATCGTCTTGGAAATATCGGAAACTGACGGACAGCGCCTGTACATCACGAGCCGGAAGGTAGTTCATCAGCTCAAGAATTGAAGTGCAAAGTGGAGTTTGAGCCGCGTAAACTCAACTAGACTTTGACTGACTAGAGTGCAGTTCTTTTTACAGACGAAAGCGGATTCAATTCGTTCAAAAGCAATGGTAAACGGCAAGTAGGACGTTCAACTTGTGAAAGGCTTAATCCAAAGCGCATCCTACTCACGACTAAGCATAGTGGATTAAACGTGGTGGTATACCGTGCGTTCCTATCGAGCGACATGGGCCCTATTATGAAAACTGACCGCACGATGACAAGGATTTAGTAAAAAACATGGTGATCGACAACGTTTCGCCGTGGGCACAACAGCTAGTGCCAGCACGATGGCTCTTACAGCAGAATAATCTGAAACACATCCGGAAGGTTACGAAAGCGGCCTTCAGCAAAAGCGAATAAGACTTCTGGAGTGGCCAAGCCAGTCATAGGATCAAACGCAACTTTCCTGCTAAGGACTTCGAAGGACATCACAATGCTGTTAACCCCTCTTTGAACTGAGTGACTTGACAGCGGGAAAATATGGCGACGTTGTTTCCCGTCAGGAATGAACTCATAGCTCAAAGCAAGACACCGCATAGCTAATTACAGGTGGAGCTGTTCTGAACACTCTCTAGAAGGCCTATTATCTTATTACTTTGACTTATTGGACTTATATAGTATCCTTTTCTTTGAACGGGGACAGGAATCCAGTATCTGACTTGAGCATGGGATTGACGTACGTTTTGTAAGCCTGTATGAGGGTTTTTGCATCCATGGAGGGAATAGCTCTCAATAGATCGTGGATTCTATACTACTCTAGACACAATTTCTTTGTAATGATTCGCGGAAGACAGTAATCAAACATAAAGCTAAGATCACGTACATCAGTAGCAACATCCAATTCCTTCGTGTCCAATTTGTAGCTCATATTCACCTTGCTCTTTTCAACAAAAAAAAACTTGGTTGGTGGCAGAACGCGGCAAACTTCATTTGGAAGACCGACGCTCGATCGCACAGTAACATTAGTCGCAGCTTGAATATCATCTCGATCTTGTGAACTTGCTACGGCCGAGTAAACTTATATATCATCAGCGTACATCAGATACGTCACATCAAGACTTCAGATTGAACGTGGCAAATCAAATGGATTGCACGTGGCAAATCAAATGGATGAATCGGAGACAGTGAGGGAGATATCCTTGAATACACCACTTGTGACCATAAACGACCATAAACCACCTGATAACTGCTTCTATGCAGAACGGAGCTAACCCAGTTTGTAACTGTGCGATGGAAGCCAACAAATCGCAATTTGCTGACTAAGATATCGATAGGTAGTCTTTCAAAGGTCTCAGCAAAGTTGAAATACACGACGTAAACTTCCCTCTTCTCATCTAACGCTTGAGTTCAGTCATTGAGGGATTCAAACAGAACAGTTTCAACAGATTGCACCCTTATAAAAGTCATGCTGAGACGAAGAAGCGGTGCCGTAATGCTCCAATTGGGCTGAAAGCATGCGTTTCACGACCTTTTCAAAATCTCTGGCAAAAACAGACGTGATGTTAACAAGGCGATGGCTTCTACCATGGTTGAGCTTTCTTTTGAACTGAAACGACCAAGAAATGTATCTAGCGAGCCGGAACATGGGCCCTCATGAAAGATGAGTTTAAAAGATGTTCAATGCAACGAAGAATGCTTACAAGGATACTTTCCATGAAATGGAATGGAAAGAGATGCGGGGTTGGAGAGTTAAACTTAGACCATTTGAAAAAAGGTGACATAATTCTTCCGGAAGTGATTACAGTTACAGCTCAGCCTTCTTCGATTCATCATTTGCAAAACGTATTTCATCAATCGCTTAAGCAGTAGGTCTCTTCTTTCCTCTCATCGCTTATTTATGCACCTGTACAAACTGGGTCTATCCCTTGATTTTGTGAGCCTCCGCTCAAGATTGAAATAAAACTTAGCAATCGCTTGAAAAAAAGGAACCCGTGTCGTTCCTGAGTGGCGATATACCATAGTTTGTCCGCGAAATCAGAATCGAAATCAAATCAGAATTACGGAATACGAGGCCCAGACACGAATTGCCTCTGGTAGGGTTCAGAATTAGTCGTTGGGAGTTATGCGAGCAGAACTATAATTTCATTCGAAACGGTGCTTACAGAAAAATTATGCACTTAGTTGATATCATGGTAAAATCCCTAAGAATTGTCGTTTGACCGCTGTAAGTGCACTAATAGCTGATAGCTTCGAGTAAAAAATAAGTCGTAGAAACGCTACAGGACGGTACTCTATAGAACTGAATAGAACTGCAAAGCAAAGAAGAGTCAAAAAGAATTAACAAAGACTTCCTATGAAAGAAGCGCAGACGTGGTGCCCTCTGGACCGCCTTCTCTGAATCTGCTGATCGAAATAATCACTTTTATAAGCCTAGGACGATGGAATTCAGACGTCCCGTTCGATATGTAACCGAAGGAATATACTTCTAAGGAACTCAATATAGAACCTATGCATTGAGGGTTATTATTCGCTCTTTGGACTTTGGATCTTGAGATCGATATTCTGATACCCCGACTATGACGATCGAGCGATTGAGGTCAACATTGATTGCGAGAGCGGTATCGGACGAAACCACATAGAATTTCCATCGTCCACATGCTCTCCAACTGACTCAGAAAACACGTTCGACGGCATCATGGTTCTGAACTGTTTCCTTGAAAACAAATTTTCCTCGTTGAGCGATCTGTTCTCGGCTATGATCTCACTACATTGACGGGCCAGATCCGTCTACTCCTTCTTCGTATCGGTTGAAACACCAACAAGCAATTTATAATGAGGCGGCGAAATCCTATCACTAGAAGGCTCTTTCACTAATCCCAGGAAGTATCGGAATAAGAGCAATGTAGACGGTAGCAGGCAGCCCAGTAGTGTACCGGAAGAGAATAAAACAAGCGAGCAGCGTAAGAAACAGTAGGGAACATAAAGCGAATTGAATCAATCTCAAGAAGAGCCACGATAGAACAGGTCGCACAGGGCGGCTGATCGATTCAAAATTATCTGTGAGAGCTATAATTTTTGTTTTGCCATTCAAAATGGTGCTGATTCATTGATAGTGCTTGTATTGAAATTTTTCTTCTATACTGAGCTGGTAGAAAATCATCCTCGTTGTGCAGCGTAAGCCAGGCATTAGAGCAAAAAGTAGACAAAGCCACTGAGTAGAAACTTTTACCATTCCTCTATAAATTAAGCAACCTTTCCCCATTTCGACTATTGCTATGACGATTCCTCATTTGATTTCGTAGTCCCACTTATGCTCTTCCGTTTCTCATTTTCTACGGGAACCAACTTGCCGGCAGTCCTGGTTGTGAAATATAAATGGCGTCAGGATGCCGAATCCTTTTCCGTATGTTTCATCGCATTCTTTCCTTGAAACATTCAAAAACGCTTCGCTTTATATGTTTTACCAGAGCCTATACTTTAATACATCTAGGCAATCTGCCCATCATTCCACGCGGAACTAGTGCCTGTGGTTTCGAACAGACTAATGAATACACCAATGAGCGCTGCTTTATTCGAGCACTTTTTTGTCAATTATGGCCTACTGGGCCCCGTCGAGTACACGGATGCCAAAGTGACCATGAGACATCGTGGCAATGCATTCGGAATCCTTCGACAAGGTTAGTTCGTAGTTTCTCTTCTCAGCGGTTAGGTTTCGGATGTATTTCCCCACTCCTTACACCATTATACAACGACCTGCCCGAATTCAGATAGGAAGCAACATACGTTTTGTACCAGGGCTGTCATGATTCGGCAAATCACGGCAGCTGTGGTATAGAAACATGATTTCTAAATGTACAATACTTATTTGGTGTCATATTGATTTCAGGACGAACACGCCTTAACGACTTCAGGCTTCCATTCCGAGCAAATCCTCTCGTAGAGGGACCACCTAGTGATAAAATGATAGACTTTGTCCTTTCGAATTACACAATATCAAGTCTGCTGTTTTGGATGGATCAATATAGGTAGACATACATTTATCTTACCAGAAAGATCACACCTCACTATAATCTCTTCGAATTATACAAATTCAAGGGCCCTCATTACTACAGCTTTCCAAGAGTATGAGGGCACAACAAAATTTTGCTTCGAAGAATACTTTCGTATGTTGCACTATACAATACTGCAACCGATTCACGATCAACCAACGGTTTCTGACATATTGATCAGTCGCAAACCGTGGCATCGCCTCAAGTTGCGTTAAGCAATCCCAATCACGTTGAATGGTATCTCATAAGAGAACCGAATTGTGAAAACTTTTTGCTTCTCTCCAATTTCTCGCTTTCATTTCCATGGAAAATTTTGAGCGGATCTCTTTGCACCTAAGGTATTACTTGAGGGCAATCGGGAAAATGAAGGCTGGAGAAGCATCTGGTCCGAATGGGGTCCCATCAAGACATGGAAGGCGCTTGGGAGCACATGATCAAGTGGCTCACTGAATTCCTGAACCCTGTGACCACTGAAGGAAGAATCTCAGATTCCTAGAGGAACAGCACCATCGTTTTCGTACCCATACAAAAGAGGACGCGATCGAATATTCCAACTCCAGGGGGATCAGGTTGACTGCTCACACAATGAAACTGTTCGAGCGGTTAGTTGACTCAAGATTGAAGGAACTCGTCCAGACCTACGACGGCAGTTCTGCTTCATGCCAGAACGAACTACAACAAATGCTGTCTTCATAGCCACACCATACAGGTAATGGAGAGTATCGGGGGAAGCGTGGACCATGCTGCCTGGCTTTCCTCAATCTGGAGAAGAGTTCCGATCGTCTCCCGCGACCGATAGGTTTTTTGGAGAACGCTCCGAGAGCGAAACGTTCCAGATCACCTGCTTTCTTTAGTTAGAGACATGTACGATGGGTCCACGACAGCAGTACGTACTCCACACGGCTTGACGTCACGGTTGGAGCACACCAGAGATCTGCCCTAAGCCAGTTCCTTTCCCTGTTCACACTGGAGGTCATAACAAGCGGACTCCTGGATGCACAGCTGAAGACCATCCTCTATTCTGGTGACATCGTTCTGATCGCGTCGCGGAGAGCAGGGAGGAACTCTAGGAGAAGCCGCAGAAATGGCAGAAAGTGCTGGCGGATAATTGGCTCCGGCTGACGTGGGGAAGACTAAATTCCTCAGCTACGAGTAGTGCACGAAGACATTCGTAGATGGACTCGAAGAAGCCATCGAGAGGGTAAAGAACTTCCGATACCTGGGGAGTGATCCAGCCGCTGGTGGTAGCCTGGACCAGCCTGTGGAATCCCGAATAAACGCGGCATGTGGAAGGAGTCTACTGGAAACTTTTGCGACCGTCGGTGCTCCAAGACCCTTACAAGTAAGGTCTCCCAGGGCGTGGGACGCCGTTGACTGTCGGAAGAAAGCGCCAGTGGACTGCGTAATGAAAATAACGTGAACGGTAGCCAAAAAAGGGACCCTCATGTTGAAAAGTGCGAGGAAGTTTCAAAGAGGCTGTCCATGGTTGAGCACCTAGCAGCGACGGAGGGTGTGGTGTATAGCGATGTGGACTTCGAGTTGGGAGGGCTAGGCTGGGTTGGTGGTTCGGATTCTTGAAGCCATGCAGTTTGTGCTGCCACCAGATTGCCTCCATATTGCACCAGGGTCAAAGCAATGAGCAATGAGCTCGGGATCCGGAGCCAATGAGCAGCTCAACTCGATCCCATGTCCTAAGTCTTCGACGCTTCCATCGTGTCTACAGCGAACGACATCGGCAAATGATATTCGATCCCATACAGGTTTCGGTGTAGGAGGTCGTCGTGGCCCGGCGTTCACGTTTTTTGTCGGTGCCATCTTTCGAAATGGACAGCGTCTCATCGAGAACTTCTCGGTCGTGCCAGAGGAGGCAGCCATGGGCCGTAGAAGGCGGCACCTCGTTATTCTTTTGGTGCTTCTGACGCGGAGCAGCTACGCTTCACCAAACTGGCTCTGTTAAGGGGGCAGAGCTGCACAGTCAGTACGCAGTTGGCAATCTTCTTCGGTGGGGTGTCCATGAACAGGTTCCTGTGTGTTCGACTGCGGATGTGGATTTCATCGAGGGAACCTCAGCTACGCCTTTGGTTTTTGAGTTCGCGATCGAGATTCACGCCCAAAGAACACTCACGGACTTGTCAATTAAAAAATCATGGAGTGGGTACCGGAACTCAGAAAATGATGACAGATCAGAAACATCCCTGCAATATTCAAACACACAAAACACTAACTACAAACACATAAATAACGTTAAAGGTCACGGCCAATGTCATACATACAGGCCACTGATTTAACCTTAATAGACACTCTTGGCATCAGTCGTAGGAGTGAACGAGATGCGGAGGAGTGCATTGTGTGTGCGGTGCAGTGGCGCTGGTACCAAGTATGCCTGGGGATCGAGTACGACTAGGTGGCCGGCCAGGTCGGCCTAGTCCTCCCCTACACCTCCCTGGCTCATTGTTTTGGCCCTGGTGCAATATGGAGGCAATCTGGAGGCGGCAGCACAAAATGCAAAAACGGCAAAGCCCCGGAGATCCGAACCGTCAATCCAGTCTAGTAATTCGAAGTCCACATCACTATCCATCACACCGTCCGTCGCTTCCAGCAGCTTAACCCATGGACGACCGCGTGGCCCGTATACGGGCCACGCGCTGTCGTGCTCCTGGAACCGCGTGGCCCGTATACGGGCCACAGTATTATTTTGTATGTATAACATTCATTTTCGAATTTTTTTGACCCTTTCAAGTATCGAGCAGGTTTATGTCCTACTATAGAATTTTGACGCGCAGTGGTCCGTAAAACGTTTACTTCTGACTTTAGTAATAAGAGAAAACAAAGTTACTTCTGAGGGCATTGGTAAAGGAGGAAAACCAAAGGCTGTAAAAAAGGTTGTAAAAAGGTGCAAAAAGGATGTAAAGGGACTTTGCTGGGTATTCGATGATTCGAAACATGCCATTCTCATCTTGTCCGTATCCTCGTGTCTAGACAGAGTCGCATTTTGGAAATGACTTGGTAAAAACTCTCACCTCCCTTCGAACAATCAGAAACAACATTAGATACCATAAGTTAGCTCTAAATAGTGTGTATGACTTGTAACCTTTACATGAAACATTTAAAAAACTTTTTTGTCGGCTGGAAATGCTTAAGAGTAAATTGACTTGCTCCTGGGACCGTCAGCAGCAGCCCGCGAAAAGCGCGCTCGGTTCCACACGCCAGACACGCTAAAATGGCGCGGTCGCCAATGGGTTAACCGTGGAGAGCGTATATGAAACTTCCCCGCACTTTTCAACGTGTTTCAACACTTTGCTCCCTTTTTTGGCTACCGTTTACGTTAATTCCAATGTCGCCTCCACTGGCCCCTTCTTCTGTGTGGAGAGTCAATGGAACAAACGACGCTTAGTGAGTTAAAACAGCAATTTCTGGCGAAATCATTTTCACTCAGTTTTTGGCATTCAGAAGGGCATTTAGCGGAAATGGACCATAGTTCTATACTCAGTGCTCATGCCCCTATACCATGCAAAAAGCCATTTTCAAAAAGCGTCCCACGCCATGACCTCCCTTGTTAGAGCAAAGTGTACAGGACAGTGAAGAGGCTCACGATGATCTACGGCAGCGAGTGCTGGCCCGTAAGAAGAAAAAGACAGGTCGCGAGTTACTGGGAATAACATAATTTGAACAGAGGTTTTCAGCCAAATTTGTTCGAATTGTGTCACTATCTGTATCAGAATAATCACGTTTTTTATGTTTTCTATATCGAATGTAGTACAGTACTTTTTTTAAACACTGAAAATGATGTTTTCAATTGATGTGGAGGGGGTTTACGATGCTGTTATATCCCCAAGTAACATTCTGGGTGCTAGAGACTCAATTTTCATTTTCCTGGATATGAAGGCTAAAATTAAGGGGAAAAATTTTTACGCATCTGAATTCCCCACGAGCAGAGCTTTCAACCAATTTGTTTAGCTTGATTGGAGAGCTTCAGAAAAAGTTATAGCAAAGCGATGGTTTGCGACGGATCAATTTATCGCAAGCAGATTAGTTTGTCGCAAATCTTCGGTGGAGCACGAATTAGTCGCGAGAGTTTGTAGGCTGCGTATGATTCCTTGTCAATGAGAAAAATCCTTCCCAGTGAAAGTGCATGGAAATAAAATGAGAACATAGCTCACTAAGGACAGGTTTCCTAGGGCTTCTAAATAGATAAACGTTTTACCTGGCATGCCCTTGACCAAATTCACAGTAGTTGGCTTGCTCACCTAGTCTCAAGAAGCCCTTGTTGCACTGCTGTTCAAATCGGTTTTCTACGGTGGTTGTTGAGAAACATGCCGCATTGTGATCTTCTCTGAAGGTTTTATGAAGTTGTTGTAGTGGAGTAGGCCGTCCAATTTTTCTGAATCCCCTGAATGGCAGGATACCGGGACATCTCTTTCAAAAACATTTCTTAGTATTCCTAACCAGTCGTGCTATATGGAGGAACGGCAAGCCAGGTTCCCGAGAAGTTTGCAGGTGCTCTCCTGTATACATCCCCAAGTGCACCAGCGAGTCCGATGAAGTTTTTCCAGTCATCGGTGAGGGAGATTAAGGAAAAGATTAGAATGAATGTTGTTAAATCAATGATTAATCTACCCTCAAGAAAATGTGCCTTATCATAGTGCTGCCAAATTTTTGCTCATAAATTTCAACCTTCCCATGCTGCTGAACGTTCAACCAAAAAGCGTTATCCATGGTATTTCGTGCTTTGTTCCCCTTTGTTTGGATGAAAACGGTTACTCAAATTGGATCAATTGCTCAGGAAAGATTCAAAGCTTCACTAGCTGTTTCTCAGTTGCTCTGTGGTCAAGATAGAGAATCATCGAAATCATAGATGGTAAGTCTTTAATGGTAAGAACAAGGGTTCCGGATAGACCTTTCAACGCGAGGTCAACTTCCGATTTTTCGATTAGAATCCCGAGGGAGCGATACGCTTGAGTAGTAGTCCTTTCCTCTTTTTAAAAGATGTTTTCAGTGAAGAAACAGTGACGAGAAAATAGTTGGGACGAGAAACATCGAAAGTCGATGAACATATTTCTTCAATGTTTGCTTTATCTCATGAGCGAAAACTTGTACGTTGCAGTGGTCATTTAAGATAAAAAGTATACCGTCATAAGTGTTCTTTCCAGATGATCTCGAATACATCCTAAAATCATGCAAAACGAACCCGGGAACAAAGTTTCGGAACCTTGTTCTCCCTCTCCGTCATACCGAGGAGTGACCATCAAGGGCAGCGATGACGTAGTTGGTAGTTGACGAAATGCGGGAGCAACATGAAATTCCAGAACCTTGATGCATGAAATAATTTTGCTTTTTCATCAATATATCATCAACGCAAAATGCCCCTACGCTATTCATTGAATGTCTACAGCCTCACATTTGGGGAATGCTAGAATGCACTTCGATGAGTTTTTTTTTGTTCTTTGCTTTTCATTCTCTATAAGGATGCATCCCATTCCCAGCGGAGAGAAACTTGTAAGGTTATCTCGAATCGGAATCGCAAAATCTTCAGCTACCCTTAAAATTTTCGATTGAAAGTGTTACATCTTTTAATGGAGAAGAGCTTCCTTCAACACATGAAAAGCAAGAAATTCTGTCTGAAAATTGTGTTATCGCACATGTTAGAGAACCTCGGTTCCTGCGACATAGGCACCATTAGCACCAGTACCGTCTACAGCACCAGCACCATCTAGTAAGGATTGGAAGGTGATAGAGAGATTTTTGTCTATACTACTGCGCGACAGCCTCGTTATCTGCTGCTTTACGCGACAGCCTCGTTATCGGCTACGAGGAAGAGAAATGCGCAGGAAACGAAGAAACGATCGCATAATTTTCTTTAGTCAGCAGATGGTAGCGATGACGACAAACGACTCAACGCATCCAGAACTGGAACCTCATATCTTCTTGAGGATATGGTTCCGAAGGAAAAGTTAGACTTTAACTCTGTTATTTCGCCCACGATCTTTGATTTTTGTGCGGTCAGGGGTTACCATAGCCTTCCATCGCTCGAGTGTTGAGAAATAGGCGCTCATTCTCGTGCACGGGAAGGTAAGTTCGCTCCGTAGTGACGGAATATCACCTGCAGGAATTGGAGGAATTTGAGAGAGAGACCGTATTTCTCGAACGTTTCTATTTTTGACCAACTGCGAGCCTTATAAGGTTCTGTAACCATCGAGTGTGAAACGAGATGATCGATCTACGGGGCTTTTGAGATTAGAATTTGAAAGAGGAAGTTGTAGCAAGAATGGATGTGAGGATCTTTTCGCGCAACAACGATATCCGCCGTATACCGCTGTGAACTATCAAGCAAGGCACTATAATTTAGAACTTCAGGGCAAGTCATAGCTGGACTGATGGCTTCGAGTAGAGCTGTGGCGTCGTATCCTGCCGCATCACCAACCTCAAGAATAAGATTTTCTGACAAAGACCGCATATCAAAGCTCAAATGTTGTCTTCGAAGTTAAGAATGGGAACTTTCTTCCATTCAGAATTTATATTTGGTGCAGTCGTGGTGACATCCTGATAGCTCCATAAATGCATTATTGAATTGTCCACTAGTTGGAAATCGACTCTTGGAAAGATTGTGCAAAGCGGGTCAAAACGGATTTGTGAATAGGTCGCAATCGTCGAGTACCCTTGTCAGGAAGATAAAGGGGTGGTACAGTCCCTCTTTGGTAAAGTCCCACTCTTTTACTATGTTTCTCGTGAAGAGGTTTTATATGATGAAACAGGTTATTTCTTTTCGGAAGAAATTATCCCTGAACCTTCGAGATACAATCAGCAGGAACCCGATGATCGATCTCTGGTTAAAGGTTGCTTTCGCCCCTAGACTTTGAGATCAGAGCAAGTACATCTTACATAATGAGCAAAGAGCATTTGCTGAACTGCATTCATGCATTAGATCGACCGATCTGCCCTTGACCCTTTTGATTGTTGATGCATGCAGCTCACTTAAAGACCATGGAGCAGTTCTGTGCTGCCAACTGAGGTGGTGAAAGCGTCATTAAATCACCAGGCGCATCATCTCGGATTAGGCACCTTTATGCTAATTTTTTTCTTACCATTTAAAGCCATCTCTGAACGTATCGTACCTTATGTGATTGCCCCTGATCTCAACGTCCGCATTAGCAACCGCAGCTTTATTATTCGCCTCAACTCTGTGGTGTACTTTTGCTTAGCGCATTTGACTTGAATTTTTTCTCTCCTTCAGGGGCAGTTACGTAAGGGACGATATGTTCGAATTGATGTGCGCGGTGATTAAATGAGCGTTCTTACCGCCTCAGCCGGCAGCACAGATCTGCTCCATGGTCTTTAAGTGAGCTACATGCATCGACAATCAAAAGGGGCAAGAGCAGTTCCGTCCATCCAATGCATGAGCTCAGTCCAAAGCTCTTTGCTCTTTATGTTAGATGTATTGTCCTGATCTCAAAGTTTGGAGCGCGGAAGCGAACTTCAACCAGAAATCGTTCTCGGCGTCTGCTAGGACCGATTGTATCTCGAAGGTTTAGGGATGGTTTTTCCACAAGAAAAATAAGCTGCATCACTATATAACACCTCTTCGCGGGAAGACTACAGTAAAAAGTGGGACTTCACCAAAGAGGGACTGTGCCATCCCTTTACCTTTCTGACAAGGGTACTCGACGAATGCGACTTATTCACAAATCCGCCTTGATCCGTTTTGCACAGTGTTTCCAGGAGCTGATTTTCAATTAGTGGCTTCAATTCAATAATGCATTAATGGAGCTATCAGGATGTCACAACGTCTGCACCAAATATAAATTCTGAATTGAAGAAAGTTTCCATTCTTCACCTCCAGGACAACAATTGAGCTTTGATATGCGGTCTTTCGGTCAGAAAGCCTTTTGTTGAGGTTGGTGATGCGGCCTCCGAATAGAAAATAGGAGTACTGCAGTGAATACGGAGAGTCTTGATAATCTTGAAGAATTCGTACAAAGTGCGATAACCTTTGGGAAAAACACCAGCGTAGTAACTGCCTTAGAAATAGTAAGAGAGCATCAGGTATGCTCTGGAATACGTTTACAATAAAGTTTGAAGTTAATGTTTTCGGCGGTAATGAATCCTGTCTGAGGGATACTCCATTACACTTGTTGGCCCATACAATGACTTGCGGTGGCCAGCCAACGTACAAGTCGGTGCTTCTACCCTCACAGACGAGTCTGGTACCATGTAACCGACCCCCGAGGGATGAAAGGTGTGGTGGGCCTGAGCGGATATTGATCGGGGATTCAAACCCGTGACCGTGCCCGTGTGAGGTGCATCGCTTGCCACAACACCCCCTCCTCCCGGAATACGCAATGTTCGAATAACTCGATCTTGTGGAGCCTTCTTCCGAATGGTACAGCCTCAAGCGCCAACAGTTCGAGCCATCTCGCACAACGATAAAAAAAAATCATTGAACATCATAAAGTATTGTCTGGAATGTTCTGGCATAGTGGAGAATGAACGCACCCAACCTCTGACTTGTGGGTTTGAAACAATAGCAATTACTAGTACGCAGCTTCACAACTTCGCGAAATACCCTAAAACAGAATAACAGACCAGTCGTTACCCGAATGTATTGCGAGGACTTGAAAGAAAATTGTTGTCCGCGCCGTATGAGGGTAAGCGTAGCTAAACTACAAAAGGTATAGACCTGTATATACCGGAGGATACGCGTGAACACTTGCTGGGTTCGGTCTATCCTGAAAATATCTTTTTGATAAGTGGGATTCAAACCCGCAAGCAATATTCTTGATAGGGTTAGACATAAGATTTTTAAGATTGACATTCATTATAATCGCGAACATGGCGGCAAATGCTTTTTTTTATAACATCATCGATTTGCCCAGAAAATTTGAGAGCGGTCTCTATGAAAAACAGTTCCGAAGTCTTCATTTGAGTTTCGAATTGGAAGTCTGTAACAAAGGCCTCCAGGAGGTCATGGTGAATAGTGTCCACGATTTTTCCTCGGTTTATAGCCCTACAAACATCGTAAAAAGTATCGAGCAAATTAGTGTATGCTGAAGCCTCAGATAGGGATCCATTATGCTTGGCTAGGACGAAGTGGAACGTTTGAAAGTATCTTCCTAAACATAATTTCCTCCATGAGTGCGGGAGTAAATCGGATGGGCCTGAAACAGTAACGCTAGCAGGCCCAGGAAGCTTGGGAATGACAGTGATACTACCTTTCTTCCGAGGATCTGTCCCAGAAGGAAATATATATTGAACGAAATAGAAAGTGGACAATATAGTGAAACACGGTATTTTTTAGAAGTGATTCGAATCAAAAGCTCATTAATCGAAATCATATTTTTCAGCACCAAGCGAACATCAGTAGGGTAAAAGTAGGTATCAGGCAAACTATGGTGGATGTACTCCGATTCTACCAATTTAGCTATCTACCAATTTACTAATAGCAGACATCTAGACCAAGAAGACTCAAGCGAAATAGCGACCCACACTTCAGCCTTAGCGGAGTCATTATAAAGTCTTGACCCAGCTTGGTCTTTCACAATAGGAGGGATAGTTTGGGTTTGAGTTTGTTGCGAAGGTAAAGGGCAGAACTGTTTTCCCAAGATGACGCTCTTGAGTGGCAGCATACTTTTTCACTTGCTGGTCGATGTTAGAGTATGCCTTTCTGTTGAGCGGGAAATCTACCTTTCGGAAGAGGCGTTCCTTCGGGAATAGTGGGCTCTTTATATGATGAATAAATTTTGATGGTAGATTTCGAAAGATTCATTGGCACAAAACTTACTGACCCATTGTAAACAACTTTCCAGAACCTGGTTTATGCATCATCGGCAGGGACGTATTGCTTAGATCACTGGATCCAATCAACATTGCGAAAGTACTCATCGAGGTCACCGTAGTTAGGGGAAGAAAAATCGCTGGAGGGTCAATCTGAAGTCTCTTGAATAATCTGAGTTAACCAGTGGGACTGACACTGGAATATCTTTTAAGTTAGAAAGCGTAGATGAGACTAAATCAATCATTTCATTGCCATGCGTTGGTATACATACGTGCTGCTGGAAGCCTATTCCTTTAAGGGAATTTCAGGAAGGCATTTGAGAAGGGAATCAGTGCATGGTGACGCTCCCAGTCAATTGAAGGGTTGAGGTCTCCTAATTACCATTCTCCTATTATTGGCATGGAACGAGGCAAAGTCATGGAGTAGTCCAGCTAGTTCGTCATTCTCACTTCCCAAAGAATTTGGTGAATGATATACGGCTGCAAAGCGGATCCGTGACGCGTTACGAGGGAAGAATAGTTCTGAGCAGAGCACATCGGCCATGGCCATAAGAGTCGTTTCAACAAAGGAAGTGAAACTATTCCCTTCGATCAAACAGAACACATCGCCACCCCCTCGTTCTCTCCGACCATTGCGACAAAGAGTATAAGGCAAATTCGCTACTACTTCCGAGTCAAGAATGGTGGGCACGAATAGAAGATCTGGTCGTCTTGGCTAATAAAAACATGTAAATGGTCGAGTTTATTTAATTGGCTTAAGGCGTTTGACAGGAAGTAGGTGAGAGCAAGTTAACGCCATTAGAGGTTTCTCGAGCGTCTAATTGGCAAGTCACGTACATGTTTCAATTGCCCTTGATAGACAACTCACTCGCGGAAAGCTTCGCCCTTGTTTCGCTCTCGCGCCTGTTGGCGCAACTCATTCTCGCTTTTCCTTTCATAAGCTTTAATTCTGCGGGCGAAGACGTTAGACAGCCTAGCATCACGAATTACGTGCGCTTTAGCTGGAAGACTGCGCCAGTGAGGTGACCACGGTACGCAGAACAACCCGAATTACTCACCCGATATGCCTCAGAAGGCGGCATTTGAGATCTAGTGCATCTAATACGGTGTTGACCTTCTTCTCCAGGCCTCTCTCACGCACGCGCCGGAGGGGGGAGCAGCAGTTTGCAGTTCGACAAGACCTGTGATGACAATGCTACGACTGCGCTTATCGCTCTCAATGAGTTCGGTAAATTTTGTTGGATCCTCCTCCAAAAGAGCGATAACCGATGCCGACTGTCGGATCCTTATTAAGTTCCATTATGCTCTTTATAAGCTTTATGACTTTATAAGCTTCAAAGTAGCTAGCCGCCGAAGTGATAGATGCAGGCTGCGTGTTGCTCCCCCCCCCCCCCACTCGAGCTAGATGGGGGCTGGGAGGAAACATCAGAGCCTTTTTTGGAATGCTCTTTATTTGGGACATCCTTTTTATCTTTGGTCTACCGAAACTAGAGTCAATATGTGTGGGGCCGAACGAACCTTGCTAGGAAAACAACGTAGAAAACAAAGAAACTAACACCAGAAACCGTATATTAAAAACAGCGTATAAAGTAAGGTATTATGTTGGAAAATGCATATATATATATATATATAATCTGTACCACCTGTCGTCCCCTTAATCATCGATTTCCTTGAGCGGGCGCCAGTAACGTCTCCATTGTCTCGTCTCCTGTCACGAGCCAGAGTGGTCCAGTGAATCGTCCTCGCTTCAGGGACACGAGGTTCAACATTCCTTTCGTTCAGAGCTTTTGTGAAGAAGCTGAACATCTCGTTAGCGGCCTTCCTGGAGCTCGTTTGATGTCCCGAGGGATCCACTCAGTAAACGCCCTGGTCCAACGGTCATCACTATATTGCACAACGTGTCAGGCCCACCTGATTTTCGATTTCTTGGCGTAACCAACGGCATCCCTGATCTTCGTTCGTTGACGGAGCTCGGAACTCCGGATTCCCTTCTGCACCTGCGTGTACAGGGAAATTCCGAGCATCGTCCTTTCCAAAGCGCGTTGAGCAGCTCTGACAGCATGCTCATCTTGCTCGTAGAGTCCAAGTCTCTGAGGCGTACGTCAAAGCAGGAAGAACAGCAGTGTCGAAAAGGTGAGCGCAGAGCCGGATGTTCTTTGTCTTCTTCACTACTCCCTCGATATTCTTAGATGCTCCCCACGCGGCGCGTTTCCTTCTGCACAGCTCCGGAGCTAGGTCGTTCATCATGTTGACTTCCCGACCTAGATACACATAGCTAGAGCATTCGGAGATATTTTTACAGTTCAGCGTGAAGGGAGCATCAGGTACCAGTCTTTTTTCCATGAACATCGTCTTCGTTAAGTTCAGCCTCAATCCGATCTTTCCACAAGCATTGTCAAACACCGCCAGCATTCTTTCCGTCTGCTCGATGCTCGGTGTTATGAGCACGATGTGGTCTGCAAAGCGGAGGTGATGTAGATAGCGGCCATCTACCTTAACTCCCAAGTTTTCCCATTCCAGATGACGCATGACATTCTCGAGAGCGGCACTGAAAAGTTTAGGCGAAATAGTATCGCCTTGCCGGACACCTCTCTTCACGTCCACAATGACTTTCTTGTAGAATGGTGAATCCTGGTCATGAAGTTGTCGTAGAGCTCACGAAGCATCCTTATATATTGAGTAGGAACACCGTGGTTGTCCAGGGCTTCGATTACCGCTTCTGTCTCGACAGTGTTGAAGGCTTTCTTCGAGTCGATGAACGTAAGACATAACGGCATTTTGTACTCTCGCGATACTTCAATGAGTCTTGTAACAGTGTGGATATGATCGATTGAGCTGAACCCTCTCCGAAAGCCTGCTTGCTCGCATGGCTGTCCTTCATCTAATATTCTGCCAATCCTGTTTAGGATGACGCGAGTGAAAAGCTTATAGATTACAGACAGCAGGCAGATAATTGCCAATATCGTCTGGATATCCCTTTTTGTACAGCAACACAGTCTTGCTAGTTTTCCACGACGTGGGCACTTTGCATTCCGACAGGTACCGCGTGAAGATCCTTGCCAGAGTTCTGACGATAACTGGTGAGAGACTCTTCAGACGTTCTGGTTTAATCCTATCGAGCGCCGGGCGCCGAACCATTCTTCGTCGACGTGATGGCATATCGAAATTCAAAAATGTGAGCTACCATGGATGGTGTGGGTCGACATGGTAAACTCGAACAATCTTTCACCCCGCTCATTCCATTCTTTTCCGTGAGTTCCGATGTGAAGCTCTTCATCCGTTCTTCTGGGGCCAATCTTGGCATTAAAATCACTGACGATGACTTTGAAGAAAGTGTGGTCTTCTCTGTAGAGCCTCACCAGATCCACATAAAAGGCCTCCAACTCCTCTTCTTCGTAGCTTGATGTTGGTGCGTAGGCAACGAAGATGGTTAGAGCTGGGGTTGAGCCACATCTTCTTAATCGCAAACGTCCGATTCGGGTTGTTAAATTTATGTACGAATCGATGTTCATGGCCAAGCGCGTATTGACGAGGACACCTACGCCGCCGACGCCTCTGCTGTCGCATGTTTCAAGGACCAGTTCTTTTCCGGTCTCAAATACAGCGCGCAGCGGGCGATGTCTTCTCGTCTCGGTCAGTCCGATGACGTCGTACTTGATCTTTCTAGCTTGCATCATCAGGTGTTCTATACACGACTCCGATGTAAGCGTCCGTGCATAAAAGTGCAGATCGCCATCTTAGTCCTTCTCCTTTTGAACAGCCTGTTTTGGCCCTAAGATTTTAGCATCCTCTGCCGAGCGGTCCTACCCAACGCTGCCGTATTGGGGGCTCTCTCAAGTTTAGGGGGTGGAGCCCATTTCTATTACTGTCTTTGGCTTGTAGATACCCAACGTGCAGCTTGCTAGGCTCTGACGTGAGGGCTGTTGACCCCGGGGGCTTGCCAGGCTATCCCGAAGTGGACGAGGGGCTTTGTTTCTGGAGGCGGCCCCGAATCGTCTTCCAGGTACCCCAGTCACTCAAATGCAAGCTTTTGGCCGAGTCGATGGGCAGGGTACCAACTGCACCCACAGATTCTCCACACACGTATGCGTAAGTCGCCAGCGAGAAACAGATGGTATATCGACCCAGCACAGCAGAATCAAGAAGTCTATCCCCTGAATCCGCCCGCGTCTCTGGGCAAGTACCGGTGACTGTTGGTCGGCGATTTATTCCCCTATCCGCCACCTGGGGACGCCCTACATAGCCTCGTCACTAATCGGCTGGGGATCCTTCAGTGAGAGAGAACCCTCAGTAAAGGAAATCCGTATAGGCATCTCAAAGCTATGGACGGATACCTGCGAGCAACATACAAGGAGAGACCTTATGCTTCTATCCTTGCTAATGGGGGATACTTCCAAATGTGTTTGGAGCTTATTATTGTACATGATAAATTATTGTACAATTAACATGCACATGGGCTCCAATGTCATTAGATGAGAAGCAATTCATAACAGCTAATTGGCGCCCACAATTTTGCAACACCCTGTATATATATATATATATATATATATATATATATATATATATATATATATATCTTGAATGACCACTGCGACCTAGTATCCCTCTGTTAATTGTCCCCATACTTCTAGTAGAAACATAAAAATTTGCTTGTCAAATCAGAATAAATCTTCTACTCATAGTACTGATAAAGATGAACGGATTATCGGCTACAAGAAACAATGGATTGTCCGGAGAGTTTCCTCCGTTTTAAAACACCCCGGGTTTATCATCTGTTGTACAAACGTTCAAGGACCTAACCTTATGATTTTTTCGATGGGGTAAGTTCACCCGATATCCCTATTTGGATGCTATTAACATTCCTCAGGATATATCCGTATAGTAGTTCTGTTGAAATTGGAGGCCATTTTCGGAATGCTTCGATGTTTTTCTTTTATCGCAAGAGCAAGAACACGGCTCAAGCCGCAAGAAAGGTTTGTGGGATTTAAGTGTAATGCACTAGTGGAACGTACAGTGCGTGACTGGTTCGCGAAATATAAACAAGGGGTATCCACTCTCGAAGATCTGTAATGCCCAAGGAGGCTATAATCAGTTGAAAACGGCCTTATCAATGTGTCAGTCGAAACGAATCGGCGCATCAACATCCGTGAAAGACAAGGAAGATTCATCGTGTTGACATCAACAATTCACGACCTTTTTTTGGGACTTGGTTTTGCCAAGCGCCTTGATGTTTGGGCACCTCATAGTGAGCAAGCAAATTCTGATGGACTGCGTCTCCGTGTGCCACTCGTTGCTCAGACGAAAAAAATGAGCCGTTCTCGAACTATATGATAACGTAACGAACAGCAGGACGAGTACAACAATGAGGAGCGGAAGCGATCGTGGAGCCTTCCCACGCACCCGCCACATACCATTTCAACTGCCGAAATTCAGGAGCGGAAGATCATTTTATGCTGCTAGTGGGATTGGACCGAAATCATTCATTATGAATTGTTGCCGTATTATTAAACGTTAACTTTTGAAAAGTACTTCACGCAGCTAGATAGTTGAAGGCTGGACAGATGGACCAAAAGCGCGTACATCTTGCCAATCGTATTAGCGTTGACTTCCACCATGACCACACGTGTTTTCGGCCACTCGTAAAAATTGCGGGAGCTTGGGCGAAGTGTCATACAATTTCTCCTCATAGTCTGGACATAGCACCATCGGTTTGCCACTTGTTAAAAGTTCTGCAGACTCCTTTGGGTGGGAAATCGTTCAGTCCACTGGAGGACTGCAGAAAGCACCTGAGAGGGTTTTCCGTTCATAATAAGGAACCCTCTATGAAAGTGGTAAAATGAAACTTACGTTAAGAGGGCGAACTGTTACCGAGCCGAGCAGAGTGAAGGATATATTGTTTGATGAGTGGATCGGTTCCTCTGAGATTTTCCACCTGTAAATGACTCACAAGGAAGGTCTTTCAGGGCGTGGGACGCTTTTTGAAAATGGTTTTTTTGGGGTGTAGGGGCATGAGCACTTAGTAAATAACTATGGTCCATTTCCGCTAAATGGCCTTTTGAATGCCAAAAAAGGAGTGAAAAAGATTTTGCCAGAAATTGCCGTTTTAACCCACAAAGCGTCGTTCGTTTCAGTCCTGGCGTCGACTGTCCGCACAGTAGAGGGGACCAGTGGAGGCGACATTGAAAATAATGTGAACAGTAGCCAAAAAAGTCACACACATGTTGAAAAGTGCGGGGAAGTTTCATATAGGCTCTCCACGGTTGAGCTGCCAGAGGCGCCGGATGGTGTGGTGGATAGCTACGTGGACTTCGAGGACGGACATCCGTCCTCAAGGACTAGGATGGGATGATGGTTCGAATTTCTGAGGCTTTGCCCTTTTTGCATTTTATGGTGCCACCTCCAGACTGGCTCCATATTGCACCAGGGCCAAAGCAAGTGCCTGACTGGTCATGGTCGTGACCAGGACTAGCCAGGCACATAACCTCTACAAGTTGTTAGAATTTGATGTGTGGAGCACTATCAATGGAGGAGGCTCCACACTCCCTGGAGTATAAAGGTGCCTCTTAATTTCACACTATGTAAGTGTTGTAATGGGGGGGGCCAAACCCTATAATATGGTTCTTCTTCGATAAAAGCTGTCCTCGACCTCGTTCGTCAATGCAAAGACAACAGGGTTCCCGAATCCGACCTTCCTCTGGGCGTCCACCGCGGACTCCTGTGGGAAAACGAAACAAACTCTCTTCCAACTCGTCTTCTTGCTGAGGCATCCATGAGCATTAGGCTTGATATAGAAAGCTGTCAGCCCTGAAGGAAATCATTCTAGCGCTGGATTACCAGATCAATGACTAGATGAAGGGTTTGGGCGATACCCGTTCCCAACCTATGATCCCCTAACTCCGCGTCCTGCTACGAAGGGCTGGCAGGACACGATCAAGAAGGACATTGCTGAAGTCGAGGAGACTGCAGAAGATACCAATCGTGAGGAGAGAAGGAAATGGAGATAACCAACCAGAAGTTGACAAAAACCCTTCAACGGCGCGAGATCAACGCTAGGGTATAAAACGGTGAAATCAGAATTAGATGAGCCTTTCATCAGTTTTGAAGGAATTCGGTCGATATAAAACAACAATCAAACCATTACTCTCCAAATCATTCAAAAATTGTAGGAGCTGTGCAATGTCCATACAATGTCCAAGGACCAGGTGATATGATATCGAATTTTTCGAGTACCAAAATGATATCATACATGATATCATTTTACCAACATTTTTCCAACTGAATGAACTCTTGATGTAGGCCAAACTGATGAAAAAACTACGTGAGGAAGTTGGGGGGGGGGGACTCCTGGGAGTGTGAAGCCTGGAAGCTCCTCCATTGATAGTGCTCCACACATCAAATTCTATCGATTTGTAGGGATTATGTGCCTGGCTGGGTGCTGGTCACGACCATGACCAGGACTCAGCCAGGCACTTGTTTTGGCCCTGGTGCAATATGGAGCCAATCTGGAGGTGGCAGCATAAAATGCAAAAACGGCAAAGCCTCAGAAATCCGAACCATCATCCCATCCTAGTCGTCCGTCCTCGAAGTCCACATCGCTATCCACCACACCATCTGTCGCCTCGAGCAGCTTAACCGTGGAAAGCCTATATGAAACTTCCCCGCACTTTTCAACATGTGGGTCCCTCTTTTGGCTACCGTTCACATTATTTTCAATGTCGCCTCCACTGGCCCCCTCTACTGTGCGGACAGTCGACGCCATGACTGAAACGAACGACGCTCAGTGGGTTAAAACGGCAATTTTTGGCAATATCTTTTTCACTCCTTTTTTGGCATTCAGAAGGCCATTTAGCGGAAATGGACCATAGTTATATACTCAGTGCTCATGCCCATACACCATGCAAAAAACCATTTTCAAAAAGCGTCCCACGCCCTGAAAGACCTTCCTTGTCAGAGATCGGTGGAGATTTTCCAGACAACTCAGTGGAATACGAGACATTTTGTGACCGAAAAATCTATGAAGAAAAATTTTCATATATCTGCCATATGTACGTCCTACGTACTTTTCTTATGAGCTGTATCAGTGACCTGATACACTGCTCTACAAAAAGCGAACGCAAAATTCGACAACTAACAGAATGAAATTATAACTTCTCGAAATAAGCAGTTAACATAACTTAGCTATGCCCCAGCAGAAGTCGGTTGACTGCAGAAGTGTGAGTAGATGGATCCGATTTACATGGTACCACTGTCTTCGTTGGTCTGGAACTATGCAAGAGTGGGGTGTGGCTGTGGGCGAACCACAGATCGGCCTCAAAATCGCTCGTTAGTAGAAATGCAGTTGGGCAGATAAATCAGTGATCGACAGAAGTAAATGTTCTAACACATTATGACCCACAAATACCAGTAGTTTAGGCGACAGATGCCTCGGAATATGGCATAGAGGCAGTAATTTATCATAAGATGCCGGATGGGAAAGAGAAAGTGATAGCGTACGCGTCGCGAACGCTGACAAAGAAGAGAGAAATTACTCGCAAATTGAAAAAGAGGCTCTGGGCATAGTGTCTGCATAGAAAGGTCCAATCAATTCTTGTATGGTCGTAAGTTCACCCTGCTAACAGACCACCAATCTTCGGTGAAGATATTTGAACCAAAAAGTGGATACCCACGATTGCAGCAAAACGGCTACACCGTTGGAGTCTTCGCCTCATGATATATTCGTTCGATATAGAATATAGGAGAACCTCGGAATTCGGGAATGCCGATGGGCTCCAGATTGCCAGATCCTAGGGAATTACCGAGCTCACAGATGGTGGTAAATGGAGTGATGGAGAAACAGATGACGGTGGAAACATGGAAGGATATGGTATTAAACGAGCAACAAGTGGCAAAGGCAACACAAGAGTACGAGATACTGAAGAGGGTGTTCAGGTATGTAATGGGAGGATGACTCTCGAGGGTGAAAGAATAGGAGCTTCGACCGTACGAGAAGACTAAGGCAGATATAAAGGTAATAAAGGGTATCTTATGTGGGGTAGCCGAGTCGCGATCCTGAAGAAGTTATGCAGGATGGTACTGGGAGTATTAAACCATAGCCATTATGGAAGGAATCGGATGATGGCGTTGGCCAGAGGGAAGGTATAGTATCCGGGAATGGTCAAAGATATACAGAAGATGGCACAAGCCTGTTATATTTGCGCAGCCTTCGGGAGTGCGATGAGAGGAACACCGCTGCATCCCTGGGAAACGCCAACAAAAGTCTGGCAAAGATTACTTATGGATTTTGCCGAGACCGCTGACAGCAGGAGATGGTTGGTGATAGTGGATGCAGATGCAGTCAAAATGGCTCGAAGTGGTGCAAATGGGGTAAACCACGATAGAAAAACGATAGAAAAGTAGAAGGGTATCCTTGGTGTTCATGGGCTACCAGAACAAATAGTGGTTGATAATGAGCCACAATTCATAGCGAAGGAATTTGGAGAGTATTGTAGAAGAAGGACAATCGGACTGAATTTCATTCTACCTTATCACCATAACTCTAACGGGGAGGCGGAAAGATTGGTGCAAACTTTCAATAAGGGTTACTATAAAGGGCGGAAAGCCGGTAAGTCATTAAAGGCAACCGTGATAGATTTATTGTTCGAATATGGGGTCACGGAGCACCCGGTGACGCGGACCTTTCCGGCAGAAATGTTAATCGTTAATGGGACGTTCGTTGAGAACGACGTTGGATTCGATGAAGGCTCTGGTAACCCGATATTGACCTCCATCCCCTCCCCCCCCCCCCCCCCAGATGATGCAGATGAAGGAGCAGTATGACAAGGGGCAAAGGAAAGGAAATTAGAACTAGGGCAGCAAGCGTATTTGCGTAGTTATCAAAGCCGACATGAGAAATGGATTCCAGGGGTCATCCTGGAAAAGGTGGGATCGAATACCTACCAAGTGCATTACGGCACCGGTAGTCGGATGGCCCATGCGGACCAGATAAAGAAGAGGGTGACCTTCTGGGAGGAAGAGGAGGACTCTCAGAAAGGAAGAAGGCCGGCCGGATCTGGTGTGCCCAAGCCGGGGAGAGAAGTGGATAGCCGGAAAGACTCACCGCGAAGAACAGCCAGAAAGAGAAAAATGAGGGAAAGGATTAGGTGTCATCTAGCGGAAAAAAGATCGAGAACGGTTGAATATCTGCCTAGTATTGGTCTGATAATGAGGCGAGATCCTGATAGGAAGGAGGCTAAGGGCATAAAAAGGATGAAGGACGGTGAGGTTCATTTGCTTGCTGTAGGAGAAGCAGATGAACATTGCACCATGGTCACCTATACGTACTCTGGGACAAGCCGCAGGGGCCCCACCGCTGGTCTGGGGGTCGCCTCAGGCCCCCGTGGTGGTGGCGAGCCCCCCAAGTTCTTCGGTGCCCTCCTCACCGCAGGTGGGGCCGACCCCGGCGGTGATCGTTTTGCAAACGGTGAGTTGCGAGTGTTTAGTAGGAGGGCGCTAAGAAGTAAACGGGTCATTTTAGCAGAAGCGCTTCCGAGCTTCCAGAGCCGCGCGCGCGCAGGTGCGTGCGCACTTGGCGTGAATGAGGAGCTCGTTCTCCGTATAGACCGAGATGGGCACAGTGTTCTATTGAGAGACTGATGGAATGATGTTCTACTTAAATAAAGTGTTTTTAAGATAAAGTGTTTAAAGTGATGTTGAGTAAGTAGTACAGTAAGTGGCCGGGGCCTGCGGAGTTATCAAGGTGCTGGTGGAGTGACCAGACTGTCACTACGGGGGGATGTTGTAGGGTAGACCGGTTTAGGATGAGACCAGCAAAAATGGACAATGGTTGGAAGTGGCGTGCGAAGAAGAAAGATGGAGAAGATACAAGATGATATACATAGAAGAGGGATAAAGGATTGTATAGAAGAGTGAGAGGGGAGCAATAAAAATTCGCTCGTCAGTGTGTTCTCTCGCCAATCAACTGCCGAGACGGAATTTTAAAGAAATGAAAAACCAAATGTCAAAATATCAGTGAAATGGTCTGATTGTGTGACATTGAACTGCAAGCTCGAGCCTGATGTTATTCAAAAGTTTCATTGTGTTCCAAAACTCCACCTTTTGAGTAGTAGATGCCGTGTGCTGTTGTCGCTTGCTGAAGCGTGCACTCTTTCCCTTGGATAAAACTGCACTGCAGGAACTTTTCTTTGAGCATTGATCTCGTTTCAGGAAATTCGATTACGAAATTAGTCGGGCAGCTCAGAATAACTCAGCTATTGCTGGGTATTTGAAAACAGACTGTGGCGCCGACGACATCTGCGCTGGCACACTTTTCCCAGGTCTGTTTTTAATGGTTTCCTCGATGTTGACTATTTGAGAGCTGATAGAAGTCTGTCTCGGAAAACCTGTATGCGATCAAAGGAGGCGATCGTTGGGTGGCCAGTATCAGCGAGGGAGAAATTAGCAAGCCAAATGGCGGGACGAGGGAGTAGCAATGGGCGCAGCCAGTATTTAGTGGTTTTGCTAAAAACAAAGGGAGACAAAGATCTGTTTAAGCTCTTGCACAACGTTTTCCGGAAGGCGAGGTCATCATCAAATCGCACACGGTCTCCTATCCACGAATTATTCTTAATGAGGGAGATGCCTCCATCTATATTGATTCTCGCGTCGATGCTTTTGTACAGGTAAGTGATCTATAGAATCGGTGATAATTCATGACTTTCACTTTCGTGCAACTGTTTATGGGCGTTTTGACGAGTGCGACCTAAATTAATCCGAGGGGAACCTCATACAACATCATACAGCTTTCGCAGGGTAACAAACCGTAAAGATTGTAGGTTTTTGAGGATTACATAGTAAGAAGTGTAGGCGAAAAATTGCTGTCTCGTTTGAGGTTGTTTTGAAGACCTGTGCTCCCTGTATTGTGGCTAGGGAGGGCAAGGCACAAGAGAAAGAGCAAAACATTTTGTGATAGTGGGTGTACTGGCAGTTTGGCCATTTACTTCAAAGTTATTAATAATTCGTATGGCGATTTGACCCAATACACAAATGCAGCCAATTAGTTCACAGAAACAAGTGCTCTCATGAACTGTTCGCTCGACATCTTGTCATGAGCAGGATCAGTAGTGATAAATTGGGCGAGCAAGCACCACTTATTCGAATAAGGAGTTCTTCATGTTTAATGGATCGTTTTCAGCAAGGAGAACGAACACGTCGGTTCCTAACGTCAGCAATGGACGCGGAGGCTAAACTAGAGAAGCTCAGTTCAACCGATTCTCTCACATTTGATCTACGGACCCATCCCATTTCAATCCCGTTACTGGCACTGTTCAAAAAGCGGGTTCTGCCTGGGAATAGCTTCAGATTGAAGGACTAGCCTGATTAACATGGCAATTTCAATTCGACTCTTTCATCAGTGCAATTTTTTGCCATACCGCTACCTGTCCCGTGAGCCCGACCACTTTGCTTGTCGCCTGCTCACTAAGTCGCACTGAGCTCTTTAAAAAAGGCTCTTTCTTCGAATCTAGATTAGGCTGATTTCAGGTGTCATTCCGCAATTACGTACTCAATGCGGAAATGCGTGTCGAACATTTCAAAATAAGAGAGGTTTCGTTTATGCTTCAGAGACTTCAAAACAAGCCTAAGAAACAAACAAAAAACAGAAAACACACAAAGTCCCCAACATGCCTCTAAGAACAAGCTGGAATTTTCAGGTTGCTTCCCTGGTTGAAGGAATTGACGAGAGTTCTCTGGAGTTCCTGGTGAATGCTTTGACAGAGTTGATCCTTAACGAAGACTTAGCAAAGAAGTTGAAAGGAGGTCAGCTATTTTCTGGCGGAGCGGTGCAGATTATTTGAGCAAAAGGTTTCGGATAATGCCAGAGCTGCTAGCCAGATAATGCTACCGCGCAACAGCTCACTGAATATTCAAGAATAGAAAACTAGTTTAAAATAATCATTCAGAATTCCACAGTATTTGAGAGCCGATCTCAAATCTATTCCATGCCAAATCTGCGGAACGAGTTTGGAAAGGGGCTTCAGAATCACTTTCTTCGTGTGGTAATTACCTGCAGCCCTCACTTTTCTTATTTAAACAGCGAACTGGTGTCTCAGATAGAGCTTTGTCTTGAGCCTTTCTGGCTTTAGGGAAAACCCCAAGCACTTTATGATGATTACGAAATCTTGGGCATTTCCTGAATCTACGATGTGGTGAGATATGTGTACAGGTAGAGGGAACTGGAGCGACTAATTCAAGGGCATCTTGGATGGAATCGTACCTGCATTCTTGTAGTATTATGGATGGTTGCTTTTGTCTGAATGAACTGATGTAATGATTGATGGTCGCTAAATGGCCACGTATGATATATGAACACAAGACAGAAACGTGTCACGTAGAACAAGGGGAATCACTTCTCACACTCGCATTATCATTTTTCATTTTCTTGAGAAGAAAATGGGAAAGGGTTTTGCAAGGAAGTAAAGACGGATGGAATTGCCCTCTTACTATCTCTCGCTAGATTACTCAGACTTTATGGATGTTATATGGTAGTTACAGACCAACACTTCTTCTAAGAAGATAGAATTATTTTCGTGCCAGGCTGGTATGTCCATCACCCTAGCGTTTGCGCCATCACTTCACATCGTTCCGCATGTTCGAAATGTGCACTTGGAATCAGTACTCAAAACACAATATAAAGCATAAAAATAAATTATATGTCCTTCTAGTGGTTACTGCTAATTAGTGTCCTTTCCTTGTTAGCCTTTATGTCGGGAGCCTTATCACGGTTCCTCAGACTAATATATTCTGGTGAACGCGTATGCGCTTTTCTCCCGTCCTATCCCACAAGAAGGATCAGTCCAGATGATGAAAAAGCAGTGATTCATTACTCCTTCCACTCCTCTAATCGCCGCACTAGTCGGGAACTTCCACGGAATCGAAACTTTCTGTCATCATCTTTTCAATCATGTGTGGAGACGAGCAATAAATGCCCTTATCAAAGACGCGGTCTGTCAGCTAAAGCTTAACTATACATACTTTCTCTAGGGGAGGCTTTTGATCCCGTCCCGCCCAGCGACTCACAGCTAAAAGCTAGGCAATTTTTTAAGTTTTAGTGGTCATTTTAACCGCTTTTTTTTATCGGTGGATGGCTTTGGGACTAACATGGGGTTGCTGAACAAATGGCCTGCATTTAATTGTTAGATGTTATACGATTCAAGGGTTCTAATTAGGCGGGATCAGCTGATGCAAGGAAGGTCTTTCTCAAGTTATTTTTATTTTTCCATTCTTTGTGCTCCAGTCGACAACAATAAACAAGAAGATATGCAAGCTCAAAGGAAAATTACAAAAGTGATGAAATGTCAGTGAGAGATGCAGGTTCCAACAATGATGAGGATCGGAAAGCCTTCAATCCCATCAACAGCATTGTGCTTTCAAAATAAGGTTGTGGAAAAGTAGAAGTCAAGGGAAGCGCTTTTTGTAGAAGAGCTTTCAATGTTAATAGATAGCCTTTCAAAGCTAACTTCAATAGTGCGAGCCTTATAAGCCTTTTCTTAGACCCACAACTCCTATGAAGCAGTTATATTTACAACAGTCATTCGGTATATACCTGCTATGGACAACACATTTTTTCATGCATTTGTGACGTAAGCAGTTTACTTTCTAAGAGCACTTTCTCATGCAGCAATAGCTGACTATGATAATAGGATGCACTTTCATTTCAACTCCTTAAAATTTGAAGTTCAGTTTAGACTGAAGCTTTTAATATAATACTTTCACATTTCAAGGTAAAATTACAATTGATGATTAAATTGAAAAATAAGTCGTACAACACTCTCAAGCAACCGCTTTTTAATTCCTACAGAAGCAACCCAACTATAAATACTATAGCCACCAATGCATTCCGTATATCTTTCAAATTCTCGAATCACTCGCACGTGTTTGTAGGCCTCTACAGCTCCGCATAGTATTCCTGCAAAGTCTGGTCCGTCCTCTGCGACATAGACGTCAACGCAACTCGTTCTGCCATGAATAGTTACTTCGGCTGGAACTGATGCTTCACCGCTCGCTTCAACTTCAACGAGTTCACCGTTTCTAGCTCCTTTCACTATAACAAGGACTCCAATAGTTCATAGTAGTTAGATGCACCGTTTTTCTGAGGGAGATAGGGCACTTATCACCTTCATCCATTACCCTCCGCAGAGCCAAAAAATTTGAAAACAACTTTTCCAGAAGCTTCAGGAATTCCCCGACTAATATGGCACTGGGCTACGGCCACGATACACATCGTATTGACTCACATTGACTGGATCCATTCCTGCCGGTGAATTCTCTCTCACTGACCTGGTGAAAGCAACTGCAATATCGTTTTTGTTCTCACCCATTTCTTCCTCGTAGTTGATCAGGCTGCTAGTGCGTCAGAACTGTTTCTTCACGGCTGCTTCTCGTCCTTGTCATTACTTTCGGCTCCCTGCTGCTCGACCTTATTTCCTTATCTCAACCTGATCGCCGACCTTACTTCCTTATCTTATCCTGATCGCCAGTTAGTTGGCAACAACAAAGTTGGAGTTAGAGTGTTTACTCATCGCAATCATTCCTCATATCATCAAATCCGTCCTCCGTGATCTTCCTTCATCTTCTACATTTGCAGCTCCATCTTTCCGTTCTTCATTCCACCGCACCATTCACCTAAATCGGCCTACCCATTTTCATCCTTCAAAAACATGGTTTACATGATGGTCGGCTTTGGTCTATGCCATCAAAAAATCACCATCCTTGCTCACTGGTGAGTCCTTTTGAAGTGAGATATTGCTAGAACGAGAACTGTGAACCAGTTTTTGCATGCGCTCTGTAATAAAACATTCCTAGAATATTTTGCAAATGTTATGAACGTCAGCAGCTCTCTTGCTTATTGGGACCTTAATTACCAGAGCACTAGTCTTTCTTTTCATTTCTGTTGATAGAGCATCCCTCGTGCATATGTGTCATCTGAACTGAGTTGGTTTAACAGAGTTCCTCGTCCGGATCTCATTTGATAGCCGGTTATCTTTTCTAGATGATTTCTTGTCATCCTTTCTCAGCTAATGGTTGAAAAACTTTCATCTTTAATGCCATTTTCCGTATTTCACCTATGGCCACTTTTCCACATTGTTGCCTCTATTCCCACTAAATTTTAACGTCCTAGTGAAATTTTTCGTATTCATCTCAGGTTCCGCTCATTGTGAGCAACGTCCACTTCTTTCACACATGGTCACTTTTCGACACTGCTGCCTCTACTCACACTAAATTTTAACGTCCTAGTAGAAAAATTTTTTCGTTTTCATCTCAGGCTCCGCTCTACTCGAGCATCATCCACTTCTTCCACCTATCATCAGTTTTCCATCCTGCTTCCTCTATTCCCAACATAATTTCAACGTCCCAGTGAAATTTTTCATATTCATCCCAGGCTCCGCTCCTTGTGAGCATCGTCCTCTTCTTCCACCTACGGTCACTTTTCCATATTGCTGCCTCTACTCCCAACAGAACTTCAACGTCCTAGTGAAATCTTTCGTATTCATCTCAGGTTCCGCTCCTTGTCAACATCCACTTCTATCACCTATGGTCACTTTTCCATATTGCTGCCTCTATTCCCAATAAAACTTCAACGTCCTAACATCTCCACTCTCTTCAAAGCCATAGACTGGCCACTTCCGTTGAATACGAGTCCTTGATAAAGTACACTCCTGCCGCCATACCTCGCTTACATGCTCCTTTAAGTTTTCTGCTGCTGCATGTCTTTTTCCTTCACACAACACCTCTACTAAAACTGTCTGCCGAGTGATGTACAGGCTCCTTCCATTACCACAACATGTCCATAGACATGTTGGTGTTACGCTGAACTGAAGCATCAGTCCCTATTACTTCAATTCCGTTCTTTACCCTGATATGCTACTTTATGGGTATACCCATTCTTTTATTAAACCCGTACCAAACGACGCTAGGACCGTCATCCTATTATCCTATGCGTCATAAACTGGCGTAATTTGCAACTCGAGCATCATTCCCAACATACCTGAATAGACACCTTTGTTTTGTGCCTTTGCCGAAAATGTCGTCGGCACAATGCTTATCTATGATTCTTTATCCAACAATGCTTGGCAATGATCATCATTCATTCATGATCACATTTAGAGATATTGTTGATTACTAAGATCACTTGCTATTGATTTCTTTTTGCTTGATCTCATCTCACGCATCTAGTTCCATTAATCTTGAAAGCCGTGTCCCTTCCTCACTTCTGGGCTCTACTTCCTTGGGTCTCATTTGTTCTACTTCAATTTCTGAACGTTTCCATACCACTTGCCCTTAGTCAAAACAACTTCGATTCCTGCTTCTTAGAGGCGCTTTACTATCACATTGTTCTGAACCAGGTTGCAGGAGTCCATCTACCCTCTTGCGTCGCGTACATTTCCTTTGTGATGGGCTTCCTTTTCCTTTGTTCTCTTTTCCCTGATCTAGTGATATTGCAGAGATCTGGTCTTGCAGACAGATGAGAGTAGTACATTCCACTCCATCAGCACGAACCTATACCACTTCATACTAGGAGCTAGACCATCACCTTTTTTTAAGCCCTGCTTGACTCTACTGTGAAGTGCACCGACTAGCTGCGAATGCGCTGAGAATCAATTTATACAGACGTAACTGTGCGTTCTCCATAGACCAATGTTCCAACGTTCATTCAGAAATCGCCTGTCTACTCTGCTTCCAGAGTACCAAGTAGCGGTCAGTGACATACTAATAAGGGCGCAGTCTCAGGTGTTTGAACTTGATTGAGGCTCTGAATCTGGCTGTTATTAAAACTAACAACTTCGCCATTCAAAACGACGAAACCTCATTCTTTGATACTGGGAGAGACTTGAATGAGTTAGTAGATCCCCCTCTCAGGTGTTCATCCTGCACAGTACCGCAAAGCGTCTATCAGCGTGGCCTAGAGCTCTGAAACTTTTGCTTGAAACTCCTAACGAAAGAAGTAAAAATTTTGCTCTTGACCCTTTCGAAAATTTCTTGGGCAGTGCAGGTCATAGGCTGCAGTTTTTTCACTTGGTCTTCACCATCATATTCATGCTCACATTTATCTAAATCTTTACCTACATTTTCAAAATTATCCTTATCTTCTATTCGAATTCATATTTTCACCTTCTTTATGTTCTTCTTCATATTCTTCTTCATTTTCTTCAGCACAGCCCTAACAACAGTCAAGAGCCCTTAAGCGCGATGTCTCACAGATACAAAGTCTATTTGTGGTCTTATTTCGCCGCTGTAGAAAGTGATGCGATGAGAGTCACGTTTCAGAAGCTTTGTTCACAAAAGTGAAGTCATGGGAATCAGCTATGTTCGCTCACCATTGACCCTAGATGATCCATATCCGAACCCAACATGACAACTGCAACTATTTTTCGTACTGCCAATGTGTCCATTCAGGGCACCTGCGACAAAAATGGATTCTTGTAATGGCATTTCAGCTGTTCTCCCATGGCAAGGTCTAAAAGTGTTCCTTTATTCGCTGCGGGTAACCAGTCCAAGGAGCGTACTGTTCAAGAACAACTACAATATCCGTCAGTCGAACGCTAGGCATTCGGCGGCTATAGTCCTGGAGCTTTTGCAAAAAATGGCTGCAAGCCGCGATCGATATCCCTCGACTTGCATCAAGACTATGTCGTCTCTTGCACAGTACGAAAATCTATCCCTCTAAGCTCCGGCGTATATACTATCTAGCAGTGGCTTCGTATTGACGTAAGTTGATAAGAACTTATTTAACATCTTGGCAGCAGGTTTTATTAAAATCTTATAAAATTAATGCAAAACTATGCCAAGATTTATCGAGAGTCGAACATGGATGACGTGCCAACGTTTAGTGATGCGGAACAAATCCTTCATAACTCCCCTCAATGCCGGCCTTGCATTGGAGACCCCCGTACACTTTCCACATCCCCGGGCTTCACGCGTGCGGTTTGGCTACTTATTCAACTGCGATACATTAGACGTCATATACATAGATATGACAAGCGTGTTCGCAAGTCGGCATGTCATGGGAAATCTGCCATCTAGGTGGTGCACTAATCGTATTAACATTGGCCTACATACCCGTACAAGCTTCCTACATCGGCAATTGATTGAGTCCAGGTCTTTGGATCTAAGCATACTTGGCGCCACATGGCCTTGCCGATCTCACCCACTCATCAATCCTATCTCTGCAAGAGTCAGGTTTATTGAACATTTCGGAGTTTTTTAGGGAGACGAACTATCGCGATGAACCCTTTACCAATGCCGCCCATTCTTTACGAGCTTTGACATGTGAGGATGCTTTGCTCTGTCCCGCTGAAGCCATCCCTTTTTTGATCATCACAAAGGACTTCCTCCACTCCATCCCACTCTCCTCTCAGAATTTGACCCATCTCATAATCACTTCGATTGTTTATGGTGTTAGCAATTTTCATTTCCAACTCTGGGTTGGCAAGAAATCCCCGCCACAACAAGAATCGAAGCCTCAAACCAAACCTTTTTCATAAACATAGTGCTAAGACATTCTTCAGGCAATCAACACATAAGTAAACGAGGCTGGGCTTCCCATGTAGGCTTCCACTACTTTACCTTCAATGATTGGGCTACATCTGATTCGCACCATCCCCCTTCATTGGACACGTCAGTAAAAAGCGGTCAAAGTTTGCAGCAATGTGTTCGCTGAAAGACGTGATCACCGTTCAAAGGTCAACAATTTGTTAAACCTTTTTGCCTCAGAAGATACTGGCTTTCGAGTCAGCGCAAGCATCATCGCATAACTTGTTGGGCGTGAGGGGCCATCAATCATGGATTGCTAAACACAGACAAGGTGGAAACAGCTGTCGATTACCCCTATGGACCCCAGCATTTGGTCAATGTGGCCAACCAAAGACATCCAAAACCATAGCTGGGGTTTCTATGAACCGACAACGCACGTCAAAACTTTGCTTCAGACACCCGTCAGAAATTGACCGGCCTTGCCCGCTTGGTTCCGCATTATTCATCGTGGGCCATATTCCAGGAAGGATGTCCGTTACGATTACCATGTGCTTAGCAGAAAAACAGAAGAAAAGGTAAAGGAATTAGGTAGAGGAGTACGGCAGACTGGAAAAGCCGTGAACGTGTGCGGAGCCTAAATCCAAAACCGATGGTCCACTGTTCACAAGCGTTCCAGATTATGTATTTGCAGAGCGCTCACACACAGCCCTCAAACTAGGAAGGAGTTGAAGACATGTAGCAGGGACTTAGTTGTAAATATAAGGACCGACGATGGTGAACTAATTTTAATCAATGTCAATCTGTGTTAAAAGTTTGTGTTACTTCAAAGGGGCTTCCAAGGAAGCTCATGTTCCCAAGCGGAAAGTGCAATGAAGACAGGCGTCAATAAGACACTCCAATATTTGCGCAAAAAAGGGACAACCCGACTTCAGCAGGGTGATGGGATTGGTCGGCTTATACTATGTCTACGTGTTCTCTGTAGCGTGAACCGTTCAAAAGCACATTCTGTTCCAGAGATCTCGGTAGGTGAAACTATAATGAATGCTTGTGGATCGATTTCAGTAACGTAATTTTTCCCTTGTTGGCAATCAGAACAAATTCTCACGTTAAATTTCTGTCACGTTGAGAAATTTATAATTGTGGAACTATACAAGGAGACCAATATCGATTACGAAAATTTAGGACTAGCCGCTTTTATGTGGGATTTCCTCCGGCAGTTATGATTTCAGGGTTCGTGGATTCGGGATAACATCACTCAGTATAAGCAGGCCCATCCAAACTCACGCTGTAATTGATGAAAGACCAGAGAAATTTGAAAGGTTGTCAAGCTCTACGCCAGCCCCCATTTTAACGATTTTTCGAAGCCTTTTTCACTTTGGGAACATTGACTCACGCAGTTTCTTCGCTTCATCGCACATTTTCCATCTTTTCTTCCATTTTTCGTCATAATCTGGATTAGTCAGAAATATCGTGAACTGTGCCTTCAACATTAACAGCGACTTGTTCACAGACTTTCATAGAGCCCATAATGTCTGAAGTGGTGATTATGCCGTGAAAGCTGACGATTTTGCTAGAAACATTACAATGCACTGTACAGGTGTAGCTGTTGGTGTGCACTTATGCGAGAATACTTACTGTTCTCCTAGATCTGCAGAAAGCGTAATTTTTGCGTTACCCTTGGTCGTATCCCCAGTGTTTCTGGCATGATTGCAACTTATCTTATGTATCTTCTGTTGAAGAGAGAAAGTCCTGAAAAAAAGTTGACCTTATCATAGATGAAGCTGTTGGTAGATATTCTGAGTTGTGTGCTTCCGGCAGTATTTCATCTTGGGTTTCTTAACACTCGAACTCAAGTCAGGGAGCTTACAGGGACCCCAGGGCGAAAAGCATCAGGCTGAGGCCGAAAAATGGCAGGGCCCCATGTGACCGCTGCACATCATCGTGGACATCAGTTTTCATGAAATTTTATTATTTCATCTTCGAACCTGCCTCGACACTTCACATGTAAATCATAAATCGAAAGCCACACGGATCAGCGAATGGCGAGACACCTCATTGGTGGCACTGGTTTGTTGTCACGGCCCTGATTCCTGTAGATTTTTTGCGCTGAGATCACTTACTCACATCACGGTATCAAGACCATGACAATCATATCCGCAATGTAGTTTCACTGTAACATATCGTGACCTCCATCTTATGACCACTTATGATGAAGCTAGATTAAGAACGGGATTAAGTCGTTTGATATAGCTTCATTACATTACATAATCACGCCTACGGATGAGCAGGTATCTTTGGAAATTGAACACTACGTTGGTTCCAGTTCATGGCTATTCATTTATTCATTCAATTATTTATTTATTTATTTATACACTCACAGAGTGCACCCTAAAAGGAAAATCAGGGCATAAGGTAATAGCTAAAATATAACAAACAAATGAATAGGCCGAGTCTAATAATATCAGTCTGCTGGATCACGCGACGTATGAGCAACGAAGAATAGAAGAGGCGAAATGGATGTGGCTCTGTTGCAGTGCAGCGTTGGCAACTAACACCCCAAGATCAAAAGAAGCCAGTATCCACACCAGTTGGCCATGGTGCCTCGTCCCAATAGGAGTCATAGGACGGAGTCGGCACTCCGGCACACGGGTATGCCAACCTCCCACGTGGAACCGACTCGTCGGAAACTGGCGAGACAACGGAACGCTGGAGTTAGAAGGTACAGGCAGTACCGAACAATGCAAGAAAAAAAGTAATTAAGTTTGCATAGAAGGAAAGAAGCAGCGGGCTGATATTACACACTTCAGCTCAGGATCCAGCAACGAAGCAAGGAAAAGCAAACAAAAAAGATAAAAACATGAAAAACTAAACAAGACACAGCATCATATGCGACAACTAAAACCAATTAGAAAAAAACAACAATGTAGACGAATATTGTTAACTCAACCAAACCGAGAAGCAATACATCAATCAAATGCACAACAAATGCCAACAAACACCGTTCGTTGCAGTATTCGTTATCCATCTACTACACGTTAGTCCACACCACAACAAGCTGACGAGACTGGCAAGACGAAATGGAAAGATAGAAAGCCTGTAGAAAGCCTGTAAATACACGATGAAACGGACTCGATTATCCAAGCCAAGTAACTCTATCAAATCGATGTTCCTCAATTTTCTTCTATAGGACTCACCATTTGGCGCAGTACCCCACGAGGAAGATTCTCAAGCCATCTTGTCGGACGGAAGAAAAACGAATCGAATGTCTGCGAATAACGGAACCTATGTATTCTCCTACTTTGGAAATAAACCTAATAGATCTGGCACTATTCGTTCGAAAGGCCCAGTATTTGCTGGCTCTAAGCTTGACTTCCTTTTGGATGATGCGTAAACAAAAGATGAGATCACTTACTACACTTTGTCTAAGACTCATCAAGCCGAACATTTTTTCAACATTTTCAAGCGCTCATCATGGCGATAAATAGACTTGTACCCTGTTTTGGGAAAGGACCGATGAAACACTATTCTAGTAAAAGTTTGTTGAACCTTTTCCCCTTTGCATATATCCTTTTGCAGCCATGGGTTCTACACTTGAGAACAATACTCTAGGTGTGGAAGAAAGCAGGTCTTGTAGAGTCGCACTAGGATTCTATGATGATTGCACAGGGCGTTTCGTAAAATCAAAAATAGAGCAGCAAATGCCTTGATAACAACTCTACCTATATAAGCAGAGAACTTGAGATTTGAGCTGAGTAATGTGCCCAAGTCCTTCACAGAGGGAACCCTTGCGAACTCAGTTCCGTCGATAGAGCATTCCCAAAGGATGCCACCCCCAATATGCAGAACGGAGCTATTCAGATTAACAGGGAGGCTCTACAAAGCTGCCCATTCTGTCAGCCTTTCAACAGAGTGCTTGAGAGCGAGTTGAATTCCATTGTGATTTACAATACTGTAAGAAGCATATATTTCGATGTCGTCAGCATAAATTTGAGTTTTAACGAAACTAGAGGGCTCAATGAAAGCTGGGAGATCAATAGTGTAGATAAGGACTAGCAAAGGTGACAGCACGCTCCCTTGCGGTACTCCACTGCGACAGACAGGCCTTTTGAAAAGGATCGACCCACTCTTACAGTCATATACCTGCAACTAAAGTAAGACTTGAACCAGCCGTGCAACTGCCCACAGACTTCAAGGCTACCCAGCTTCATGAGGAACTTTGAATGACAGACCCCATCAAAAGCTCCAGACAGATCTACATATGAAGATAACATCAACAGCTTCACCACTATTAAGGGCTGTGGTCCAGTCAAAAACTGAATCAAGTAGATTAGATGCAGTGGAGGCCCCGCTCAGGAAGCCATGTTGTTCTTCCGGAATGACATTGAATTTTAGAAGCCATCAGACCCTATTTCTAATAAGTCTCTCCATGGCTTTGGGAGCTGCGGGGGTGATGCTGATGGGCTGAAAATCGGATAAAAACTTGCTGTCAGATTACTTAGGGATTGCTGTGACTATTGATGAAGCATGGATAAGTTGAAAATATGCGTCAAAGGCTGCCAGAGTGAGCTCGCACGTTTACGATGAAGAATCTGAGGGATGCCATCATAGGGCTCGGCCATAGAGGGTTAAGGTGCATCAGCACCCTGTAAACATCCTGAGGGTGGAGGAACATACGTTCCAGACGGTGATTGATTGGGGTTTGACTATTCGTTCCGAAACCGTCGTTCATGCGATCATCATCTTGCGAGAAGACACTAGAGAAGTAGTTTCAGAGGGCCTCGGCTTTCTCAACATTAGAGATGAAGAAAGAACCAGAGGAATCGAAAAGCACGGGTGATCCTGACGAAGGCTCAACTCTGTGCTTAAGAAGATAATGTTGTTGCATTATGGATGCTCTTAAGGTTACGTATCCAGATGTGTCAGGAAGAATACAAGCAAATGAATGAGCCAGTCAGGAAGCAGAGATCTGCACTGGCAATGGTGATGGGTTTATGCCGCAGACTGGAAGCCCGTCCTGAGACAAAGTTCAATACCATGTTTGGGTATGCCGCCAACTGTTTCGTTGAAGGCACCAACCCAATTGAGATGAACACCTGTTTCTCTATTTTGGATACCCTAGAGATTGGATAGATAGAGACGGTTTTCGCTGAAAAATACTTCTTCTAGGATTTTGCTCTGGATAATCATTTTCTAATACTGCTTTTCAACCTGCGTTTTACAGCTTATATTGTGAAAAAATGGACATTGTTTTGCTGCATCGTGTTTGTGGCAATGTGCCAAGCTTTCCATTGCAAGAAAGACCGGCACTTCGCCAGTGCGTATGGAATATAGGCACTATCGCAGCTGTGATAGGTCCTTGCTCACTTCCGATCCTATCTCTTGTCATGTAATAAAATACTGAATAGTACAGTTCTTCCAACAAGACAGAAGCACGATGCAGCATATATAACTATCAATTCGTCTTTGGGTAGCATCAACACTCGCTATCAACATCGCAGTAGTGCAACTACCAGAACATTCTCGTCTACTGTGGCTAATACAAAACTGTCATTGCTAGCTGCATGTTGGAAATATTAATCGCTGTTTCGCGTTGAGGTGCTTGCAGAAAAGCAGTGACTTATCTTGTTGCGCAAGACGCAGACCGAGTGCGCATTTGTGAAGGGAAGAATTTTTAGGTTAGCAGGTAAACTGCTCTGCTTTGGGGTTGGAGGAATTTTCGGTTGGAATGAAATGTCTCTCCGATGGGCTCACCTTTTTAGTGGCCATAATGGCACGAAAATGCAGTCATGAAGGACACTTACGGCACTGGAGGAAAATTCTCAACCGAAAAACTTCTGAAGAACTATGAATGTGACCCACGAATCTCCTTACCGAAGTTGTTCTATCATTCAATAACATCGTTGCAGATCAAAAGTCACGGTACTTGCACAGAGATACAGGTGGATTCAGTGAGCAGGCTTCCTGTTTCTGCTGCGATAGGTCGATCAATACTTTTTGCCTTCTCGCAGATGTATCGGTGTTCGGCATAACAATTTGGAGGGTTTATAGGTGCGGTTGCTTTACTGCATATCGGCTCATCCGGGAGCTCGTATTCGACTCAATGGTAAGCACTTCAGAAGCCGCAGTCGTCTCTAGCTAATTAATTGTTCACTCTGAGATAAAGTGAATAACTACATTGAGGCTAGACGGTCTTCACGTCAGGAGCTCGAAGTTATCCTTGGATACATATTTATGCTGAAAACACAAGAAAAGACAACCCCATTCATCTAAACCTAGGCGTGCCTCAGTAGGGCAGTATGAGCACGACCTCCTAAGAAAAGCTAGAAAATTCCAGTCACAAGCCGGCTGACTATTTCTTCACTCTCGAGCAAGCATGACTATTTCTTCACTCTCGAGCAAGCATCAAGCTAAACAGAATTGTTGAGATGGAGTAGGCGTTCTCCTCTGAAATGGAAGAGCGTACAGAGAAGACCACCTTTTTGAGGGCTACGTCGGCGATTCGAAAGCCAACACTCACTCTAGAATGAAGACTTGAAAGCCTCTCACCGAGGCTCTAGGGAGAAAGACTCTTCCAATCAATCTATTCGACCAGCACCTGTCACCTATCTTCTGTCGTCCCGATGACTGTCATTTCCTTGAGTAGGTGGCAGTATCGTTCCCATTCCTCACTGTGTGTGTGCCAGAGTGGTCCGGTAGATAATCCTCGCTCGAGATATACTGCGCGTAGCATTCCTTTCGTCTAGAGATCTTACAGAAAATTTAGCCACCGCGTCGGCAGCCATCGTCTGTTGCTCGTTTGACGTCACGAAAGATCCAGTCAGTGATCGCTCTGGTCCAGCACCTGAACTCCAATCCATTACTGTAAGCAGCGGCACTCCTAATCTCAGTTTCTTGACGGAATCGGGGAGCCCAGGTTCCCTCATGCACTTGTTTATATGGGGGAAATTTTGAGCATAGTTTTCTTCACGGCAGAGTGACGCTGACTGTCCCCTGCTTTTATAGACTCCAGTAGTTTTAGTTTATAGACAGCAGTAGCCAAACGCTTTTAGTTTTCCCATCACTTCCTGAATGTCCTTAGATGCTCTTACGCCACGCGCTTACTCTGTTTAGTTCGGAGCTAAGCCGCTCATTATGTTGGCTTCCCCTGTCGATAAATCAGAATCTTTCCAGAAACTCGCTAAGGAAGCGGGGTGGTTCTGATTGATAAAGGTCTCGAGGTTTCCTGAACTTCGCAGCTGTCTCGCACGCGCCGGGAAAAGGAATCTAGCATAGAGGAGATGATGTCCGATCCCGTGTACAACATCAGAATAACAGCAACGTCAGTCAGGCAAAAACTGATGTGATCTGTTTCATATTATGGAACGTCTACCAGATGACCATATTCCCATCTCAAACTAGAGGGCTTTGGAACTAAAAACTACGAACGACCACGGATAGTGTAAGTCGACAAAAACAAACAAATAGACAAAAATGATGAACTCAGACATTATTACGCCCTGCTCATTCCATTCCGCACCGCGAGTCCCGATATGCAGCTTTTCAGCCGTTCTTCTGAGGGCAACTTCGTCTTGGAATCCCGACCACCTTGAAGAAGGGGTGGCTCCCTCCCGCATCGTTAGATCTTCAATGCAAGTTTCCGTTGCAAGCCTTCGTGCGTTGAAAGTACAGATAATCATTTCAGACTCCTCTTGGGCGGCAACGCAGTTGAGTTTGAAGAATATGAAGTTGATAATCTGCTGAAAGATGCCAAGTTCCTGTAGGTCGTCGTCGACGAAGTCGATCTGGGATCCGCCATCGAACCTTGTGATGACACTTTTGCGGTGGGCAGTGTGTCACTGTGCAACAGCAAAGCGTCGTTAAGTCCCATCAAAAAGTCCGCGCAAATAGATCCATCGACCTTTTTCACAAGGACGATTGGCGCAACCCGATGCGAATGGTCGACGGCGGAGATGACGTCGGCCAGTCTGCTACAAGTCCTTCGGTTTCGACGTCGAGAAGCGGTATGTTAATGCGGAAATGGTTCCTTTTTGATAAAACCGAGTAAACATTGGGCTAGAGGTAGAACGTCGCCTTTGTCTTGGTACAGTATCAAAGTCCAGATTTGAAAACATCCGTGAAATGGCACTTCAGCTTGACCATCGCCTTGTCTCAGATTGCGTCGTAATTGAGTGTCTACACATTCTGGATCTAACTCTTCAGCACTTAGTTGAAGTCCGAGATATGCTCAGCCTATGTAATGCCAAGAAGATCGTTGTCGTCGGAGGCGTAGCAGCCGTCTTGTCAAGTATAAGCCTTTTCTTGGTTATCCTCTCGGTTAGAACGAAAGCAGTGTTGAATCTTCCGCGAATAGATCATTTATTTATTTGTTTAACGGACATGTTGTAAACATGTGAAATGAGGAAAATAAAATGATCATGGAAAAGGAAACAAAACAAACAATAAGATCTTTTAATATAGTCAACCAAGTGAAATCAACTTGTCAATGGGTTTCTTGGAAGTACAATAATTTGGAGGGATAAGATTACGACGTAAAAGCGAATTGGAGCTAGATCTAACTCTATTACTAAAAAACTGTGCTTTGATTCGAGTTCTTGCTGGTATGGTTGAAATCTTAGCGGAGGAGCCCCGCGTGTTGGAAGACACGATTGTGAAAAACATAGAAATATCCTTCTAAGATCATGGTGGACCGATGGACCGCTCGAGAACATCTGATGTCCTATATAGACACGGGCTTCCGAGATGCACCCAGGTTGGACGAGAGATGATGGTGGCATTGGTGCCGGTGTATAGCTGGAGATGGGATATGGTGGTGGGATATCCATCACTTGAGAATCCCAGGTACTTCGGACAGCTTCGAAGCAGCCGATGTCTCGTCGGTACAATGTGCGCGGTATTTACTGTGAGCATCCCGTTGCAGTCCTCGACTCCTGAGCGGCACTAGTGCTATTGGGTTTCGTGGGCAATTATTTTGCAGTGTGGATTTTGGCAGTTCGGACACGGAACTTGAGGCTTGATTGAGGTGGGAAGGCACTGCTGCTTTCTTTGTTGAACGGTACGAAATCTCGATGAGTTGGCAACTTCGAAGATTTCGAAGTCGTTCTTGACCGACTTCCTAGTGTGATACTTCTTATTTATGTCCTTGGCAGCAATGTTCTTGTCTTTGCCCAGTTTGCGAAAGAAGCGAAGCGGTAGTCGGCCACCTCCTGGGCCTGGTAAACGGACACTACAATACTGTTCTAGCGTATCGTGTCGGATGTCGTTCATGTTGGCTTTCACAGCGTGAGCCTTTGGTAATTTGACAAAGTTGCTGATATCCTCGTTTGTGGAGAGATCTTATTGAAGCTTATTCATGAGTAATCGGAACAGCGGCAAAAGTTACTCTTTTTGGTGTCAAGTAGCGCCTCCAGCGTATCCGTGTAATTCAAGTCTCTTGGAAATTGAAGAAAGATGTGGCGAGCGAAGCGAGCGTGACGACGACGTCCTTGTACCGGTTGGTCATTGTTCGAAGCAATCGTCTTGGTCAGCATCGTAGGAGAGCTTCTCGATTGCCGTTGAGATTCAGTCGACAGCCGCGGTGCGACTGTAGGCGTTGCCATTTTCCGAAGCGAGTCGTCGAAGAGCTTCTGTTGTTGGCATCATCTGCAGCACATCCTTTCTTCGGATAGTCTTCTGTCATCCCGGCGACGGCGGCGTGGTCTTTCATTTCGTGATCATGGTCGCCAGTTGTTGCGTTCTCTGGTGGTCGAGATTCAAGTAGATTTATTAGAAGTCATAAATGAACGTTGCAGCAAAGTTACAATTTGTATGTTGCTCCGGCCCGCTAGTTCTCTTGGTCAAACCGGGCTGTTCAGTTCCATACAAATCAAGTGCTCTACTGACAGAAGGTGTCAGGTGCCCCAACAAGTTCTGTACAGAATCGGGTCATCTCCTCCGTGCTAGATGCTATTTTGCATTGCGTGGACAGAGAGCCGCAAAATCTAAGAAAAGCCTTCGAAGTCGTCATCGAGTGAGATCATCCCTCATTTCTTGCAAACTAAAAAAAAATTCCCGATATCGAAAATATCGTCAAGGAGCTTGGGGATATCCTTTTTTCTAGAAAATATAATAGGCGAAATCAAAAGTCATCAGAAGACCAGCTCTGCCATTTACAGTCACTGGGACTGTAGACGACTTCTAATCTTTGCAATAGCCATATGTTTTTGCTTACCCCTTCTTTAGGAATGAATGGATTTGCCGTTCCCTCATTACTTCCTTCCCTATTCCGATATGTCATGTCGGTGAAGATTTGTACGAGCTCCGGTTCCGATAGGTCTGAACCAGAACAACTAGAGAACTTTTCACCAGTCATCGTCAGAACTACAGTCGCGCTCAGAAGTCTTCTGTGAAATGCTTTGGCGCTTTTTCATTCATAACTTTTTTGTTAGTAGACCAAATCGCGCAAAGTTTGGATATGGTTAACTAGAGCATATTTCACCCTACCCGACACTAATTGGCTGCAAAGCTGCAATTTCCACAGATAGAGCAAGGTGTTTGTTGCGTACCATCATCTGTATTTTCAGTCGATTTTATGACCATGCTCTTCGGAATATCTGGAACATGATCAGATTGCATGTGAATAGAGGTAAATATTCACAATACACCCACGTTCCAAATATAGGAATTTCGCATGATTAGATCCAGTAGGAAAGGAGTACGACTGGAAAGTACGGCTGAAGAACCATTCCACCGAAGCTTTTGAGCGCTACTGTATGTACAAGCTCTTTACGTGGTACCTATCCGGATGGGTAAATGTGGGGCTAGTCAGGCTGTGTTGCTATACAGTTAGTTTCATAACTATATGGTTACCCTCGATTTTTGCGATTCCAGAGAAGCAGCCAGAATGGAATTTTTTGGCGAATACTGGTAAATTCCTCATCACAATCTACCTCCGTATTCAAATTTTGGTCGCAATAGCCTTCACCTCAAATTTTTTATGAATTTTTTAAAAGATAGTGTCGGCTTTTGCACCGTTTCATAATTATAAGGTCACCCTGAGAAAGTAAATGATTTATTAACGTTGGTGGCATATGTACAACAGCTAATAATCTATGGCTCCCCCTTGTTTAAGAGCAACATCAAAGAGCCTGCGTGGCATACTAGAAACTAGGTTTCGAAGATGTCCCTCATCGATTGCTCTCCATGCTTCGATTTCTGCCCGCTTCAGCTCTTCTGCGCCCTGAAACCGACGGTTATTCGCATAAACCTGTCTGACTATTATGCTCCAGATATGTTCCATCGGATTGAGATCGGGACTGCAGGCTGGTCATGGCAAGACGCTTATTTATTGGCACTGCGGCCACTCATCGGTTGCACGGCTCACATGAATAGAGGCGTTGTCTTGTTGAAAGACATAGTTGAGGTGACGGCGATGGGACAGAAAGGGTACTAGATGATGCTCCAAGACGTTCTGGTGATCCTTGAAATCCATACTGCAGCTCACGGCAGTAGATCCAACACGACATCATTGAAGAATGCACCCCATACCATAGAATTCCTTCACCGAAATTGCGACGGCTGATGTAGACTGGTTCCTTCATCAAGTCGCGACAGTATCGCCTGTTTCCGTCAGGACCGTCTGGATTGAAGTTGTTTTCATCCAAAAAGACGACCTGAATAGGAATTGTTCAGCTCTATGGTGAGATTTTGATTCAGATCTACCTTTGCCCAATCTCTCGCTAGGTTCATCTTTGCAAATCCGAGTGGCGATCGGTGATTCGTGACGCCTTTTCCATTGCCTGCCTGGTGATAATCTCGCATCTTCTCACTGCTTTCCAGAATGTAGTTTTCGACACAGAGAGGTTTAATTCCGATCGGATCTAGTTCAAGGAGGACGTACTGTTGGAAACAGTCCTCAGAATCTTCCGATCCTCACGGGCAGTAACCTTTCTTGGGTGTCAACACTCGGCGTTATATCTAGGGACACCACGGCTCTCCAGAAATCTTTGAATGGACCAAGGGGATCTCCCTATTTGCCTGGACATGTCTCGAGTACTGAGCCCACCTTCATGATTAGCCTTCTCATCAGAGGAAAGCAGATGAACACGAGCCATGTTGACAGTTAGGTTTAGAAATGCATTTGCTCAACATGCTTATCTTTGTATGTATCTTCAAACACGGAATTTCCTCTCCTCCATGAATAATTGTTCACTTTCTCAGGGTGACCTTATAATTATGAAACGATGCAAAAACCGATAAACTGTTCAATCAAATACAAAAATGCAGCTGCGGCTAAAAAACGGATACTTAGGTCACGCGTACTGGGGAATCCGTTCATGATGCTAGAAAAAATCCTTAATCACTGCTTTTTCCGAAAGTGCAAAATTTGAGGGTGACCTTACAATTATGAAATGCACTGTATAGGAAAAGAAACACTTATACGATATTGACAACCATGGCCCCGCAATCTGTCCGCTGTCTTATTCTGCACACCTATATGTATGAACCGTAACTCTAGAACACCTTAACGACCAGGCTTTGGCCATTCTACACAGAAGTGTAGGCAAGGGTTCGCCAAGGCGGGATCATCTCGATGGACCTTGTCAGTGCCGCCTTCAAGAACGCCATTCGGTATGGCAAGACATGAAGGGGTGAAGATCGACAGTTGGCAGGGCCACCATCTTCTAGAAGACATCGTACTTGTAACAAAAACAACTAGCTACCCTTGCTTGGATCGGGAAGCCAACATGATGTACTACTACCTAGCTACATAGCAGAGCAAAAGGGAACGCGCAGCTATAGCGGCATATTACTAGATCGCTGATGAAGTAGCGAAGACGAGATTAATTGGGTCTTTATTCACTTTACCGACTGTTCTGTGGTATTTTCTTAATTGGTTAACGTCTCGAAATTCTGCTTAAGCGAGATGATTATGTAGTCAGCCTTCAACATGCTCTGAAAACAACGTTCGTAGTTTTCCGATACGTACACGTGCAGTGAGGGATACGAAGTTCCAAGCCGCACCAACGAATAGAGGTCGGTGGTGCTGAATGCCTCAAGCCTATGCATTCAAAATCAAGTGAGCCCACATGTCATGGGTTTTGTAATGCTCGTTGTGTTACGCTGGATGAGTGGATTTCTTGAACTCCAAAGGAACACCAAGTTCATTGCCACAACGATGGCCACATTTTTTCACAAAACCTCTGATGGGAAGAAACGACCTGCGTTGTGTCCCCTGAACGAGGAGGTTGGTTGACCTGATCTTCTCCTTGCAGGAACGATCAGAAATGCCGGCGGAACTATGGTGAAATGATCAATGAGACAATAGGTGCTACAGGATTGCGGCATAGAATTCTGAAATCAACAGGTAACATCATCCACGGAGAGACCGGGAGAGGTCCGCAGGTGCTATTTTCAGAATTGTTGAAAGTCGCTCAAAAACCAGTCCCTCGGAATGCCATGATTAAAGCTTTTGGACTCGCGGTCCTATGAGTCCTTCAATTCACCATCGCGAGAGGATCTCAAACCACTTGTAGAAACACCACAAGGAATGTCGCGAATTCATGGCCACCCTTTGGACACAATCCGCATCGGTTGTACGAGCCCGCAATTCTCCACGCTTACCGGACCACCACGGTGCTTCCGTGGTGGTCTGGTGACTCACTATTTCGCTGCGTTCCCATGGATGTTGATAGGAATGGAAATCGCAGAAATGTCATTCAACGAAGAACGGTGAGAATGGCTTATCACAGGCGTGAGAAAATGTCAGCCCGTCTCGTATCGATTCGCTCGGCGTAGGAAACCCCGCACCGTCGGCTAATCGATTGGCGAAACGGAGCATAAACGAACGGAAAGGGAGGGAAAAGAAGAAAAAACATAGAATGAACTAGTAAGGATGAAAAGCAGGAAAAAATGAGGAAACAAGGAGGATAAGAGAAAGATAGAAGAGAGATGAAGAGAGAACTGTCAGCCAAACAAAAACGGTCAAAAGGCCGACTAACACACTAGGACGATGGAATTGAGTAAACAATGGAAGATTGACGCTAAAAAGGCACTTAACTACTACTAAGGGGGAAAACTAAGGACTATACTAGATAGACAACTACGGGGGGTGATGAAGGGTCTTATAGTGGTTATGTCGCCACTCTCTAGCTGCAGCCTAGAAGGGATGATCAGGCTACCTTTTAAAAGGGCGACGGGTAGGAAGCGAACCAGGTAAATCCTCTTGGTTCCTGTGGAGTTTTCAAGCTGCTCTGCTGGTGCACTCGGTCGACTCGAAAACAGGCCCGAGGCCCCTCTGAGACTTCGCGATCACCGCTCCGGATCTCCCAAGATCCCTAGCGTGGCTGAACCCAACATGTAATACCCCTGGGTGGTTCCAGATGGTTGATCTCGCAGGATACACGACACACGATTACTACTAGGTGTGCGGTGGCGCCCCGCGCCCGCATGTCCCTTTATTGACCCAGTACCGGAAAGGGATGGATATTTCCACCCGGTCTCCTTGTTTAGGGTATATCCCGGAGATGCCCCCCGGGAGGACCGCGGCGAGTCCTTCAGGGGCTTCGCAGGACCCATGTTTAGATCTCCCGGGCATCCTGGTCCGAGGAGAGAAAATCAGGCCTGATGGGCTTCTAGCTGGCAGGTTGCCACAGTCCTGCCGGACTAAAAGCCCTACTTCCTGCCAGTTCGCATCCCAGTTAGGCTGCCATACTCGGCGTCCGATGTGCCAAAAGATGAGGGCGAGTGCCTACCCAGGGATTCCGTCCCCCGGTCCCTCATCTTTGTCCGACAGCCCCGTCGTTAACCGGTGAGTGGGAGGCGGCCAGTGGTAGGCGTCCCCGTATCCGTTCCGTGGCCTGTTCCTTCGGGAACGGGCGGGTCCGGTTCTCACGGCCGGTATGCACCATGTCGCGAACTCATGGCCACCCTTTGGACACGATCCGCACCGGTTGTACAAGCCCTCAGACCTCCACGCTCACCGGACCACCACGCCCTACTCGCGCCCCGAACAGGAAGGCGGACCAACCCCTCGAGGACCAAGGGGTGTTGGCTGGAGAAGGCCTCCGCCTTGCCTAGCGACCCCAGCAGTGGATTTCGCAGCGGGTTCCCTGCCCCCGACACAGGGACCAGCTGTTTGAACGCGGCGACACAACCTACTCTTCCCGTCGCAACCAGGGTGTTCTACCCTACTTACTTTCCCAAGGCCAGTACAAAAGTAAGGGACACTGGTTTATTCTACTACTACGTAATACACTACAACTACAGCTACAAAATACTGAAGAGGGAACTACACTACAAGGGCATGTGTGCCAGAGCCGTAGAATATCACAGAGAAAGGAGAGTGATTATCATGAATAAAGCACACAATTGAATATACCAAAGGGCGGAATATATACAAAGAGCAAAAGGCACATATACAACGAGTAATTGCACGACACTCACCTGTCCCTCGATCTTCAAGCGCCATCCGAAACAAGCTCCTTCAGCTGTCCAATCCAGGCCCCATTGGTCACTGCCTTCCTTCTACCCCAGTACCCGACAGGTGACAACTTGCACCCTCGGTGAGGATCAATTCGGATGCTGGTTGGGCTTACACTGGCGCTCCGTTACCTCGCAGACAACATCACATCACATCATCATTACCCGGCTGTACCGACCAGCAGCCGACAGCCAGTCGGTCGCGGTGCATGACGAGTGCCGACTGGTTAGGCTAAGTGAAGGAACGCTGAACGAAGATACGCGCCGCGTTGTGGCGGCCGAGCGAAGATGGGCCGGGGCGCGCGTGGTGCGCCCAGCGGCCACCGTCGCATCCGCGACAAGGTAGCTTACGGCTTAGGGTGTCGACCAACACCTTCGTTTATGCCGATGCCAGCTTCTTCTACCAACTCAGATCTTAGAAGCTCTTGCCGACAATTCGGAATGTAATTTGACTGCCGGATACTGAGGAGGTGGCTTTATCAGAACGTCAGCCGATGAAACTGATTTTTTTCGATATCAGAAAAACAATTAACACGAATAGACAAAAGATAACCTCTGTTTTCCTACTGAAGCTATCGATTTCGCAACTATTTATTAAAATTAGCTATTTGATTAATTCAGCTATTTGTGATATACGTCGAAGGAACTTAAATATATGCTCGTGTCTGTAAGGTGTCATATGTCAGTCCTGTTTTTTTTATTGTGAATACTCACTCGGAAAATTCTTTCCTTTCTTGTTCGAACATTTCATTTCGCCACTTGTCTCAAGGAGCGAGAGCAGCCACTCTTGCTATCAAGATCCCCCACAAAGTTGGCACACTTTTATGTTTCCCGCAGTAGACTAAAACTAAACATGGCGGTCACAATAGGTCTAAAATTTAACATCACTAATCAATACCTATAAAGAGTACATTCACGATGATCCTGATGTATCTAATTTAGGAAGTAATGGGAGTCATGGTGAAGAACAGTGCAAGAGTGTTGAAGAAAACGCGAAAAGCGACGGATTTTGAAGTATAAGACTTCAAGAAAGTAGCAAAAAAAAGAGTTTGTACAATACTGTCTGTAGTCGTCCAGGTGTCTCAGACATACGCATACTGGATGTCGCGTCCCAACGCTTCATTGTGAATGATGCAGCCTCCACAAGACCAGCTTAAGACGACAACATTGGATGTGTACGTCGACCAAACCGGTTTTGGAGCTTTTATTACACCCTGTCTAGGTCGTTATTCGGCCCAACAATTAATCCGTACCATTCTTAGAGGCCACATGATCATCCTAAGGAAATTTCGGCAACCACTGTTATCGAGGACTACGACATTAAGGTGCCCTTAAAACAGTGTGGAGTACATGCAATGCCACTCGATGTGGGACAAAGATATAGTTGAATGTTATCGCACCTTATACAAGCAATGTGCTATCAATCGAATTTGAACGATTAAATAGCATCAGTCTAGGCAAAGTGTGGTTTGATCGTATATAATAGGATAATTATGCTGCGTTGCGTGTATCTGCAGTGCACCGCTCTTGGCAGAATTGCGCGGGAAAATGCAGTGTGAAATGCAATTGAAAATCGTTACCTGCCAAAGGTTTTTGTCCTACTCGCGGATGCCTAGAATGCCAATCGAAATAATATCTATCATGGAACAATAAATGTTGAGGTGATAAGAAAATAGCCTGGTTCACTTCGGTGGAGGTGGAGTTCATATGTAGATGACTAAGTAGGACAGCTGTCTCTTAACTCCTTGTTGAAGCCGTGTCTCTTATGCAAGAGACTCGAATTGCCGATGCCGTCTCTGCCTTTGATTGAAGTTCGGAAAAAGGTGACTACATCGGTACTTGGCCGGTTTGTTTATGCTTGTCAAAGGCATTTCAGTTGTCGAACTCCTACGAATGATAATATTCCTTCCCGATCATGGTGTAGTTAACTTCTCTTTCAGATTTACCAACTTTTCAGGTATCTTTATTTCCTTGCTCCTGCTACCTTTTTTAATTTTTTAAAATTCTTTTCTCTTAACGAGCATATGTGAATAGCATACATATTACCCTTCTACTCATGCACATGATCAGGGTCTATTCGCACTATAGTGCGAAACGACTAATGACGTCATTCATCAGAAGTAAATCGCGAGGTTAGGTGGATTGGACGAGTAGCCCAGCGCATGTATTACGTCGCATTGTACGTGATAGATTCCGTTAATACATTGAGTCGTACATACACTGTCGAGTTGGTGATAACGGGGACAGTGCAACGCAGCAAACCTCTCCTAAGGCGTTCACATGCTAGTGGCATACAGTTGAGAAGGAACTCGTCTAATGACATAGGTTCTTATCGCTTTCTTGGCGAGCGACGATGTGCTCCATTCCGTGCCACAACTGCCCGCTCGCGGAAAAATTTTTCAATAACCTAAGCGGTAGTCTCAATCAACCAAACGGTAAGTGAGATTCTTATTTGTGATCGGAGTTTTGTATTAGCTGTTGAGAGTGCTTTGGTGGCCACTTCATGTGCTATCGCATCATACCATTATGACACATGTCCCGTATACTTTGGTATTGCAATTCGTTCTATTTTCATTTCAAGCTCTGCAATAGAAAGAGTCGGGCTTGAATGGATGACCGAGAAGTTTAGAATATCCATGACCTTTGAAGTTACGGTACAAATATACATAGAGGTGGGTAGGAGGCACGGAGGGTTTTGATTCTATCGTTGTTTGCAGCGCAATTCGCCGCACAAATGATTTCCGATTCGCCGCGCAAGGAGTTTTCGAAAAGAAGGGGCACATCTTAATGCTATGTCCTGATGTTCTGAAAGGCAATCTGGGCTTTCTGTTGAAGGCCCACGAGGGTCGTGTCGTTGTATGCTCACGACAACGGTTGCAAAGCTCAAGAGGAATGCTATATTAGCTCACTTGCCACATGAAACTCGAAATAACGAGATCGCAACAGATCTGTTTGTAGAAAAAAAGTATATTCAGGCCTGTCAACTTTTTTATCGTGCAAAATCTCTGCACTACCCATGTTTTATTCGAATGCCCGCGCGTGAAAAAGTAATCTAAATAGCAGAATCCTTACACGATTTAAACAGAACCATATAGAGCTTGCAGTGGGCTGAACCTAATCCCATCAACGATAGAACGGAATGCTCCGTGCGAGCACCTTGCTCTGCTCTGTCTCTAATACTGAATGTTAGAGCGCGATGGTTAATGGGAGATCCTCGCAGCGCTGCAACAGTGCATAGGGACGGTTTTTATTTGAGGGAATTTATTTTTTTTTTGCTTGAGCCTACAGAAGAGAGGAGCAATATGGTGGGTTGGATGATGTTCTTGCCCGAAATAGATTGTATTACGTCCTAGGATAGTCTCAAACCCAGCGGACACTCGCACTCCAAAGTCTACATGCTGGTATCTAGTTATTGTGACACAATTTCTTGACTACATTCAATCCGATTCTATTCTATTTGAACCCAACTTTCTGCGCACGATCAACGTTTATCTCACCTCGTCTCCCTTTTTCTTGAGCTGCTACAAAAATATATATCCTTGCTGAAAACCGCTCCTCAGCACTGCTCCTGGCATGCGCGTGTCAGAAACGGAGACGAGAGTGGAGTGGCCCTTCTAAAAAGATTTCCACCGAATGGAACTAATTCTTTTACGTATTGGGATCAAGGCTATTCCCATGTTACTGTCTGTCTCTTCGCCATACTTACCAAAGGGTTTCTTTTCAAAAGTGGCAAGATCATCTGATAAAAAATTTGGTGAATCTGAGGTCATAGTTTTCCCTCTAGTCCTTTTACACTCCATTCCAGGTATCCATCTTCCGATCATCTTCGACTACGAGCAAACTTCGGCTGAAGTGGTTTTTGAAAAAGACCGGATTCGCATCTCAGCTGATTATTGCTACGGTGATATGTGTCACACGGCAACCGTGTTGGAAAGCAAAGACAACGTTATTGACTACTACGACGTTGTTCAAGGTTGATACGTCGCTTGCTTCCTCAGCCTTGCAACTAGCTCAAGGATTTGTATGTTGACGTGGTGCAAGTCACAGACTTCCTTACTCACGCTATCGCCATTGCTCCAAGCAGAGCCCTAGGTAGTCCTGTGACTAATTCAACTTTCCAAACAAGGGAACAGCTCTGCCTCTCTTTCCCATAATTCAGCCTGCCCTTGAGACCAAACCAAAGCGGCTATCATATCTCCCACTTATAGCGAATTCTTGACGGTTGATGTATTTATGTATATACTTCTCTATATGCTTATATGCTCATATCGTTGTCTGTATATCAGTCTGTTCATTTTCTTCATTTTTACTTATTTTCTGATACTATCAATTTTCCCCTTTCTCTTACACTACACACATCACAAGAAGTTATTGAGATTAAAGTTCCATACCGATGATGAAGCAGTACTGTTTGATTACTATTAATGAATGTTAATAACTGCAGAGTAGATCACAAGTAGCAATTCAGGATAAGTAACAGGGCAATGATTTTCAAAGTTGTGTGCATCATATATAATATTGACAGGTTGAATTAATCACATCTCATAGCTTATACCACCTACTACTTGACAATGCTAACTCATATGGAATTTCGTATCGTCTAGTCAATGAGTAAGAAAATCGTCCGTCTCCTCACCCGATATTCAGTCTTATATAACTTGATCGCTCAATTACTATGTTGCTGGTTGTCCTCCCTTGCTTTCTTTTTGTATCATCGTCACTACCTCACCGCATCCTGTAATCTCCAAACCATCGAGGGATTCAATAGAATGGCATGATTGACTACTACTTCAATTCCCTTATTCGCCGACTTAGTTGACCAGGTATTCTACCATGAATTGAGCGATCTCCTACTTAAGGAATCGATCGGCTTGCATGATAGTTGACCGGATTTTCTATTTCAATCTGAGCGATCTCACACTTCAGGAGTCGTTCATCAAATTTCTGTGTGTAATTACTAGATAACACGTTTGTTGCACTTTAAGTGCAACAAGCATGTTAATTAGTAATTACACACAGATCCAATCCAGTACATTTCGCTTACTATGTGCAAAAGAGAACTACCTTCCGAATTGACAAAAATTTAGATAACTGATGCTGGTTAGTGAATCTTTTGCCAAGTGGTGCTCCGGGGACCACTCTTCGTTCAAATTCAGGAACTATGCGATTCGATCAAATAAGTGTAATGGGTGTGCCCTTTGGCTGCGTCAAGCGCGACGAAGTACCTGAACGTTACCTTTATAACTAGACCATCTATCGTGAATGCTTCCATTATCTGCTCCGTACCAAAAGTGCTTAGAAGTTACTACTCCCCTTCATACCAATGAATTTTGAGGTTCCACTCAAAGACTGAATGCTCATAGTTGGTTTGGTTAAATGGTGAACCTATGCGAGATGTTGTCGAATTTGTTTTGTGTGGAGGAAAGTCGGAGAGAGTGTTACTAAAGGTGCCAGATGTTTGACCGATCGGTAATCTCTCTCCTCGTTTATCCTCCGCTCTGAAGTTGCAGAGACAACTACCCCCTCCCCCCTCCCCTCCCACTACTTGAAGACCTTATTCAAAGGCGTTGGTACAACATTACAGTACAGTCGGGCACACTTTGGTACAACCCTGGGGGACTTCCCTTGAATGTCTTTTCCCTGTCTCCGAGAAAAGTGAAGTTCGCTTCTCACTTTCCTTTGATTTTCCTTCAGCAATTGGAGCTGAAATAAATTCGAAAAAAGGAAGGTTTAAAAATGCCATGGAATGCGTAAATAGTTTCGTTTAAATAGATCCACACAAGATTTACAATACCTTATCGACTAACGTCTCGACGAAATCGCCTCAGGAACCTGAAAGGATAGAATCATGTTCATGAAGTTGATTAGATCAAATATCTCAACACCTTACAATACTTTTCAGATCAACCTAGTTATCACACAAACCTTGGGTGAATGAAAACTTACTAATTGACAGAATCGGTCCTTATGTGCGACCTAAAATCGGCTTCTTGAGTTTAAAGTTACGGGCAAAGGCTGACCTTCTATAGGGGTGAGCTCACGTGTAAATGACACGCACTCCACCTTTCCACCCATCCCTATTCATTGAAAGCTTTGCGCACCCTCTCCAAAAAACAAGCAGTGACTAAAAGTATATTTCATTGTGTTGCAGAACTTTGCTCTGGAAAGAAGTCCGTGAGCAAAACAGGCAATTCTACTGAGCTTGACAAATACGAAATTCCTTTGCCATTTCGAGAAGCGAGAGCAGGTCAAAAGTCTAACAGGCTCAGCGGTGTTTTTTTATGTACAAAAATCCCATTTGCGATGCCCCTGATATCCGATGAGGTGAGCACTCTAAGTAAGTGTCTAATGGGATCGGATCTGGAAAACAATTCTGGTATCGTATAGGTCCCTTTTGACGAACTGAAATGTCGTTTGTCCTGTTCAATTGCCTCTACGGTGTGCAACATCCAACTGTGTGGTCTTTCCTGCTGACGGGGAAGGTGACTGCACTCCTACAGAAGGACTACGTCTACTAGGATCGGAACATTTCAGAGTTACTCTTATTTCGAACATTTGACAAGTACAGTGTTGACCTAGGAAGTAAATTCTCGACCTTGAAGGAAAAAGATTTGCAACACCACACGGTGAAGCCATGGATCAATGCACACCTCATTCGGTCCATCTCAACCGAAGGGTACCGAAGCGATCGTGTCGAAGCATGCACGTAATCTGCCGCGTGGTGTGTGGCGCGCTGCGCGCGCGAAGAGCTCAGATGGAGTCACGCGTGAATCGCACGCCCCCAAGGTGACTGTACTGTTGCTGATGTGGTCTACAGGGTCACTTGCCAGGACTGTGGAGATGAATATGTAGGCCAGACATGCGAATTAGAGAACATCTGAAAGAGGCTAGGTCGCGGCCGTCAACCGCCTTAGGTTGCCACAGGACACAATCTCATAATTACGACAGCTCAACTCACAACATTAGAACAAATTCAGACAGCCAATAAGAAGTTCTTAAGAGCATCCCGGCTACAGATCATGGAACTGAAAATGAACCGGAGATGGAATGCGAAGTGTCATTTACACGTCATCTCACCCTACATAAGGTTAGCCTTTGACCGTAACTTCTGAACTCGAGACAGCCGATCCTACGTCGCTCACGAAGCCCGTTCTATCAACCAGGAGGGTGCGGTGCTTTTATCCACTTCGGATCGGGTGATGATAAAGTTGATCACGAAGCTACTATAAGGTGTTGAGATCTGTGATCTTTCAAGTTTCAATTCCATCCTTCCAGGCTTCAGGGGGGAAATATAAGAGAAGAATTCAGTGTGATCTTCGTGCGGAGCTATACCAATGGAGTTATTTCGACAATAATGCTGGAGGTGGAGGAGAGTCGCTCGTGAGGACTGTCTCCTCTTAGTAAGGTACCCTGCTGAGCTTTCCAGCTCCCTATTTTTTCATATCCTATGTACTTCTTTTTCAAAAATAATACATACATACATACATACATACATACATACATACATACATACATACATACATACATACATACATACATACATACATACATACATACATACATACATACATACATACATACATACATACATACATACATACATACATACATACATACATACATACATACATACATACATACATACATACATACATACATACATACATACATACATACATACATACATACATACATACATACATACATACATACATACATACATACATACATACATACATACATACATACATACATACATACATACATACATACATACATACATCATACATACATACATACATACCATACATACATACATACATACAGTACATACCATACATACATACATACATACATACATACATACATACATACATACATACAGGACATACATACATACATACATACATACATACATACATACATACATACATACATCATACATACATACATACATACATACATACATACATACATACAATACATACATACATACATACAAACATACATACATACAACATACATACATACATACAATACATACATACATACATACATACTATACATACATACCATACAGTCATCATACATACATACATACATAATACAATTAGCATACATACATACATACATACATACATACATACATACATACATACATACATACATACATACATACATACATAAACAATACAATACATACATACATACATACATACATACATACATACATACATACATACATACATACATACATACATACATACATACATACATACATACATACATACATACATACATACATACATACATACATACATACATACATACATACATACATACATACATACATACATACATACATACATACATACATACATACATACATACATACATACATACATACATACATACATACATACATACATACATACATACATACATACATACATACATACATACATACATACATACATACATACATACATACATACATACATACATACATACATACATACATACATACATACATACATACATACATACATACATACATACATACATACATACATACATACATACATACATACATACATACATACATACATACATACATACATACATACATACATACATACATACATACATACATACATACATACATACATACATACATACATACATACATACATACATACATACATACATACATACATACATACATACATACATACATACATACATACATACATACATACATACATACATACATACATACATACATACATACATACATACATACATACATACATACATACATACATACATACATACATACATACATACATACATACATACATACATACATACATACATACATACATACATACATACATACATACATACATACATACATACATACATACATACATACATACATACATACATACATACATACATACATACATACATACATACATACATACATACATACATACATACATACATACATACATACATACATACATACATACATACATACATACATACATACATACATACATACATACATACATACATACATGCATACATACATACATACATACATACATACATACATACATACATACAGTCGGCCGCCTTAATGTCACGTAACATCGCAAGCTTGATTCCGTTGATTGAAAGCGACAGCGAGCCATCGCACGTTCCCGAAGCACACCGAAGTAGACGTAGCGTCGAAGCATACTCGACGGAAACGATGTCCGATCATCGTAAATTTAGGGGCTTCAATAACTCCCGCCCCGAAGCCAGTCAACCATTCACAAGGACACCACCGACGTTCACTTTCCCATGCAGAGGACACCCCTCCCATCGTAGAATAAGATCACACTGACCGGGTGAAGAGACGAGGGGCGAGGTTCAGCAGATTTTTCTCGAATGATTTCCTTCCAAGATCTCCTTTGTCGTTGCACCCTGCGGTCTTACAGTTTTAGGCTTGTCCTCCATAGTTCATTTCGTCTTGTACCTGTTGTACCTGTTGTACCCTGTACACGATTCTCAAGGGAATCTGGCGCTGCTTGGAGATGGTCTTTGCCGTGCATCCAGCTAGATGGAGGTGCAGGATTGAGGCTCGTTGGTCTTTACTTGTCACCATTCTTTACTATGGCATATTCAAGGACGGCCAATTAATGGAATGTCTAGAAGAAGACTTGCAGGAATAGTGACACAGGTCCTATCGAGATTGAAGACCTCATTCCCTATGGAGAGCCTGAAACGAGACTTTGCCAGAACTTTTGACGCACCCTGATAAACCCTTGACGCTAGGACTGGCGTCTCTTTTGATTCTGTTTGGGTTCCTCTACTCTGGGCCGTGATTCAACTACCCCCCCCCCCCTTGTCGTTTATCTTCCGGTTTCCTCAGAATTTCATTCCAGCTCTCTCGCTCCCTACCTGAGTCTCTTTCTTTACTTTTTTTGTCGGTGCTTAGTGAAGTTGTATTCACAGCTTCCTATATCGTCATAGTGTTTTGTGCACTATTTACTGCGTGGTTTAGTTGTTTTTTTGTAGCTTCGATAAAAAAGACACTTGTTGTCTGTTACTCTGTTTTCTGGGTGGACCCGGTCAGTGCCGACCTAAAACCATCTGCTAATGTAATATATGCATAAAAAAAGCAAATGTCTCTGGTAGTTTGTCCTTTCAACCACTGAACAGGTACGAATTGGTTCAGAGGCCAGAAACATCAACATCAACTGCGCATATCAACGATCCGACGAAAAGACTTATCTCTTCTGAGGATCGCTAAAAAAGTCTACTTTTATCCACGGATACGATGATTCTCGAAAATCCAGATTTTCTTCTACATCTCTGGCAAACATTCTTCAAGGCTCCAAGCTGACTTCGGTGCTGCAACTCTGTGAAGGGTAAGGCAGTTCGGTGTACCATCAGGCATCAGTAGACTTTTTCTGCGGGTGTAAGTTGTTTATATAACAAATGAAAGCGCGCATCTCGATAAGTACATTTGCAATTACCGTCATGGTAAATAATAACACTCTTACGAGCAGATCACCTGACAATAGGACGAAAATGTGGTAATATGAGTGATTCAAGAGCATTTCAATTTAATACGATGGCCAAGGTTGAGTAGGCCTGCGTTAAGATTTTTGAGAATCTGGATCTGCAAACGAAATAATTGCGGTGAAACCTTTCTGCTCAAAAGATAAGTCGGTAATACATACATCCGGTCTTTTTTGGGCTTTTTGACTTCTACTATTTTCACTTTCTGAAAAAGTTATTCAGATTCCCAGGTTCCTTTTACATGGGCCCCGCTCAATCATTACTGCCCATTATCTTTCGTTTCGATCGGACTCCCAACAGCTGTTGGGGACGGGCGGTTCATAGGACCTGTTATGTAAATGTGTGTTTTGTAGCAATGATTGGCGTAGGTCCTTCATGATATCATGAGTTGGCGGATAGCATGATTTCGACAAAGTAACTTATTCGCTATGACGTATCACTTTTCTGAGTGCACTGACGACGATGACGATTTCTTAGCTGAGAGGATTACTCGGCAGCGCTTCCCCTTTTTGACGGAGCAATTGCATTGCTGAACCGCTTGAATTGAATGCATTATACATCTCGTGAGCGTACGTATCTTGTGCTGCTGTGTGTGTGAGTCTTTTAAGGAAGCAGACCATCATTGTTGTCTTTACATTAAGGAAATTGCAAAACATACTTGTAAGCTTGAGTATGTGTGACCGAGACTTGAGAGCATTTCGATGATCAACCGCTGCCATCTGGTTTTGCCATCGTATCTCAGTTCGTTATTGATTATGCAGAACTACTCTACCTCATTCATAGTCCATAGTCGGGTGTTCCTTCGTCATGAAGTTCACTGAAAGAATTTCAAGTTAGCGAAGACCCGTTTCGAGTTAGAGAAAACCTGCTTTTTCAGCTTAATCTTTCATCTTTTTTTCCGCGTCCCACCTTAGAAATTTGTTCGTTTGAGCCTTTTTTTGAGAAATGCGACAGCTACAATTAGACGACGGATTGCAGGTGTTTCTTGATCAGAAGCTCTTTAGTGTTTTACATCTTAGTGACTAAAAGTATTTATGGCTTAGCCACAAACTGTCGAAACTTTCCAGCTTGATTCTTTCATGGGTTGTGAGTGATTATTCTCGATTTACTAACTCCTTGTTCGACTTTGACGTATTCTTCCGAGAGTCTAGCAGCTGCGTTACGACCTCTTCATTCATCCGCTAAAGTACATACGAGGGAGGTAGAGGAGGATATCCTTAATCCTCTGCAGGATGGGCGCCGTCTATCAGTTCTTCTTCACACCCCCGCTTTCATCAGGAATCAGTACTATAAAGGAAGTAGGCAATCGAAGCTTTTGGCGTATGCTCCAGGTAGGCGTTCGAAAGACCCATTTAGTTATTAACTATTTATGGAGGCCTACCATAGTTGTTCCTTTCAACTGGTATTCATTTGTTCCATAACCATGACCGCTGTTCGAAAGAGTAACTATCTTTGAGACCGTTCGAGAAAGGCTTGAATGCGAATCCCTTTTTGTTCGATTTCTGCTTGGATATGTTTTACAAGTATTTATTCTGTCATTCGCCAGTGTCCTTCCAATTCTCCTTCATTGCTTTTCACATAATGGTCGTCTTCCTTTCGATACACCGAAGCTCCTATCACCGCCCCACTCGCCCCTCACTGTATGATTCATTCGTTCCAAAGTTAACAGGGCATAAAGACATGAGCTTTCACCATACCCTCATGTTTTTGTCACCATTGACTGTGATTTTGGAGCCTTCGAGTTAATTCAGAACCGAAACGATTTCGTCACTAGTTGCAACCTGCTCTAGAAGAGTAGGGATGAATGTTCTTGAACATAGTGGTCAAAACTTCATTTGTGTGATTCAACAGTTTCCTTGGCCATCGCGGGCAACTGCGCTTATCAACTGGCACCATCTCTCCATTCTTAAGCATGCAAACTTTGAACGCTCACAACTTTTTTGGTAGACTCATTTTGCAGTTGTAATTTCCATATTTGTTAATAACTTTCAAAACCTATCGATATACCTAGATCTCTACTCAAAGATCCATAGAAAGTTGGAACCCCTCCTTTATAGATCAAAAATGAACATTACCGCTCGGAATGCTCCAGCCCGCGCAGTAGAAGTGGTTGGAGATAATACAAAGAATGGTCAAAATCCCCGAAGAGGCGGGCCTGCACTGAGGCGGGTGCAGTGAAGATCAAAAATGACACTTCTTCACAAAGATGTCCTTAACATTCCAAAATCGTCCTAAACATAAAGTCATTATCAATAGTCATTACCTATGAAAACATCATCACCACTTACCATCACCTGTAACACCTGTTGATCATCGTCTTCTCGAGAGGGCGCCAGTAACGTCTCGATTCGTTTCTGTCACGAGCCAGAGTGGTCTTGTGAGCCGTCTCTCTTCAGGGCCACGAGGCTCAGCATTCCTTCAGTACAAAACTTTAAGTCTGTCCATCTCGCTGGCGACCGTTCTGGAGTTCGTTTGATGTCCAGAGGGATCCAGTCGGTAACCGCTCTAGTCCAGCGGTCATCACTATATCGCATGACGTCGGTCATAAAGGCCCACCTGATTTTCGACTTCTTGGCGTAATCAACGGCATCCCAGATCTTCGTTCGATGACAGAGCTTGAAACGGATTCCTTTCTGCATTTCCATGTACGGGAAAATTCCGAACATCGTTCTTTCCAAAGCGTCTTGAGTAACGGTGACAGCATGCTCATGCTGCTTTCGTAGAGTCCAAGTCTCTGAGGCGTACGTCAAAGCAGGAAGGACAGCAGTGTTGATAAAGTTAGCGCGGAGCCGATGTTCTCTGTCCACTTCAGCACTCGATATTCTTGACTGCTCCCCACGCGGCGCGTTTCTTTCTGCTCAGCTTCGGAGCTAGATTGTTCATCATGTTGACTTCCCGACCTAGATACACGTAGCTGAAGCACTCAAAGGTATTGCCTTAGGGTAATGAGAGCATCAGGTACCAATCCGTTACTCATGATTATCGTCTTCGTCCGGTTGAGTCTCGAGGCGACCTTTCCACATGCACTGTCATACTCGACCAGCATTCGTTCCGCCTGCTCGCTCGTCAGTGTTATAGGCTCAAGTCTTCTGCAAAGCAGAGGTGATGTAAATACCTTCACTCTCAAGTCTTCCTATTCCGAACTACGCACGATGTTCTCGAGAGCGGCGCAGAAATACTCCAAGACCTCTATCAATTGTTACCACTTCGCTTCCCTTGCGAGTGACAGGGGATATTCCATTATTGACGAATTCGATGAAGAGTACAACCGGGTCATCGAGCATCTTCACGACAGTGCTAGTAAAGAGTCTGTAAGTAGCCGAGACACAACTCCCTTCGGAGACTCTTGAGCTGATACGACGGCGTAGAATCGCGCGAGTTGCATGCAATCATCACGAAACGTCCGAAATTGCGAAGCTATGCAGAAAAACGACAAAGGAAGATTTGAAATTTTGAAGAGCAACAGTTATGGACGAAGCCGCTGAGGCCGGGAAGAGCATTCGCAAAGCCCGACAGAGCTTCGCCAATCACAAGACCAAGATGACCTCCCTTCGACGTTCTGGCGGAACAGGTGCTGCATCTCAAAGAGCAAAGTCATCGACTTCTGATCTTTTCGACAGCCACATCTACCTGCCTACCGATTGCCATTTTGAGCAAAACAAAAATATCGTCCTCCGGTTTTTCCTTCCGAATTTCGATATGCCATCACATCGATGAAGAATGGTTCGGCGCCCGGTCCCGATAGGATCAAACCAGTACATCTATAATCTTCCACCAATAATCGTTAGAACTCTGGCTAGGCTCTTCATGCGGTACCCTGTTGGAATGCAGAGTGCTCTCGTCGTGGAAAACCAGCAAGCCTGTGCAGCTGTACAAGAGGCGGGATCCGACGATATTAGCAATTATCGCCCAACCTTCTGCTGCCTGTAATCTACAAGCTTTTTACACGTGTCATAATGAACAGGATAGGCAGTATATTAGAAGAATGACAGCCATGTGAGCAAGCAGAGTTTCGGAGAGGATTCAGTACAATCGATTATATCCGCACTCTTACAAGGCTCATTGAAGTATCGCGAGAGTACAAAATGTCCTTATGTCTTCTTGTCATCGATATGAAGAAAGCCTTTGGTACCGTCGAAACATAAGCGGTAATCAAAGCCCTAGGCAACCAGGGTATTCCCTTTCAATAAATAAGGATGCTTCTTAAACTCTACAATCGTTTCTGTCCCCGAAGTCCGTTCGAAAACCTGAGATCAAGTCAGTTTTAGGATAGCTAGGACTTTGGGCAAGATCAACAGAATATGAGCTTTTCGAAGCATTGCAAAAACTCATAACCCACCAGATACCATCGTCTGATTCTGGAGAGTGGAGCTCAGATCAAAAAATCGCCTCTACTTGACGCGTTTTTTTGCTGTGAATCTCGCGTTAGTTTGCGGAGCCCAACTGATCCATATATTTATACATAAAGATCTACTAAGTCAGCGTCTAAAATCTGGAATGAATAACAGGGTGTTACGGTCTCAATTCCTGACGCCGGTCTCAATTCCTTGTAGTGTCGAAATTGCCTCCCCGTGTGTACCTTTTATTAAATCCAAGCAACTAATGTTTTAGCTAGATACAAAAAAAGGATTACTGTCTCACCAAATAGTAGCAGCTGTGTGCGAGCCGATTTCATGTCATGTCCATAGTGAAGGTTTCGATATAGAACTACTGTTTCCCAGGGATCGGGAATTTGATCGGGGATTTAATGCTGCCGGTTAAATAATGCAAATGCTTTCTGAATGAGTATGATCCCAACTTCAACTGACTATTATTCACCAGCTCACAATCTTCGACGTTCATGCCGAACAACAAGTCAAATGATAGACTATTGTACACCAGTCGGCTCGCCCGGCTGACGTCGGTCTCAATTCCTTGTAGTGTTAAAATAGCCTCCCCGGGTGTACCTTTTTCAAATTTAGAGGCTTCGATAGATGCGAACAGAAGCAATTATTCCCGGCTGAACTCGAACACCCAAGACGATTGGTCCGCCATGAACAAACCTAATCATTATAAATCCTGTGTTTGAGTAACTAGACTTATTTCCGGCTTAATCAACCTTGGTTTCGGAATTCCGCTTCAAGTTTTGATTATCTTTTTTTGTTTACGCCTCGCCTCCTGTGAACGAAGCTAAGTCCTGCCGCTCGATATAGGTGCTCCTGTCCTGCCGCCTGTTCTTCTATCGAATATGAGCGCTTTAGGTCCAAGTTTCAATTTTTCGCACAACCCCGCCACCCCGTGGGTAAAAACCGGTTCTGCCCCCACCATAAGTGTTCCCATCCTGTCGCCTGTACTGCTACCAGCTTTGGACTTTCTAGGTCCACGAGGACAGGTGTTATAGTTTTCCGAAATGTTTTCATAAAGCATTGCATTTTTGGAGAACGCCCAGCCCGTTGGAGGTGGGTCTCCATAGTTCGATCTAACTTACCAATGCACACCTCTAGCCACCTTTATACCCCAGTTTTGAAGCCGTCTTGTGACTGAATTTGAAGCCACGGTCCTCAGTACAGCTCATTTCGATGCACGCCACGCCCATTGTGGGCGGGCTCCGCCAAGCTGATGTGTGCTTTATACTTCTCGGGGCATGGCCCATCCATCCCACGCTTGACCCTCTCTCTCCAGGTAGATCTAAAGGAGCTAAGGATTTTCGTGACAGACATACATAACGACAGACGACAGACAAAGCGCTCTATAGTAAGTAGGATGGAGTCACTATTTCCCAATGATCTATTCCTTTGTGTTATTCCTCGTAGTGAAACGATTCTCCCGAATTCATCACTGCTAAAGGTTAGCGAGCGTCTTTGCCGCAACTCGCAGGTAAACGAACTTTCACATGCAGTTTTTCAGTGTTTCGAAGCGTTTGTGTAGAACACAGCGAATGTTGTTTGCAGCAACTTTTATATTCCTTGTTCCTTATTTCTGATGAGTAATTAGGCAATACTAGCATCCAAATCATCATGACATTATCGTTAAAATACACATGTGGCGCACACACAACTCTTGTGGGTATTCAGTGAGAGGTTTTACACAAAGACACTCCCTTCTGTTCTGAAAATAATTGCGGGTCGAGCACCTTGTTCTAGCACACATATGTACATATATGCGTTCTACATATGCGCAACAAATGCTTACTTTGCTACTTTTTGCTCCCACATTGCTCATTCTAATAGAGCTAGCCTCCCAACGCGTTCCATTTAGTCCTGCCGCCACTCAATTAGAAAACTCAGCGCACTTTTGATACTAGCAATTACTGTGTCTACACACTGCGTGCCAAATGACACCATTACATGATGAGAGAAGAGCATGCCCCTTCGATCCATGAACACTTCCTTTTCGCGACGGTTCCAGACGACAAACTTCTGTACATCAGTGGCAGTACGTTGTGAGTCATTTTTCGACCACAGTGGTTACACTAGCCGTTACTTTCATCGAGCCCAAAGTCTTCATATTTTCTTGATGATTTTGATTGGCGTTTGTAGCATTGCTTTTCTGGATGACAAAAATTTCTTTGAAAAAAGTAGCCATAATAACAGCAGCTGCAATCAGTCTTTTCCAACTCAACGGGAAATAATCCAGTATGTAACACAAAAAACTATCGAATCAACGCTCTCTCTGACTTATGATTTATTTTTTCTCAACGAGCTTGTTAGAGCACAAAGTTGATGACGCAACTCACAATTCACATTCATTCACATAAGCCATTGATCGTCGCAAGCTTTTTCAGACGATGTAAAGAAATTCGGATACTGTAAACGGAACTCCTTGCCAAGTACTCAACGATGAGCCCTTTAATCCAGCTCCAATGTTTTCCTGATTGCTATTGCTAATTGTTGCACTGAACTCAAGACATGTGTTCACTATCCTTTTACTCAAAAGCATTTTCTGATTTTTCACAATGACGAATCATTTCGTAATTCCTGTGCCAACATATTCAGGAGAGGCGATGCTACCCGTGTAACTATTGATGAGCGAAAGGCACTTGACAAAATCACCACACACCGCAGAACGCAGTCAATGCTTCTCATTAAAGAAAATTGTAATTGTTTCATCATTTTCGGGTATGTGTGGGAATGATGTTTTCCGTATGTTTCCGTAATTGAATCCTCAATCTCTTGGCCACAATATTCCCGGACATTTAGCAATAATAGTTTAATTTCTAATTATGATTAGAGTGAGAGCTCGTGAAAGATTTTTTTAGATGATAGAACAAGCATCTGATGCGCTTTCAAACTTCCTACATATGGACTTTACTGAACGATTATCTATTTTTTCTCTTATGGTTTACCTTAACAACTTCTACAAACTTTCGAAAGATTCTGAAGTGTTTCAAGTCTTACAAGACTACTGATTGCTACGTAATTCCTACATTCAAGTGATGGGAATTGTAGCAAGTAAGTTCGGATGACGAGCAAGCAAAATGTTTGAAATTGGGAGGTTCGGAAACCTTCGTAGCAGCAGGAATCCCTCGCGAGAGTTCAGTCGGTAAAAGGTTGGATTATTCAGAAGCTCTGACGTTAATTCTTTGAGAATGTGATCTGACAAGGTCCAAAATGAGCACTCCACTCTGTGGGTATGTGTGCGCATGTGTGTATGTGGGTGCGGTTGTATGTGTGATGTGTCTATGTGTGTATGTGTATTTGTGTGTATGTGTGCATTTATGTGTGTATGTGTATGTGAGTGCGTGTGTGTAGGTGTGTGTTTATGTGTGTATGTAAGTGTGTTTATGTGTGTACATGTTTATGTGTGTGTGTTTATGTGTGTATGTGTGTGCATGTGTGTATGGGATGCATGTATGTATGTGTGCATGTGGGTGTCTATGAGTGTATATGTGAATGAATGTATGTAAATGTGTGTAAGTGTATGTGTGTATGTGTGTGAATTTGTGTATGCACGAGCATGTGTGTACGTATGTTCGTGTATGTGTGTATGTTTATTTGTGTGTGTGTTATGTATGTGTTTGTATGTGTTCATGTGTGTATAGGGTAAGGACCTGGATGATTGTAAGAGTTTATTATGAGGCGCAATTGTAAATATATATCGTGAATACAGAATATTGATAGGTTACAAAAAGTTGCACAATCGAGTAGTCTTGGGAAAACCATGAATCGCTCGACGGACAGCAGCCGGTAGCGGAAGACGTTCTGTGCCAGAGGTCATTGCTGCCACCCGCCGTCCGTCGTCTTGTCGTCTGTAGAGACGCCACCGATCCGCTAAGTCTCCGCGCAGCCTGTACTCAAAGTTTCAGGTAGGAATTCTATCGGTCGCCGCTTAATCACACCTTGGCATCGCTCGAACCAGTACCGTACCCCACTGGATCCTTACAGTATACGTGCGTGTTTATGCGTGTGTAAGTATGTATTTGTGTGTAGGTGTATATAGGTGTATGCTTGTATGAATGTATATGTGTGCATGTGCGTGTGTGTTCGTGTGTACGTGTGTATAAATTTGTGTTCATTTGTTTGTATTGGTGTATTTGTATGTGTGAATGTGTGTATTTCTGTATGTGTGTATGAGGGTGTGTGTGTGTATGTGTATGTGTGTGTCCGCGTGTTTGTATGTGTGCATGTGTGTTCGTGTGTTCGTGTGTACGTGTGTATGTGTGCATGTGTGTCTCCTGTGTGTATGTGTGTATGTGTGTGTGCTAGTGGGGGAGGGGGTGGATGCGGATGTGTTTTGCCATTCGCCCTGTTGCTCCGTCTTTATTCAGCCAATTGCTCGTCAAAGTTGTTAGGCCCACATCTATGAAATAAAGCCAATCTTCTACGTCGTCGTCAGTGTGTGCTTCATATCTGAAAAGCGTCACGTTTCTCACAAACCATTCCTACTCTTTTTACTTGTGTTCACCGTAAAACCCTGTTACCTAAAATGACAAGTGACCACGTTATCACGCTCAATGGTGAGAAATTGAAGCCTGGGCCAGAACCCACTTTGGTTGAGCAAGCATTTCATCCTCTGCGGTAGTCTGCTTGGTCCAACGCTCGTCTCGGAGGGTAAAATTATTGGGTTCTACTTCAGCTGATCGCCGCAATCCTTTTGTGGCTACATACCCATAAACAGCACCCTGGCAAATCCGAATGGAAGTCGAGTACGGGGGGATCTCTCGAAAAATATCTCCCTACTCTGACGTCTTTTCCAATAGCAAGAAATGGAAAATTTCCACTGATAGGTATAACTGCTCGAGATAAGTGATCTACAACCTTTCTCATTTCAGAAGAGTTTCAAAACGGAATGTTTTGGTAATGAGACAAGACTCACAATAAGTTTCTATTATTTTCCTTCATTTTTTAATGTTACCCCGAAAACATAATATTGCATCAGCGTGCATATGACATAACCAAGGTCTCTCCCTGACAGACCAGAACGTTTCTGTGATTTTAATAGAAGTAAATTGACCGTGCAGTCCTCAATGCTTTTCTTCATTGAGACGCGACTCATTGGTTTTTCGTTGAATAGACCTTTCTTGTTGACACAGTTGAGGAACAGTTCTACGACTGTTCTAATCACACGCATTCAGTTTGTGAATTTGAGCCTGCTTGGCCTGAAACAGTTGTAGACCCGACTTTTACGACGGAGACAATTCCGGGATACTTCTTTCATTAGGGCTGAGTTTTCTCATATGGCATGGGAGATTCCAAAAATTTGGCAAGTGTACCGAACGTCGGATTTGGTGGTGAGGTATCGAAACGAGAAACGTGTGGCAAAAATACACCGAACTGTATTAATTCGTTTATTACAACGAAACGAACCAATAACAGATAAACGAAACTCGATAAAAACAAAAACAATCTGCAACACCGAAATAAACAAAAAAAATGAATTACTGCGAAGAAGAGGGGAACGGCAGAGGAGGGACGTGGGCGGGGGGATGGTCACTCAAAAAAACTCAGAACACAACTCCATCTCTTGCTCCCCTTTTATGTTGTCTGTTTCCCGCCCAACGCCCTCCTCTTCCTAGTGCAGATCACTGACCTGCTCACTGACATGCCGCCCCCCTCTCGTGCCGATTCCCTTATCGGCTGATATTCTACTCTCTCGTTCGAATCTTCGCGAACTCTTCTTCTTATTCTTCGCGAACCCATCGGCTTTTGCGGAAATGCTCTTGGAAGCTGAATTCCTGCTACCTCGCCGAGTTTCACGCCATTCAGGCATCCATCTCCACAAGTGTATTCCAAATGACCTTTGCCACTCTTTGCGCGGATTTCGGCGCCTCTGAAACATGTAGTTCATACTCTGCTTACGCTGCCTTTTTCTTTTCTTCCCCTTCTACCTCTACTAATTGCTGTATCGGTACGATCGTCGGGAATATAGGACGCAGTCACACCTCTCGCATGCTTCTCTGTATTAGCATATCCTATCTCGGATCTTATGACCAGTCGTATCCCTAATCGATCCAACGCATTCATTCCTAAGAGGATATCCTTATTATTTGTGTCTGCAATATGGAAGGCTACGATAGCAGTGTTACCTCCTTCTAGGTCCACTTGCATCTTAATAGCTCCCAGGAAGTTCATACGATTGCATGATGCATCGTACACCGGTACCATCGATTCTTCTGGAGACACTTCTAACTTTTCCATATCAAACGCTTCTTTTTGAGCGCGTGCCAGCAGTCCCACAGGTAGAGTACTTATCATAGACCCTGTGTCCAGTATTGCTGGAACCCGCATATCCATCAAATGAGCCCAAGCTGGCACCATGCCTCCCACCAATGGCATCTCTGACGGCTCAACCGCTTTCACGCCCAGGCTTCGCGCTCTGTCAACTATTTGGGCCACATCTGTACTTCTTCTTTGCTCCTTTTCCGGAGGTTTGCTAGCAATTTGTTTCACCACGGTTTCCCTCAGGGGACAGTCCTTGCCAATGTGCCCAAATCTGAAGCAGTTGTAACACCTCCTTTGCTCCTTACTTCCTTCTCTTCTCAACTGCTTTCAGTGGTCCTACCCGTGTTTACATTTGGGGCTTCTCTTGAGGCACGTTGGGCGTCCCGCTCCCACATGTCCACTGTCTTTGGCCGTCCCACCTCGTATCTGGCCTCAGAATTGACTAGCTTATCACTATCTGTCCTTGAGGGCCCTTCATGGTAGGTGGCGGCTCTTTGCTTCCAACTCTGTTTATCATACTTTCGCCTTCCTTCACTTGGCCACATCAGTTTGGATTGTTCAATACTTAGAGCCAACTCCTTCACTGCGTTATAGGCCTCTCTTGGCTCCACTCTATGAAGTGTACTCAGCAGGTGAATATGCTCCGGCCACTCCTTCAAGTTGTCTAGCAGGATCTGGGCATACTCTGTAGACCTATCACTTAATCTGCAGGAGGGGTTAGCCTGGCGCCCCAACTTCTCTAACACAACGCAGAACTCCGACACGCTTTGACCCGCTCTACGCCTCAGGTTCCTCAGCTCTGTCAAAGCCCGAAGTCGTCCCGCTGTAGAGTCATTGGCCAATAACTTCCTCAACTCCTCTACCACGGCATCGAACCCTTACCGCTTCACTTCACTTGGCAAACTCAAAAAGACACTCTTGGCCCTACCATCCAAATGGTCATCACCTAGGATATCGATTAGAACTTGCTCATCCACAATGACCGTCCTATATTTCCTTTCGAATCTTCGTATAAACTCATCAAAATTTTCCGACCTAGTCCCCTTGAGTAACCCAGGACCTATGCAAGCATTCGCCTGCATCAGAGCCATAAACGATGAAGCTTCCTGACCTGGTGTGCTGACTGCTTGTCCTTCCAATTTCTCCAAACGCTGCCTCCAGGGTAGATCGTAAGGCGCTCCAGTCTGGCTTGCTGACATCATCGAATTCCTTCTCATCTGAAATTCTGTCTCTATATCCTCCAGTCTCCTGTTACGGGATTATCTTTCCAATTCACCTGTGTTAGTGTCCGTGTCCATTTGATCATCTTCCTTTGGCGGGCTTCGGTGTGATTGCTGACGCACGGTGCGTTGTACCTCTCCCAGTACATTTCGAACCTCCCGACCGTTAGTCTGAAACATGTCGCATATATCAGCAATCAACTCGCCATCTCGTTCTGTGGTATCCAAATACTCTATAAGATCATCTATTGTGTCAATGCCTTTAGCGCGTAGGGTTCTGAACAGTTCTCGCCCAAACTGCTTATATCCCACTACGCTGGCTTTCAAGTCTTCCAGCATTTTGCCTATGCCACTGGTTTCACTTTCCAATACTTGGAACAACTTGGTTCTGTATTTCCCCGCTATACGCGCCTCTTCCAATTCTTCCCCTACTCTAATGGGCATCTGCCTAACCCTCACTAAGACTCTTTCTAGCTCTTCACCAACTTCAACTACTGAAAACTCTTCAGCTTGGTTACTCACCTGCGGTGCCTGAGTCTTCAACTGCAGTGTGGGACTCTTGCCTGCTGGGCCCGCAAAATTCTCTGCCATATTTCTGGAGCACGCTGTATTATTATCCATTTCTTTGACTATGCCGATGATAAACGACGAACGGCGGCAAAAGGACAATACGAGTAACGAACAGTAACACGATAAACGACGAACAGTGGCGCTGATATAAGCTCTCACTTCAGCTTCACACTCACTGCGCGTTTTCGCCAGTCACTCGTTCTTTCCACCTCAATCAATACCCACAACTTTCCTAGGATCGCCCCCTTCCTTATTGGTGAACCTATCCTTGACTTTTGTATCCTGTATTCTGATCCGCGGTCTCTCTCACTCTTCGGCCTCAACAGTTCTGTGTATGTCTCACGATCGATATCTCACTCTAGCGGTTCGGCCCCCATGTACCGAACGTCGGGTTCGGTAGTGAGGTATCGAAACGAGAAACGTGTGGCAAAAATACACCGAACTGTATTAATTCGTTTATTACAACGAAACGAACCAATAACAGATAAACGAAACTCGATAAAAACAAAAACAATCTGCAACACCGAAATAAACAAAAAAATGAATTACTGCGAAGAAGAGGGGAACGGCAGAGGAGGGACGTGGGCGGGGGGATGGTCACTCAAAAAAACTCAGAACACAACTCCATCTCTTGCTCCCCTTTTATGTTTTGTGTTTCCCGCCCTACGCCCTCCTCTTCCTAGTGCAGATCACTGACCTGCTCACTGACACAAGATGAGGAGCCCGTATCCATCCGAAACATGTTCAAATAACGAACATATTTGTCTGTACGATAAGTTAGGATATGCCATGTGGCGCGGCCACGATACGTGTCTTATGGGGAACAGATCCATGTTTGGTATTCGCCCATGCTAACCAAAAATTTGATCGCTGTATCCGACTATTCAGTGAACTGGTTAATGATGAAAAAAGGGCCCAATACGTTATTGAAATTGCAGTTTGTGCAGTTATTGAAATCGTGTTCAGTGGGTCAGCGCCAATCAAATCGCGTATGTTCAACATTAGAAGGTTATCCCTTACTATTTTCTTGCCTATTCCTTCAGAGCCTATATAATCAAATGTATCTTCAGCTCACAGAACCGTCTTGCATCGTTGTTTAGTTTTAATACCTACGGAGAGGTATTAATACCTACGGAGAGCCCGTACATGGGTTCTACCTTGTCGCGGTGTACGGGCTTGAGGCGAGACCGGGATCCCGCAAGGAGAAGGCCCGCGAACCCTCTGATCGGCTCTCGTGACCAAAGAACCCGAAGTGCTTAAGCTCATGGTGTGACGGCGCCCTGTCGTCTGGCGCTCCTGCAGTTATAAGTGTCCCAGCGAGGCTATCCTGTGAGACTTAAAACGCTACGACCACTTCTGCCACTCGCCTTAGTCCCCTGCAGACTGTTCCTGCCAACTCCGGTAGTGCTGGATCAGCACACAGTCAAAGGCGAAGAAATTTCAGGGCCGTAGGCTACCATAAGAAAAGGGCAAGAGTGAGCCACCTGATCACATGCACTTATAAGTGCAGGAGCGCCAGTACGGCCATTCAGCTTTCAACCTTGATAGAAGAATGTCAACGACTTTCATATCATTGTGATTGGACTGAGTGAAACGAAGCGGAAAGAGCCTTTGACGTGTACATGGAGTGATGGAGCTGCGGTTTTTCTTGGCGCTCGTGAGACAGGAACAGTAGGAGTTGGCTTTATAGTGGCACCCGAGTTTGCAAAGAGAGTTACGAGTGCCACATTTCACAGTCCTCGATCCGGTATCCTGACCGCGACTTTGACCAAGGACATCAGCGTCTCCATCATTCAAGTATACGCCCCCACCAGTGATTGTTCCGACGATCAACATGAGGACTTTTACGACGAGGGAGACTGCTGTTCAAAAAGGGAGACAAAGAAGATTTGGATTACTATCGACCAATTACGCTCTTGCCGGTGATACACAAAGTATTCACACGTTGCCTCGCTCGAATGAGGAGGAAACTTGATGAAGCCCAACCGGTCGAACAGGCAAGATTCCGGCGGAAGTTCAGCTCTTTAGACCACATCATTACTTGCTGTCGAATTATTGAAGCTGCTCGAGAATACCGTGAACCGCTGATACTAACATTCATCGACTATCGGAAAGCATTCGATTCAATAGAACGAGAAAAAATATGGTCGGCTTTTAACAAACAAGGTATAGGTCCCCGTTACACGAAAATCTTAAAGGAATGCTACTCAGGATGTGTAACAGCGTTCCGGCCGTTCTTCCGCGACCTAGAGGTGACTGTGGAAAAAGGAGTTCGTCAAGGAGACCCCATCTCCCCAAATCTTTTCGCTGCACTTTTGAATGCACTATACGTCACTGCGCATGGTATTCCAAAGGAATCAAAATCGACGGAAGGTATTCAAGCCACCGGACATTTGCGGACGACATAGTTCTCATTTACAAGAACATCGAATCAACTTCTCAAATATTGAATGACCTACATACAACTGGTATCAAGGCCGCTTTGAACATCAACATGAAGAAAACGAAATGCATGAGGAACGAATACTCAGATCGCAATCCTGTTTACCTATAAGGAGAGCCCTTAGAGGATGTCGATAAATACGTGTACCTCGGCCGACTACTTAAAATGAAAAATGACCTGAAGAGCGGATTGATGAGAAGGAAAAAAGCCGGCTGGCCTGCGTATAACTCGATCAGAAACGTGATTGAACATACCAGGAACGACGAATTGCGAGCAACCCTGTTTAACTCCACGGTGCTACCAGTCCTGAGCTACGCAAGCGAAACTTGGTCTCTAACGAAAAATCTCGAAAACCAGCTACGAAGGATGCAAATATCCCTCGAGCATCGAATGGTCGGGATAACCTTGCATCAACAACGGCTCTTCAGGCTGCATAACGAAGACATACGTTCGTTGTCTAGAGTTTGCAATATTATTCTGCACATCGACGAAGCAAAACACACCTTTGCTGGACATCCGATAAGGCGTGATGACGGTCGTTGGAGTACGAGTGTGTGCTGGGAACAACGCGAGAAGAAACGGCCTCGTGGTTGACCTCCTCTACGATGGCGACATTGGCTAAAGATAGAAAATCGTGGAAAAGAACTTGGGACCCGCGCAAGAGCAGTCGCAGCTGATAACGGGTCGCCAAGTAATCCAAGCAAGTAAGTAACCTACGGAGAGAGGGCGGGGGTGGTGTAGTGGCAAGTGGCGCACTACCTCACACGCACGATCAAGGGTTCGAATCCCGGATTGATATCCGCCTAGGCCAACCAAGCATTCCATCCCTCCGGGTCGGCTAATTGGTACCAGACTTGTCTGGGAGGATAAAAGCACTGACTTGTACATCGGCTTACCACCGCAAGTCATTGTCTAGGCCACATACGCACTCATTACGCCACTACGATTCTGAACGGAAGTCGAGGGCGGGGCGCATCTCTCGAGCGGGATTGATTAACGTCATAAACTTTGTCCTTTGTCTTTTAACTTACCTACGGTGAGGTCAACGTTGAGGGAGACTTCGTAGAGTGGCTAAGCTCTCCATTCCCATTGAATACGGCTCATATGACTTTGACTACGCATTACTCAATGTACAATGTAATGAAAATATCGAGCACTAATTTTTTTGAGCGAGTTAGTAGACTGTGTATTCGAAAAAGGTGAGGTATGGGTGTTAGATTTCGTTTCAATCCACCACTGGCGGCTCTTTCGACTGACATGTTACATGAAAGTCAGTTTGAATGGATCTCGAACAGTTTCATCGTAAAATCTTGAACCTGTCAAAAATCAGCCAATTACTAACATTTGATTATTCGGAGATTTGTGAATCACAAGCGGATCACTAAGGATGTTGCAGGATGCTGGTATTCATGGTGTCAACTACTTATGTACAAGCTAATCCCTTATGTAGCATATGCAGTATTTTGTATGCGATGACGAGAAAGGAACTCTCGGAGCAGCAGTTCATCTTCGCACGTGCATTCTGTTCACGAAATTAAGTGTGGCGACGCCTAAAAGCCAAGTGATGAGTTCTACATAATTTAGTTGATAGTTAAATATGAATTACTATCTATCAGTGCAGGCCATACCTCAAATATATGTAGAATATTCAGGTTTTATAACAAAAAGAAAAGAAAATAGTCAGTGTTAATGATATTGAAAGTGGACACCCCATATGCTAGGTAAACCGAAGACTTTCAGGTTCATGACAGTGATATGGGTCACATACATATGTATTATATTACGATGATAATCAGAAAACGAAGGGGCCAAAATCAAGCAAAAGAGGTCGTCACATACATATGTATTATATTACGATGATAATCAGAAAACGAAGGGGCCAAAATCAAGCAAAAGAGGTCATGAGATCAGGTCAATATAATAGGTAGTAATGCATCGCATAGTGAAAACTCGCTTGATCACCTACATATTCTACCCTGTGTTTTCGTGAAACTATATAACTAGATGACAAGTGGGGTGTCAACAGCCAAGAGCTGCTCCAAATCCGATTATACCTCGAATGGAGTTTTTCTTGCTTCCCTAAAGGAAACGTTTAATGATTTGATCGGTCGTCCATAGCATCCTCCTTTTCATGACCCATTGGATAGCATTATTGAGGATGACCGGGTATTACACTTGTCATTTCGTCTCCTTGAAACATCTAAGCCTAGCAAAACTCTCTCCAATCTCGTGCTCCTCTTTGTGCGAGAAATCGGCGTGGGGTATGAGTGGATGATTCCGTATTACAACAACTAATTCCAATACGTATTGGTCGAGCGACTGCGCAGATAAATATGCAATTCTATATGTTCAAGGATGTTGACGTGTGTAGTAAATCTAGCACTTTTGTCCTACATTACAGATTGTTCATAAAGCGCTTTAGTAGCATTTCTGTTGGCTTGATCCGAAACAGGCTGCGCTATTCAAGTGTAAGCTGCAGTAACAACTATGACCTTCACATTTTCGTTCAAAGCTGCTAGCCCGCGTATGGAATCTTGTATCCGAACTGCGTGCCGCGCTCGTCTTGTCGCAATGCTTGATGTTAGAGAGACATTTGAATTCTCTGTGGATGATTACGGTAATTGTCGTGAAATCGCTGCTACGTGCATGTCTGCGACCGTGGAAACTTGGGTGCAAGGTGTACCAGCCGTGCGAACTTTTCGCCTTTCTGTGTGCAAGTGATTCCTCATTTTGATTAATCTATACGGATTATCTCCGATTAACCTCCAGTATCGACCTCGGGGAATCTCTTTCTTCTCAATATTATTGAATTGAAGACTAATGTACGGTTCTAGGTCTCCTATCACCAATGTTAGATTGATACATAAGTTTTCTCCCGTCTTTTTTGTAAGTATCCATATAGCGAATCAACCCGAAGATTAGAAATATGCACCATCACCATCCACTACTCGATGCTAACGCTCAGGCAGCTTGTCTATTCCTTCCTCCTAGAAGGACGGGGGCTCTGACTTAAAGAAGTCGTCGAGTGCCTTCCTGACCTCATCCTCTGTTTCGAAGTTTTTTTTCGTTCATAAAGCGCTGCAGGTTGCTGACCAGTAATCGGAAGGATCGAGGTCACGGCTGTAGGGGGCAGGGCGATAATTAGCCATCCTTACTTGCCCAGCTGGACCTAGGTCGCCTTTGCGGTGTGAGTTGGAGCCTTGCCATGGTGGAAGTAGGTTTCCGCATTCGATCCACGAGTACGATCACGATTCGTGATCTTTCAATTTCCGCTGCAGGACAACATATGCGGTGGTTTCATACATTATCCTACTGCGGAAATTGAAAGATCAATTTTCTGCTCCTACTCCAGCACCTCCCAGTGCTCAATGCCTCTTTTCTACACCAACAAGTTAGGAGAACCTTCTCGGGGTGAAGGTCGGCCTTTTGGTGGATTTCGGCTGTTCTTGTTTGTCAACCGACTGCTGCTTCCCCACAGGGTTATCGTAAAGAACACCTCCTCATTCAGTGACCATCGAGTTGAGGAAGTGCAGCCTCTTCTGGAAAATGAAAAGAGAAGAGCAGGTGGCCACTATCCTCGAGAGGTCATGAGCGTGCAGTTCATGTGGGACCCATCGACCAAGCTTTGTTACCTTGCCGAGCTGTTCCGGTCCACGTACTATTGTCGATGGATTATAGCCGGGCGTGGTCGCCGTTACCCTGGTGGTTGGGTACGGGTCCTACTCTACGGTGGAAAGTAGTACTCCTAAACCTAAACCCAACGCATTGGCCAACCCGACGTCGGAGCATCTTCGAGAGAAAAAAATTCCTTTGGTATAGTCTTTCGAGCAAGTCTTGCATTTGCATTAAGAGATGACGTCCCCGAGTATGTTTCCACTTTTATGGTATGGGCTTCCTTCGCACTCCAGCCGAAATCGTTAAACAAAACCATGCTGTGGCGAAAGCACACTCTGTCACAGCGGTGATGATGCGGCATTGACGTCTGCATATGCAGGGTATCTGGGTGATATTTAGTGTGATGAAAGAGTATTATGCACACGTCACGCCTACGTGATGACGGAATCAACAATGCTTACAAAAAACCGAAGGATAAATACGGCGAAAAACACATGCATAACCTGATACAATGTGACCATAGATTCGATATCCTTAACTGTGTTTGGGACTAGAACACGGGGTTGTTGTGCTCTCTTGCCTTCTTATCCATGGCAGGGTAGTGTGATAGGGCAAAGTTGGAACAACGCTTGTGATGATGACCGTGGTACCGTATCGAATATTGGCATTTCTGAAAGTGCTGAGTGTAGCTGAGCGAAGGTGTCTCAGAGCGATTATCTCCACTTTTTGGTTTAGACCTTGAAGTTTTATAGAAGGTAGACAGTGTTTTGCAATCATTAAAGTGCTCGAATTATCCGCTTGGATCTAAAATCATGACGAATGACACTGAAGCACGAATTTCATTGTGAAGCACGAAACAAAACGAGTAAACCTTTCTTCACAACACCATTTGTCCCTATTGTTATTATTGACAATCCGGCATGTCTTGATTCCATCACAACTTTTCTTATATTTTCTACCAAAAATGTCTTCCCGAAACTTTCCGCGGACTTTACACCCTAGGAACTGATATACATATATGAGCTATCTGCCTCGTCAAGGTGCGATTCGTACATCGCTGGATGGGTAAGAAGTACATGCATGGTTGATTGTATCGTTAGTTGAACCCCATACTATGTCTTAGACCTTTTGCATTTTCAAATAAGCAATGCAGCTTAAGAGCTGCTGTAATTTTCTAGGCACTGAATACTGAATGGTTTCTTCGAATTTCTTCAAATTTACTTGAGGCATTCTCTTGGAAGTGATGAACGGAATCCGATCGTACTAGCAAGAGAAAAAAAGCGAAATATTGAGTATGTATATTTCCCTGCCACACGAGGTTTCTGGGCTGAACAATTTATAGGTCAAGCCGATTAACGTTTATCGTCGCAATCGTCTTCTTGGAAGGTCTAATTCGAAAGATTTGCGCGTCATCCAACAAGCGTCTTAATCCCTGTTGCAAATGTGACAACTAATTCGAAGCCCTCATTATGAAAACGACTCACCGAGCTCCTGTGCTCAAGCGGAAGGATTCCGCTGCCGCCGCAGGCCAGTAGCAAAAGAAATTCCTGTTTTCTCTTTCATACTTAGGATAGAAAGACTACGTCACAGTGCTATTGCGTCACAACTCGTAGTGCGAGATATATGGCAGGAGTTCATTTGTTATGGACGGTCACTTATCTCTATCATTCATTTCAGGATTTCTCTGTGAAATTCAGGCATCTTCAACGCTATTCCAAATCTTCGTGGGGATAAAGTGGCAAAGGTACAACCATTAGCTATGCATTGCTTATTTGGAATCGGTCTCGAACTGACAGCTCACTGATGTACTTAATAAGGAAAGTTCACCAATTCGACAATTTTGCAGTCCACTCTACAACTAGCTGTACGAGTCAAGCAACATCTAACTGGGTGAGGCGCAGCAGCCTGATGACTGCGCTCGGTAGGCATAAAGCTGAAGAGCACGGGTCTGAAATAATATGCACGATATGAGCGCAAGAGACGAGGATTTTCGGCGAGAGATGCGTTAGAGGCACTCTTAGCTTCTCACAGAATCCTTAATGGACGGTAGAGATGACTGTCCATCCACAACTGTTGACCTCGTGCAGCCCGTGGCGACGGCAAGTTTTTTCCGCTTGAGCGATTTTTCGAAACACGGGTTTCGGGTTAGTTGACGCGTTTGCAATAGAGCTAAAACGCTTCAAGGTTTTTTCTTTCGTCTTGTAGATGCGATGCATAGTAAACAGCTCACACGAGTTCACCGCATACCAAAATGAACTTCGGCTTCTGTAGCCCAATTGTTTTGTTACCATATTTATAGTGCACCCTGTACAGTTGCGGCAGGTGTGTTTTTGCTGTCGTGTATTACACTAGTGCAGATGCGCTCATCGTAGAATCCAAGCCTCACAGACACATCTCTACAGTATAGGGAAGCTTAATCGTTCATCTCCTAATCTTGAAGGGTAACTGAGCAGTGTTCCTCTTTTATGGGGCTGCGTTTTATAGTATTCCTAGTGCTACTTCTGAGTGCTTTTGCATGGTTGATAAAATTTCTTAGATTTTTTGAGACTTGCCTATGGATTCCACAATAGCTGCGATTCAGAATGTGTGGCGGTGATTTGCTTAATATTTATGACGGCACATGATGACATCCTGTTCACTACTATAATCCTTAAACTTGAACTCTCCTTCAAAACATCGACATAACCTATTTCATATGCATCCGTCACACATTCCTTGAAAAGACTACAAGCAAATAACCCTTCTTCACTGGTCAATTATACAACTTCACTGTAAGAAAGTTTCACTCTCTCATTTTACAAAAGCTTGACCAATGTTTAGCTCAGTGCTTAGTGTAAAGTAAAGTGTGCATCCCGACGAAGAACGCGTCGAACAAAGAACAATTATGAATTTTCCAATGGCTTCTAACCCCCTTGAGCTGTCCTTCAGGTGTCGATGGACTTGAGTTACATATTTATCTTAAAAGCACAGCCCATCGCGAGGTTGGCTCATTCGGTTCACTGTTGGCCCATTCCTCACATTTGTTTTCCTTTTTATTTTCCCTCGGGCTGTTTACTTGCGTGTGCTGTGCAAATTAAGAAAATTGGATTGGTCTTGCCCTATGGCAACCTATCCCAAAATTGACTCTACTTCTTCAGCTGCCCTACAGGGTGAACCACAAGAAGTGTGACGGGCAATAAAAAATTCAACTCATGGGCTTCTGGGCTGAAGGAAGCGGTGATCGCTTGAGCGGAAAGGAACGCGATGAAAGTCAGCTGAACCTTCCACAGGATTGAGCACAAGCCCTCAGCGTAAATAAGATGCTGCAATTTTGTGAAACCACGCTTCCGGGTTTTTGGGGCGAAGCACTTTTGACCATCAAGCTCCCCGATCTCAATCCTTTGGATTTTAGTGTATGGTCGATTCTGGAGCAAAAAGCCTGCGCTTTCGAACACATATTTTAGGGACCTCTAAAAGAAAGTTCTCTTGTAGAAGCGGGAGATGAAAATGATTGCGCGCATTCTTGAAAACTTCCGAAAGATGTTTGCATTGAAGCGAAAGATGGTCGTTCTGCATGCGAGATGTGATATGTTGTTTACAATTTTGTGATGATTGTGTAGGAGTAATAGTTGCTTATTTGGTTTGATCTGTATAATTTTGATGCTAGTTTTCTGCGTCACACTTCATGTGGGTCACCCTGTATTGGACAATATCGAATTTTGTGACAGACAGGCAGACAGACGCGAGTGCGATAGATAGTGAGGATTGGGGGTTTAACAAAACATTCTGAAAAATCGAACCACTTGAGTTTTTGAAAGGAATCTGACTTTATGACGTATCCCACGGTTCATGATCACCACGACTTCAGACCATGACCATAGAGCTAGCTGCAGTATGTACCATAAGAGCTATTAACAGCAATAATACCACAAACTTGATTTGAGTGGCGGTGTCCCCCCCCCTCACTGCACCGATGCGTGATTTATATTCTAAAGTTTAGGACATTAGAGAAAGGCCAGAGGCAATGAAGTGAGCAAAAAGCGGGAGAAGAAATATTGGGTTGTCCGAAAAGTTTCCGCCGATTTTTGATACCCCGGATTTATCAACCGTTGTACAAAAGATAAAGGACCCACCCTAATAAAGTTATATGTTTTCTGAAAGAGTAGATTCTCCTCTATATTCCTGTTAGGATTTTGTCAACATTTGTTGAAGTTTGCCTGTACAGAGCTCCTATGAAAATGGAGAACCACCGCGCGCATTTTCGGCACCTGAAGTATTTCTTCTACCGCAAGGCCTAGAATGCGGCTCAAGCCGCACGAAAGATATATGACGTTTGAGTAGGCCATGCTCTCAAAGAACGTACAGTGCATGACTAGTTTGCGGAATCCAAACAAAGTGGATTTGCCTTCGAAGACCGGCAACCTTCAGGGAGACCATCATCACTCAAAACGACCAAATCAAAATGTGAACCGAAGCGAATCGGCACATCACTACTCGTGGTGTAGGAGGGAGGCTTATTGTTTCGAAATCAACCATCCATGATCATCTGCTGGACACTGGTTTCGTAAAGCGCCTCGATGTTGGGATACCTCACGAAATGGGCGAGCACAGTATGATGGACCGCGCCTCCATGCGCGACTCGTTGCTCGAACGAAACAAAAAAGGGCCGTTTCTGAAACGCATGAGCGCGAGGGACGAAAATTGGATTGTGTACAGCAATGAGGAGCGGAAACGATCGTGTAGCCCCCTAGTGAGCCGTCACAAACCGCTGCAAAAGTCAAAATCCAGGTGCGGATGACTATGCCGAGTTGCTGATGGGATTTCAGGGAAATCACTTACCATGAGCTGTTGTCGCACAATCCAAAGATGACTTAGGAAAGGTACTATAGTTAGCTAGAAATTATGGAGGCAGCGATGGACTAAAAGCGACCCAAAGTGGCCAATTGTGAGGGCGTAATCTCCCAACAGGGTACCTCCAGACCACACGTATTTTTGGCCACTCGACATAAGTTGCTAAAGCTCGGGTGGGATGTGTTACCACACCCCCCATATAGTCCAGACATAGCAACATCAGAATACCACTTGTTTGGGTTTCTGCAAAATCCCTTGATTGGAAAATCGTTCAATTCGCTGGAGGACTGCAAAAAGCACCTGAGTGGGTTTTTCGATTTTAAGTCTGGAACCTTCTATGGAAGAGGGGAACTGGAATCTTCAGGAAGATGGCGAAGCCTTACTGAACAGAATGGAGGATATATTGTTCAACCAATGGATTTCTTCTTCTAGGAATTTTCTTTCAAAGATGAATCAAAAATCGGCGGGAACTTTTCGGACAACCTAATAGAATCACGATCTCCTTGGTGGGTAAGAATCATTAAATGATTTTGTTTCGCAGAATCGAACTATATGCATTACAGCCGGGTAACAGGGTTTGTACGAGAGTGTGCTACGCATTATGTTCATGGCCACGCAACATAGCAATGCTAAATTGCAATCGAATTGGCTGCAAAGTCTCATCAACTAAACGCTGGAATTAGTGAGCTAGGTCGCGCAGTGGTCCGCCCTCTTACTACTTAGGACAAAGTGGTAATTTTTTATCTATAAAGATAAAACGGATATGTTCCAATGATATCTGAATGAGATTACGAACGAAGCAGATCGGAGCAGAAAGCGCATGTTCCCGTGTGAACTGGGGAAAAGGATACATAAGGGTGATAGGGTGATTCTTTGGTGATTCTGTGCAAGCAATGGCGGGGACCGAATCCTCAGTTCATACGGGAGTATGCGCCACATGCCACTACACTGCATCCTCCCCTGAAAGGCACCTTGGAAGGAACGCATACTATACTCGTATGCGCATACTATACTTGTACTTTATTGCTAACTTTTTGGAGTGATTGAAGGTCAATTCCAATCACTCCAAAAGATAGTAATAAAGTATACAAGGAACGCATACTATACAAGTACAGTATGCGTTCCTTCCAAGGTGTTTTTCAGGGAAGGATGCAGTTTAGTAGCAAGTGGCGCAATATACTCTTGTATGGTCTGAGGAATCGGTCTCCGGCCGTTGCTTGCACATAATCACCAAGCTTTCTATCACTACAGGGTCGGTTAATTAGCACCACATTTGCCTGAGAGGACCTAAGCAGTGATTCGGCTGGCCTAGGCAATTCTTTGTATCGACCATATACGAATACAACTAGACCGCTGTTATTTTAGATGGAGGCGATCTCAAAAAAGGGCTCGGTTTACGCTAGAAACTTTATCTTTCGAATTTTTGTTCCCTTCAAGTTTTGAATCATCATCTTGTAAAGCTCGACAAGCTCAGTTCATCGACACATGCGACATTAACGAGACCTGTTTTTGAATCGATTTACTGTAAAAAAAAAGCACGTGATGCAGATTTGCTTGTTTGAGTAATTCGAAGACTGTTCCGAGAGCTCACTCGCTAAGCATATTTGACCACTCACAACCTTTTCAGAGCCGTAAACACATAACTATCCACACAACTACATTCCTCAGCACTAACGACATCGGTGGCGTTAACAACCTTACCAAACAATCTTCAGAAATGGATAAGGCACCGTCATTCGGCAAGATACAACGGGACTTCCATGAACTGATTTCTCAATGAAGATGAGGGAGTGAAGGGAAAAATCACTAACAATGGATATGACCTTGTGCCCTTCTACGCTTTCGCTTCAAGTTGCGGTTTCTTGCGCTCATTGCTTGATGGAACTGGCGCAAGTAGGCTGCGATGTCTTTGAGTTGTTGGGAGGCTGTAATACACCCCATTCGGTGAAGTACGCGACTGGGCGATTCAGTGGGCGCTGCGTTTTCTTTCAGTTTACAAACATTAATTTGATCTCTTAAGCCTTGCAGACAGTTTAGTAATCCTCCGATTTTTTTTCGTTATTACGACCAATTTCGCAGCTTTCCTCTTCTACTTCGTAGATCTTGCAATTTATTTTCCTGGAGAACAATTCATGATTTCAGCAATCGATTAAGAATCGTGTAAACATTTTGCAAATTTTGTAAAACGCTATCTACTATATTCTGAACGAATAATCCTCAACTCTATCATAAAATATTGCATCAAGAATGGTCATGTTATGGCAAAGTGTTACGGTGGCAATAAAAATGACAAGCCTACAGAGGAAGAAAACAAGTCATCCTATGTTGGATAGTAGACGGTTTGGCTACATCTCGCGGCGATGTGTTTGAGTTCACAATCTACAGTGCGGCATTGTTCACACAGTCTGACGCGTTCACCTTCATCCAGCCCGAGGCAGCAATGTAAAGCTAAACCTATTGCGTACCCCGTGCTGCACATGGTGCAGCACGCCCCTCCGCCTCTGCATGACCGGGTTTTGGTCCAGAATTACTCTAAACTCTGAATGAAGTTCGAACAGCACTATCTTGCAACTCCTTTAGGAATTCCTTCTGTGTGTTCGCGTGCTGTACGCCGCGAGTCACGTCGGTGCGTCGATTTTGAAGAAAATGCCGGGCACATCCGCCAACCAGCGCGAAAGCACTAGTACGCCGTCCTCTATATATATATATATTTAGCGGTAACTTTGAGCGTCTGTTTGTATGCCCGTCCGTGTGTCCTCCCAAAAGTCACGTAGGCACGATCAGGAGCGTGGAGGTCACGTAAGCGCGGTGGGAAAACAGTTATGAAATGGGAAGTCAAGCGATGCTCTTTATATTGGTTCGTTGATTATTATCCGGTCTATGTATGATGTCACGGACTGGAAATCACAACTCGCTTCCCAAGACCCAGGACAATCAAAGCCCTTAAAGCTAGAGGAGGTTGGAATGGAAACAATTCCACGATCACCTATTAGTGTCGAGAGATCAATACCCACAAAGCGGCATCAGGTCGTTCAAATTGAGGGATATCACCTATTTCTTATACATCAAATGTTCTCCTGGCTATTTACTGTCGTGCTACATCCCTTTTATGGACGACTCATCCATCCGTTCGCAGACAACTGAGGGAGGAGAGAGGTTAATCTTCGTAGGCAAAAAAACTTTTTGCTTACGAAGGATTCTTATCGAAAATACCTTTGACCTAGTTTCCAGACTTTTCGCGTAATTTTCCATAGAAACATTGTCAGAAATCCATAGAAATCCGTACAAATCTAATCTGATCGAAATTTCTAATTTCGAATGTGAATTTCGCTCACAAATGCGCACTTCAAAGAACTATCCACTTCATAATACTTTAGTAGCTAGATGAAGGTTTTCGAAATTTGAAGCTCAGGCAAAATCTATACGACAGCTCATCATATGTGAAGCGCTTGCGTCTAATTGTTCGTTTGTTCGTTCAATGGTGCAGAAATTCGATATTACCTCACCTGCATGAGTCGGGTCAAGTTCGGGATGGGTTGGGCATAGGGCAAGACCAAAAGAACACATTGGAGCTCGGCGAAGCTCCTGCTTAAGTGGTGGGACATGCACAGGATCGGGTGGTGTCATGGGCAAAACTTTTCAAAATAACATGTGAGAGCGAAGCTCCGCCTCCAGAGGGGCATGCACAAGAGAGGGGTGGTGACATGGGCAAAACTTCTTGAATAGGTTTCTAACAGCCCAGACGCCGAGAAAAAATAAGCAAAGTAGAGGAGCAGGCTAACAAATAAAGTGAAGCAGAGCCACCGTTGGTGGGCGGAGCGTTCTTGCAGTGGGCGGTACTTTCCCCACAGGTTCATAACTCCATTCAATGAGGACGTGGAGGCTAGAAAAAAATAAAAGGAATGAGCAGGGCCGTATGGTGCTAGGCATGCGTGCATAGTAGAGCTCCCGATACGCCCACGATAGGGTGGGCATGCGTTAAGGTGTTAGGTTCTTCTTGAGAAAGTTCATAAATCTATTCAAAACGTTCAATAATGTGAAAAATGAGTAGTTAGAGGCTATCCTACTATATATAACGCGGTAGTGTCTGTGTGTGCGTGTGTGTGCGTGCGTGTGTGCGTCTGTGTGTGTGGCTGTGTGTGTCTGTCTCTGTGTGTGTGTGCGTGTCTGTGTGTGGCTGTGTGTGTCTGTGTGTGTGAGTGTGGGTGTGTCTGTGTGTGTCTGTGCCTGTGTGTCTGTGTGTCTGTCTGTGTGTGTGTGTGTGTCCGACCGTGAATTGTAACTCCTGTTCCCGTTAGCCTGGAGCGTTCATACTTGGTAGGAGTACAGGGGGCAGAATGGGAACATTTACAGTGGGTGGCAGGACTGGGCCCCGCCCTCAAGGGCGGAGTTTGTGCGAAATAAGTCTTGAAGCGGAAAATCATAACTCCTGTCACCGTGGACTGGGAGCGCTCAAACTTGGTAGAAGTATAGGGGCGGGATGCGAACGCTCATGGTGAGTGGCAGTACCAGACATCGCCCACGGTGGGCGGGGTTTGCGCGAAATTAAGGTTCGAGCGAAAATCCATAAATCCCGTTTCCCTGGTAGTAGAGAGTTCAAATTTGGTAGGAGTAGATGAGGCAAGAGGGGATTACTGACGATAGGATGGGAACACTTACGATAAAAAAGGCCTTCAAGAGCAACACCCACTCATCAAATCCTAACGCCTTTGCTATTTACGATCTAGCTTCGACTCTTTGATATGTCTAATTCGACAAGAAGGGTAAGTGCGGTGACAGGGATCACCTAATGGACTAAATTGTGAGGAGATGAAGGTAGGTTCATTCCTTGCTATGAGATTACGACCACTCTCAGCAAGGTTTGTGACTAAATGGATTATCGCGGTTTCTCTTTGCTCAGATACCATTTTTGGCAAGACTTATCCAACCGCTAATGATCTTGGATTCTCATCTAATGAAAGATATGTATCCGCTCCATTGATAACGCATTTAATTGAATTCTTATTATTACATTATTACAACATTTGGTAGTACCATTAGTCTTTCGTTACCTACCGAATAAACCTTCAATGGGTTTTTTTAAGACGAGCAGCAACAGACAGAGACTTCCAATCATAGGTATAAGCATAGGCACTTGCATGCTCTGTTAGCCCTCTGTCAGATTTCATGTTACGAAAAGCATCACTTGCTCCAAATAGGGAGCGCCCTATTTCCCAATTATTAGATCTCCGTCATAAGAATGAGACAAGCCCGGCGTCAGCTTGGCGGCCCCAGTAATGGGTAAATAAGATAGCATGAGTGTACGCCCATTCGCACGTAGAGCTCTCTGTTATGCTTAATGAGATGAAGATATCAATATGGACAGAGTTGGATTCAACGTTGAGTGCGCGTGAGACGAGGTCGACCGCTAAACGGAACGTCCGCCGTACAAATAGCGTCAGAGCTCCGAGAATAGGACAGTCATTATCTGCCGTACTATGAACAGACAGCGAGTGCTTTAACATTGTCATAACAGATCGTGCCTCAAGAAATTCGCGGAATTGAGCATAAGTTTCCTGAATGGGATGCAATGTTCACGAAATGTGTACAGAAATACAAGTGTAATGTGTGTGTAATAGTTGAATGCAAGATCTACGAAATAGGACAAGTAACTACGAAATGGTTTGCAACAAACATGTAAGGGAAAGAATGGAAAAATTGGTGTAAGGCTTACGAAATTCACTGCAGCACTTACAACCGGGGTGGGAATTCTTGCGATCATTGTGTTTACGGTATCGTTTGATGTAGGTGTAGCTCTCATTTCACCTACGCGAGTAGACGCCAATTGAGCTTTCATAGGGAAGCTTGAGATGTAACAAATGAATACAGCAAAAAACTCTCGAATGAGCAGGAAGTTTGATTCGATCCAGTCTTAGTCACAGAATCTGATCGACTCTGTGATGAACGGTTGTAGCTGGTTCCTGGAACTTACGATGCTATACTACTATTAGGTTGATGCATAATTATTGCGGATTTTTTCGCGGCTTTTTTTTTCCTCTCGATAGAATTTGAGTATTGAGTTCGTGTCTTTTCTAGAAATGATCTGCTTGATTTCCTCTACAAAAATGTACTTTCAATTAGAAAACCACCCGCATATTTGCGAAATTAGGATCTACTACTTCGAGAAAGGTTGGAAGGTGGCAGAGTCATTCCGCGATCTCAGTAACTTTTCGGCGATGGAGCAATCAGTTGAAGCCAACCAAGAAATGGGATATGCTCCTGAATCTGCCATATTCACAAGAAAAAACTTCTATGGATTAACTCATCAACCGTTCGCTGAAAAAAAAAGCTAGGGAATAGAACTTACGTCGATTTGGATGACTTGATGGCCGATGTCAAGGCGTGGTTCGCCTCCAAGGATCAAAACTTCTTCGTTTTTGGAATCCGACAATCTAGCCAATGGGAAGCAGTGCATGACGTAGATGGTGAATAAGTTCCGGAGCAATTATTCCAACATGTTTTTGCTCAGTATTTTTATCGTTTCATTAAATAAAATTTAAAAAGTTAGCAATAATTATGCATCGACCTAATATATAAAACGCGTTGAGTGTGTCCGTTGGTTTGTCCGTATGTTCTTGTGTGTATGTCGGTGTGATTCATATCTCAACCGGGAATTCATAACTCCCATTCCCACAGGTCTATAGCGTTGAAAATTGCTAACATGGATTTGAGGTGTTCAAATTCGATGCGGATACAGGCAGTCAAGTTTGCTTAAACACACAAGACTTATGCAGGACTTCGTATGTGGCGGACGTAGCAACAACACACTCACGCACACATACATACAGGGTGTCGGTTTGTGTGCGTGTGTGTTTCGTAAAATTTAAACTTCTGTCCTCCTGAACCGGAGCGTCCAAATTTGGAAGATGCAGACGGCGGGTCAGCTTCAGCCCAAAAAAAGATGTGAGCCCGGCTTCATTGAGCTATTCGATGTTGCAAACTCATTCAAGAAAACCGAGCTCATTGAGACTCGCAGCTTTTTTGCAGATTTTAACGACAAAAGCTCATGGACTAGACTTTATTCTGTAATCACTTTCGCTATTTTTTTTGACAATCCGAACCTTTTAACATGATCAATCAGAAATAACTTGTATCTGAATAGTCTTAGTGAGCAGCTTATATGATGATGATTAGCAAAAGTACCTAATCGCGACTAATATGAAATCCGTTTTCATGGATATGCTTCGATTTTGCCTTCTCAGAAGCATTAGCGCCGCTCCTTCTGTACGACCTGAAATTTTCTCGATACTTGACAAGTCGTTTCTGAACTTCCTGTCAGTTATGTTACTTTTTGCTGATGCTGATGATCCGAGTTTTATCCAAATTCTCATCTTCCTTTCGCCAAATCTTTCGCTCACATCTTTATCCATTCCTAGAAATTTGCACACGCTATTATTATCTCATCGTTCCTGACGTGATCCTTTTTTGTGTCCTTTTTTGTAGTCATTTCTCAGCTTCCGCACATCCCGTCATCGATGTTCCGCGAAGTGGCTCGCTGGGTGAAGTGTAACGCAATTGTTTTTACAGTTATAGTCGCAATCCTATCATCCCTCATTCTTGATCCACGTAAGCCTCCACCCTATGTGGATTTCGACAAGGTTAAGTTAATAACAATATTCGGGGAAATCCGGAAAGGTCGGAAAAATGATCAACTGAGAGACCGGTACCACTGAAAGTAGTGTGGCTAGGACACCATCGACCATTTCCTCTTTTTATCTCTGCTTTTCTCGGATATATAGAGCCTACAGTTGTCGTCAAGGATCTGCACAGAGGCCCTTTCCTTTAGAGGACAGGGAGTTTTTGTGGTTGATTAGCGTAAATAGGACGCCGGGTATGCAGACTTTGGAAGATCGCACATAATCAAGTTTATCTCGCACCTAGGCTCCAAGCGGCCTCAAATAAGTGCCAAGCCATCATTGCCGTCTGCCTTTTTGTTGTTAACCGAGTCAAAACTTCTTAACTGGTGGGAATCCTTACTACAGGGCGTCCCAAAATTATTGGCGCCGATTTATAGCAATATATTTGGAGTTTCTCAGCTGCGAAAAACGATGGAACTTCTATGCACACTAGCTAATACTACGTGCTACAACATGCTACAGTCGCATTTCGAAATACCCCCTATGAGCGCGAATAGAAGACAAAGTTTGCTCTAGACTCGATCGCATGTAGCACGCAGGTATCCTTCTCCATCTCTTCCCAGGCGTTCTTCAGCCTTTGTATTTTAGGACTCCAAACTGGGACTGCAAACTCGACAGGTCCTTCTCTAATCAGGGACCGTTCGTGGGAGTCAAGTGAGTCAAGTTCTCGAAAACAGGGTGACCATTCCTCTTCACCAATGAAATCGGGCAGCTGTCGCCGGCACCACTCGCGCGCAAGCTTGGCTCTGTGGGCTGGAGTAGCGTCCTGCTGGAAGGACTACGAGATAATTCAGAAAACGTAGTCGGATCAGTGTTTCATTACTTCCATCAGTACGCTGTTTGAGTTCTGGTCTTGGTCAATTTTCACGCTTGCACCGAAGAAACTACGAGCGGCTTACCCTTGCCATTTATTTCCTCAAAAAACAAGGTTTCACTGTTCTTATAGCAACCTTTTTGTGAGATATTACGCGCTAGATGTTTTTCTCCGGAACGCGAACACTTTGGTTGTTTGGGGATTTCTTTATCGTAAAAATTTTTGGTCAGAGAAAACGACGAAGGGTTGCGTGTCATCACTCGAGTGGGTTTGCAACTTTTTGCATTTTTGGCCCTGCAGTGCCTGTTAAGATCGGGATTGAAGTGAAACTTCTGCATACGACAGGAATGGCAATGAAGCTTCCGTATGACATTCTTACATCGCGACAACTGCGGTAAGCTGCGCTCGCTGACTTTCTTTTGATGGGTCACCTAGGATCCCGACCGATCGGCAGGCGAACCATTTTAATAGTCCTATCTTCGAGAACATTCTGCCTTTCTACCTTTCCTATTTTGTCTCTGATTCGATCTTCTTTTCTATATCGTTTAATAGGCTCCTATACGATTATTATAGAACCCCAAATAATTTCATAGTGCCCTTCCACCTCTCGTGTATCAATGATTGCAAGTGGCATTGAAGGAGCCTCCTCCATCTAAAAGATATTGGGAGTTTCACATCAACAACCATGCATATTGCAAGGAGACCTTCTTATGCAACTAATTAATAACAGGTAATGTGAATTTGATAAATTATTTTTAATTTAGAAATTTCTCAATTTTGGCGCCAATAATTTTGGGACACCCTGTATATATATATAAAGCGCTCGCGTCTGTCTGCCTGTCTGTCTGTCTGTCTGTCTGTCTGTCTGTCTGTCTATCTATCTGTCTGTCTGTCCGTCTGTCTGGCTGTCTGCCTGCCTGCCTGTCTGTCTGTCTGTCTGTCTGTCTGTCTGTCTGTCTGTCTGTCTGTCTGTCTGCCTGCCTGTCTATCTATCTATCTATCTATCTGTCTGTCCGTCTGTCTGGCTGTCTGCCTGCCTGTCTGTCTGTCTGTCTGTCTGTCTGTCTGTCTGTCTGTCTGTCTGTCTGTCTGTCTGCCTGCCTGCCTGTCTATCTATCTATCTATCTATCTGTCTGTCTGTCTGTCTGTCTGTCTGTCTGTCTGTCTGTCTGTCTGTCTGTCTGTCTGTCTGTCTGTCTGTCTGTCTGTCTGTCTGTCTGTCTGTCTGCCTGTCTATCTATCTATCTATCTGTCTGTCTGTCTGTCTGTCTGTCTGTCTGTCTGTCTGTCTGTCTGTCTCTGTCTGTCTGTCTGTCTGTCTGTCTGTCTGTCTGTCTGTCTGTCTGTCTGTCTGTCTGTCACGAAATTCGATGCTACCGTATGAAACACCTGGGGAGGGCTGGTCAAGTTTTAGTGGGTTGAGCATAGGGTAAGTGCAACAGAGCACATGTGAGCTTAGCGGAGCTCCGTCTTCAAGGGGCGGGGCATGTGCCGGAATTGGGCGGGGCTTGGGCAAATTCTTCTCATTCGGTCTCATAACAGTCCAGACACCAGGGAAAAGAGTGCAAGGGTGAGGGATGGGTCGACAATTAAAATGAAGAAAACCCACCGGCGGTGGGCGGAGAGGTCTCGCAGTAGGCGGTACTTTCCACAGAATTCATAACTCGATTCAGCGAAGGCGTCGAGGCCAGGAAAAAAATAAGAGAGTGGGCAAGGCTTTGTGCGTGCTGGGCATGCGTAAGCTTAGCGAAGCCCCGCTCACGATGGGCGGGGCTTGCGTTGAGGGAAACGCTTTTTTTCAAAAATGAATGTAACCTCATTCAGAAACGTTCTAAAACGCGGGGGGTAGGTGGTCAGAGGAATGAAACAAGTGGGCAGGTTGACACTAAAGTGAGCGGCTTGGATCGAAATTACATCAATTGATTCAGAAACCTTCTAGAACGCGAGGACAAAGTGGTCCAAGGTAATGGATCAAATGTGTTCAAGGTCTCGAACTGGGCGGAGTTGGTTCCAAAATAGGGCAGAGCTCAGATTAGAATTTCGAAACTTCGTTTACAAACATCCTAGAAACGGGAAAAATGGTTAAAGGTATTGTCACAAATGTGGTTAAGTTTTTGAAGTGAGCGCAGCTGGCACAGGAAAGCAGGGCTATTACCAAAAACTCATCTTTTCGAAAACTCTCTAGAATGCGTAGAGAGTGGGTAGGAGCAGTCAAAAGGAAGGTTATCAAGTTTATTGTGGGAAGGCATTGCACCGAGGTGGACGGAGCTGTGATCAACCACTAGTAATTCTGCTAGAATAAATCATATCGAGGATGATGCTCTCAAAGCGGTTCAAATTTGCAGGTTCAAATATAGGATGAGCTAACTCATTCTGATAACCCAACATTCAGTTGAATGACTCCATTGTAGATGATTGGTAGTGGACATATAATGCACGCGTTAGCGTGCAAAGCCGAACTGGTAATTGAATAAGATGAGTAAAAATGTAGAGCTTTGGGACTTAACTTATTCTCTGGGAGACCGGAAAATTTTCAGTTGGATTCTCTTGTCGTTTTTTTTTATTTCCGTCTATCTGTGATATCCAACAGCCCTCATAAATAGCATGAAACTGTTTACTATTGGAACTTCTCGTCTTTGAATTGCTGACGAGCGCCCTTCGCCTCCATTGATAAGCTATTCACGGTTTCACGGAGCAGTGCAGGGCTACAGGTTCAAGCGGCACCTTCAAAAGAGTTATCAAGAACTATTCATCTGAGTGGGTGAGTGCTTTGTATGTCACTACTAACTAATGAGATATTAAAATGGAGTTTAGATACTTTCTACTGCTTTCAAGTACTTGTAGATACCAACCCCCCCCCCCCTCCATTGCTACCCATTTGGGAGTAAGGCTCTTCTCCTTAGCTGTTCAACCCCATGCACCACAAAGGCCGAATCACCACGGAACTTTTTTCTCAGCAATCCTGCACTCCTGCAATCCCTCGAGGCAGCTACACCCAACACCACAAACCTTCTCTCTCCATACGTCTTCCGCATCTACACGGTCACAAAACATTAAAATTGCTTACTTCACATTCTCTAGAAATTCTAACCGTAAATATATTGATAAATTATTAACCATTATGCAGAGGGGCAGAATGACCTTGGAGTTTCTGCAAGTGACAACAATGAACCAGGTGCAAACGGACCATGTTTTGTGATCTTTCAAAAATTTTCACACCAACGGGACCAGTGGCGATGTGGCCTTGCGGCAGCAACTCTTTCGAATTCGAGGAGCAGCGCGGGAGCCGCTCCTCGAAGTAGAGTTCCGTTTTGTCTTGCGTTGGCCGATCTGCTTCTGACTGGCCTACGCGGGCTCGAAGCTGCACAGCGCGGCTACCCTCCCCTAACCTGCTGCCGATGTCGCAGGTCAACGGCGCTCCAAAGGCGCCGTGCCATGCGAAGAGAGTGGCGGCTAAAAAATATTGCGTAAAGTTTGTTTATCTGCCATCCTTATATCAGTCGAGCTGTAAAAACTAAGCACAGAAGTAATAGTATTTCATAACCGCAACATGCTGCAACTCTTGCTTGAGGTTAAAATGCGTGGTAATTCTGCGTCATCCCAATAATTTCTGACACCTAGACACAATAGACAACCTCATTCTTACTCTTCTTTCGCTCTTTTTCTCCCACCTATCTAACGATTCATTTCGTGTTTACCGTGGGTCTATTTATCAATTCCGTGCCAAAATTGAACAAAACCGAGTGGTCAAATTTCAGCACAAGATAATGGATTCTTCGCAACACCTGCGTCTGGCTCTCACTGTCACTCATCTGCTACTTGTCGTTCTCGGGTTACTCAATGTACTCGTCATCATTCTCATTTTATCGCGAAGGTACGCACTTCGCACGTCATTTTTTTATTATACTTGATCTTCCTAAAGCTTAAACATTGAATGCGAATCAGTCTGCCGATCAATCCGAGAAACTCGCTTTCGTGATCACGTAATGACCCACTGTATTGATATTGTGCCCGAAAACACACTGCAAACTGCGGTTTTTTTGGATCTACCGTAATCTTCCACTGAATATTCAAATCTTCCTTGCACGGAGCGCCCAATCGGGTGCGGCAAACGCTGTACGCTGTCTGGGTACACGACATACACATCATTTGATGCCACTTCCTGTGAAAATATTCATGTCTTCGTGAGCGGAAGAAAAGAAAAGGTGGAGAGGAATGGAAATCCGCGGATTGTTAAAGGCATAGTTCATAGGGTAAACTTGTAGCATCCTCGTACACCATATGTGGTGCTGTCAGGTCGTAAAGCGGCCTAGATAGGTCGTTATAAAGGCTCGAAAATTGCACCGTGTGTGTCCTCGGACGAATTGCACCGGCATTGCAAAGGTTGCACCAATCACGAGGGAACCCATGTGGGACGTTCAAACAAATCATGACCCACAGCGGCTGTAGAACTCACTTCTGTACAGTTCTGGCGTCAGCTCTTGCTATTGCGACAATTGAGATCTCGCCTGAATGGTTCCTCCATTTTATTTTCGTCATGGTAAGCTCGTCTAAGCTCTATTTTCACTTCTTTTGAAGGCCTTATTTTTCTCGAAATCGGCGAATTCACTTGTTTTTTTCACTACCGATGAACTGTTCCCATCCTATACTTCCGCTTCTTGACTGAAAGGGGTGCCTCAAAATTGTTGTGACCAGCGCCTTCAAATGTAAGGGCCTCAGAAAGTGTGTCTTTATCCAGCCTGCATCGAGTTTATTCAAACTACAAGCAGTGATGCGCCTTCTCACTCCACTATTCTGCATGGGAAGCACCCTTATTATAGAATGATCCATGAAAGTTAGCTCCAGAAGGCGGCGACGGTTCTCACCTTCACAGCGATCCACGACTCCGGCTTGCATTTACAACTTACGTTTTTCAGGAAGGGAAGGGGGAAGGAAGGAGTACGGAGAAGAGCTTGCTACCACATGGACTGGCCCCATTCTGGGATTTTACCTAATGGTTCTTCATTTTTTACCGATGGCTTTTGCCAAATCGAAAAAAGCATGACTTTTCCTTAGTAGACAAGTACTTAGCCCAGCTTCTATTGGAAACCAAGGGTATTGCTTAGCTCGGATCTCTTTCGAACATTTTTTGCATAAAGTTGTAGTACAGCTCGGAACTGGAACTCATCTTTAATTGTTTTATACATGACATTAACAGAATAAAACTTCCGAAAGATCATACATGTATACTAGTATCTACGAAAACATAAACTAAACATGAGAGTATAAATAACTCGAGGAGGTACAGCCGCTGCGTATGTTAGCAGCTACCATCTTGAGTGATTTACCAGGGCTCGATAGACGCCAATGTCATCGGCTCAACCTCCATTTCTAGAGATATGATACATGACCTACGGATCTCCTTCACTGAGGGTTCTCTCTCACTGAAGGATCCCCAGCCGCTTAGTGACGAGGCTACGTAGGGCGTCCCCAGGTGGCGCATAGGGGAACTAATCGCCGACCAAAAGTCACCGGTACTTGCCCAGAGACGCATTTGGATTAAGGCTATGGACTCCTTGATTCAGCTGTGCTGGGTCGATTTATCCTCTGTTCCTCGCAGGCGATCCACGCATACGTGTGTGGAGAGTTTGCGGGTGCAGTTGGTATCCTGCCCATCGACTCGGCCGAAGCCTTGCATTCGAGTGACTGGGAGGTATCTGGGAGGCGATTTGGTGCCGCCTCCAAAAACAAAACCTCCTGTCCACTTCGGGATAGCCTGGCAAGCGCCCGGAGTCATTAGCTCCCACGTCAGAGCCTGGCAAGCTGCACGTTGGGTATTTTCACGCCGAAAACAGTAATAGAAATGGGCCTCATTCCCCTGAACCTGTGGGAGCCCCCAATACGGCAGCGTTGGGTAGGAACGCTCGGGAGAGGCTGCTAAAATCTCGGGGCCAAAACAGGCTGTCCAAAAGGAGAAGGACTAAGATGGCGATCTGTACTTTCGACGCACGGACGCTTGCATCGGAAGCGTGTATAGAAGACTTGATGATGCAGGAAGCTGGAAGCTAGGAAGATCAAGCACGACGTCATCGGCTGACCGAGACGAGAAGGCATCGCCCGCTGCCCGCTGTATTTGAGACTGGAGAAGGACTGTTCCGTGGAACATGCGACAGTAGAGGCGTCGGCGGCGTAGGTATCCTCGTCAATACGCACTTGGCCATGAACATCGATTCGTACGAAAGCTTAACAACCCGAATCGGACGTTGGCTATTAAGAAGGTGTGGCTCAACCCCTGCTCTAACCATCTTCGTTGCTTACGCGCCAACGTCGAGCTACGAAGAATAGGAGTTGGAAGCGTTTTATATGGATCTGGAGAGGCTCTACAGAGAAGACCACACTTTCTTCAAGGTCATCGTCGGTGATTTCAACGCCAAGATTGGCTCTAGGAGAATGCTGAAGAGCTTCACATCGGGACTCATGGAGTGGAATGGAATGAGCAGGGTGAAAGGCTGTCCGAGTTTATCGAGTTTATCATGACGACCCACACCATCCATGGTAACTCGCAGTTCCAAAAGCCCTCTCATTTAAGATGGACAGGGAAGTCACCTGGTGGACAGTTCCATAATGAGATAGACCACATCATCTTCAATCGGTGATTTTGCCTGACCGACGTCGCTGTTGTTCCGAAGTTCTACACGGGATCTGACCATCGTCTACTCCGCCCTAGATTCTGCTTCTCAGTGCGTGGAGAGAGAGCTATGAAGTTTCTGAAACGGAGCCCCAAGACCTCCACCAACTGGGACCAGTTCGCTCCCCTTGCGAGTAAATGGGAAGATTCCGTTATAACATCGACGAAGGATACAACCGGCTCGTCGAGCATCTTCACGATAGTGCTACGAAAGCAGGGAGCCTACAAGTATCCAAGAGACGACTCTCTTCGAAGACTCTCAAGCTGATACGCCGCAGAGAAGCGATAAAGGAAGAGAGAGAGAAGAGCAGCAGTTATGGACGAAGCCCCCGAGGCCGGAAAGAGCATTCGCAAAGCCCGACGGAGCTCCGCCCATTACAAGACCAAGATGACCTCCCTTCGTCGACCTGACGGAACCGTTACTGCATCGCGGAGGGCAATGGAGAAGGTCATCAACGACTTCTACTCGGATCTCTTCGACAGCCACGTCTACCTGCCTACTCATCTTAGACAAGACGAATATATCGCTCCTTCGGTTCTCCCTTCCGAAATACGACATGCCATCACGTCGATGAAGAACTGTACAGCGCCCGGTCCCGATAGGATCAAACCGGAACATCTGAAGAGTCTCTCATCAGTTATCATCAGAACTCTGGCTAGGCTCTTCACACGGTACCTGTCGTAATGCGAAGTGCCCACGTCGTGGAAAACTAGCAAGACTGCGTTGCTGTACAAAAAGGGAGATTCAGACGATATTGGCAATTATCGCCCAATCTGCCTGCTGTCCGTAATTTACAAGCTTTTCTCTCGTGTCATCCTAAACAGGATTGGCAGAATACTATATGAAAGACAGCCATGCGAGCAAGCAGGGTTTCGGAGAGGGTTCAGCGCATTCGATCATATCCACACCCTAACAAGGCTCATTGAAGTATCGCGAGAGTACCAAATGCCGTTATGTCTTACGTTCATCGATTTGAAAAAGGCTTTTGGCGCCGATGAGACAGAAGCGGCGATTGAAGCCCTGGGCTACCAGGGTGTTCGTACTCAATATATAAGTATTCTTTGAGAGCTCTACAATAGCTTCACGGCCGGGGAGAGGTGGTCGGCAGGGCGATACCATTTCGCCCAAACTTTTCAGTGCCGCTCTCGAGAATATCATGCGTCATTTGGAATGGGAAGACTTGATGGTGAAAGTCGACGGCCGCTACTTAATCATCTCCGCTTTTCAGACCATATCGTGCCTATAACATCGAACATCGAGCAGGCGGAACGAATGCTGGCTGAGTTTGATAGTGCTTGTGGAAAGATCGGCTTGAGGCTGAACCTAACGAACTAACCTAATGTTCATGAAAAACGGACTGGTACCTGATGCTCCTTTCACGTTGAACGGAACGAATATCTCCGAATGCTCTAGCTATGTGTGTCTAGGTCGGGAAGTCAACATGATGAACGACCTAGCTCCAGAGCTGTGCAGAAGCAAACGCGCGTGGGGAGCATTCAAGAATATCGAGGGAGTAGTGAAGAAGACAAAGAACACCCGGCTCAGCGCTCACCTTTTCGACACTGCTGTCCTTCCTGCTTTGACGTACGCCTCGGAGACCTAGACTCTACGAAAGCAGTATGACCCTGCTGTCAGCGTTACTCAGCGGGCATTGGAAAGGACGATGCTCGGAATTTCCCTATACACGCAAGTGCAGAAGGGAAACCGGAGTTCCGAGCTCCGTCACCGAACGAAGATCAGGGATGCCGTTGATAACGCTAAGAAATCGAAGATCGGGTGGGCCGGACACGTTGTGCGATATAGTGATGACCGTTGGGCCAGGGCGGTTACTGACTGGATCCCTCGGGACATCAAATGAACTCCAAGAAGGCCGCCACACATGACAGTTGGTGTTACCATGTTTCTGCTATCAACAATCCTAAATTGGCGATTAATTGATGGTGGAATAATCACATCTGCAACATTTTATATTGTTTCGTAGTCCTCTGATAATGTACCAAAAGGGCTACACACGCTAACGCGTGCACCACATGCCCACCACCGCATACCTTCGATTTGTTAGAGGGCCGAAATAAACAGTGTGTCGGATCGCCCGGCTACCGCCGGGCTCTGCTCCTTCTTGTGTTGAAGCCGATCCGCCGCCTGCACTCTCCAAAGTTTTAAAAAACTGGTCAAAAAAATTGGAGCTATCGATTTCCACCAAACCCCACACCGACACATTTCATGCCTTGGGTTCATTCCTTCTCACTCCAACTTGACTGCTGGATCCAATTTAGCTACCTTGTACTACCTACTGTGGATGTCTTAAATCTGCCGCTTGCACTCCTTCCAAATTTGAACGCTCCAGGCCAAAATTAACAATTTGCGTCCCGCCTTCTAACAATCATGCCACCTCCCATCAGCATTCCCATACTGCCTTATTTATTCCTAGCTAATTCGAATGCCTTGGGTCTAAACTGCCATCTTTCGAGCACGCCCCGCCCGGAGTCGAGATCTGTCACCTACCATTAGTGTTCCCACCCTGCCAATCCTGTAATCTAAACCCCTAATGAATTTGAACACGCAAAATGAACGGTGACAGTAGTTACGGATTTTCTCTGAAACTCCGCCCACTGTGGGCGTCTGCTCCTGCTACCAACCGTAGTTGTTACCATCCTGCCGCCTGTACTCTTACCAAACTTGAACGCTCTAGGTGCACAGAAACAGGTGCCGTGAGTTCCAGCACTGACCCCGCCCACTTTTGGCGGGGTCCGGTCTAGCCACTCCACCATAAGTGTTCCCAATCTTGCCCCTGTACGCCTACCAAACTTGAACACTCTAGTTGCAACGGAAACGGTAGTTATGAATTTTCGCTGAAACTCCGCCCATTGTGGGTGGAGTCTGATCCCGCCACTCACCATAAGTGTTCGCAACCTGTCTCTGTACTCCTAACAAGTTTGAGCGCTCTCAGTCACGGTGACAGGAGTTACGAATTTCCGGTCAGACACACTTATACACACACAAATACACGCACAAAAACACACCAACAGACACACTCAGCCGATTATATAAGTAGGATAATATCACATTGATTTATGATTGAATATTTTTTGGCAATGTCAGACATCAATGTTTTTTCATTTATTGATTTCTTCACTTGATACCACTCATAAAACAATAATACACAATATGTGGCATTACAGGTGTTTCTTATCTGAAAGTAAAAACGAGTTCCTGATATGAGATTCTGCCCTGGCATTTCTGCCAAGCGGCTCAGAACCTTATCTGTGAAATGACATTCTCTATAGAAAAAAGTGCCGTGGACAGGAACAGCGCCTGTTCCGCTGGTGCGTTGCAATTACTACAAGGCGGATAGGTGGAAACTGATGGGAGCCAACTATGGGTGAGAGGCTATTATTACCAGAAGCTTGGGGAGACAGTACAACCGAGGCCAATTTCCTCAACTTTGGTTTCCAGAAAGGGTTGAGCATAGCTCGAAAAAAAAAAGGAAATCGGACATTCCCCTTTCTCCAACTACTGTGAGGCGATAACGAGTTGCTAACGGCGGAAAATCGCACCAACTCCAGCACCAGTAAATAAAATTTCCAGACGCACTATTTTCATGAGTTCTACCAACGACTCGAAACTTCTTTGTTCGTCTTGTTGCTGTTGTTATCATGTTGCTATCAGATCTCCTATATTGTTTGGAGGAAGGCCCTACCTGTGGATGATGTTGCGGTGGTCCTCTATTATTATCGGCAGTTTACCTTATTATGTATATATAAAGCGCTAGCATCTGTCTGTCTGTTTGTTTGTTTGTTCTTTGTTGGTTTGCTCGCTTGTTTAAACGGAAGCTCGATATCACTTGAAGAAGCACCTTCAGAAGTGGGGTCAAGTTTGGGATGGGCTGGGCATACGACAAGACCATTAAAGAAATGTGGGTTCAGCGGAGCTCCGCCCACAGGCGCGGGGCATGCGTGATAGTGGGCGATGTCTTGGGCAAAAGGTCTGGATTGGGTTTCATAGCACCCAATCGTCGAGGAAAAGTGGGCGAAGGTAAGGGATGGGTCAACAAGTGAACTGAAGGAAATTCGCTGACGGAGCGTTCTCGTAGTGGGCGGTACTTACCACGTATTATAAGTTCAGATAACGTAGGCGTAAAGGCCAGAAAAAAAATCAACGAGCACGTTCTAGAAGTCGGGAACAAAGTGGTTGAAGGTGATGAGGAGTGGGCCAAATCCTTAGAAAAGGCAGGGCCAAAATCAAGAATTCGTAACTCTTTTCAAAAACCTTCTAGGACGTGGGAAAACAGTGGTCGAAGGTGATGGAAGGAATGTGCCCGAATCATTGGAACTGACAGTGTTTGCATTAAGGTGGGAGGAGCTAAGATGGAAAAGTAGTAATACTGTCCAAAAACGTTTAGAATTCAAAGAAAATGATTATGGGCAGCTACATGAAGGGTGGTCAAAGTCTCATTGTAGAAGGGGCTGCACTGAGGTGGACGGGGCTATATTAAACCACTAATAATTCTGCTCAAGTGAAATATATCGAGCTAAGAGTTCAACTCATAACTATCGGGGTCTGGAAAGTTTTCCCTGTTTTTGAACATTGTGAGTTTATCAATACGTGTACGATTGATCAAGGTTTCGAGTTACAATCGAGGATCATCGCGTACATTTTCGGCACCTGATGCTTTTCTTCCACCGCAAGCGCAAAAACTTGGCTTGAGTGACGAGAAGGCTTTTTTATGTTCACGTAGACAATGCTCTACGGGGACGTAAATTCAAATAAGGTGAATTCGCCCTCGAATAACGGCAGCGCTATAATTTGTTGAAAACGACCGAATCAGTATGTTAATCGAACCTGGAATCTCCCAAATTGAGCAAGCGCAATCTGACGGACCGCGTCTCCGTGGACCACTAGTTGCACAGACCGAACGAAAAAGCCGCTTCTGAAAGGCATGCAAACGGATGACGATAAGTGGGTCGAGTACAACAACGTGATGTGGAAGTGTGGAGACGACTGTGGAACCTTCTCAGTCAGCCGCCGCAATTTAATTCGATAGTCAATATCCAGGGGAGGGGTATTGTGCTGTGTTGCTCATGGAATTGGAAGCGAATATTCATTGTGAGTTGTTGCTGTATAATCAAACGATAAGTTTCGGAAGGCACAATACTCTGCCAAACAGCTTGAGTTCAGCGATAGACCAGAAGCGCACCAACTGGCCGATTGTAGGGACGGGCGTTGTCTTCCACCAGGATATCTCCAAGCCGCACGCATTTCCAGGCTTTCGTTAAAAATTGCGGGGGCTCGGGTGGATGTCTTACCACACCCCCCCCCCATATAGTCTGGATATAGCACCATCAGACGATAGCCACTTGCTCAGGTTTCTGCAGAAAACGTTGGATGGAAAATCGTTCAGTTCGCTGGAGGCCTGCAAAAAGCACCTGAGATGGTTTTTCGATTCTGAGTCTAGAACCTTGCATGAAAGTGGGATAATGAAACACACAGGAAGTTGCCGAATCATTACTGAACAGAGTGGAGCATGTATTGTTTAATGAATGAATTTGTTCTCTCAAAAATTTTCGCTCAAAGATGGCTCAAAAATCGGCGGAAAATTTTCGGACAACCCAATATATCGAAGGCATGCCTTTAGAGCGGTCATAGCTTCCGAACTCAGAGTGAATATTTCATTCTGATACATCGAATACTGGGCGTAGATGGTGTGGTTGCAAGTGGCGCACTTCACACACGCGTGGTCACGGGTTGAAACCTCGGATCGATATCCGTCTAGGCCAACCAAGCCTTCCATCCCTCCGGGGTCGGCGAGTTGGTACCAGACTCATCTGGGAGGATAAGAGCGCTGACTTGTACATTGGCTGGCCGCCGCAAGTCATGGTGTAGGCCGCATACGCACTCATTGCGCCACTACGATGCTGGACGGAAGTCGAATGCGTAGGCTCATCCCTCAGACGAGATTGATTGACATTAAAAACTTTATCCTTTATCCTTTATATACATATCGAATATTCCGCTAAACCACTCCTTCGCAGATAAGCAGTTTTGGATATACAATGCTCGCGTTTGCCTGCACAGAACAACTGGTATTGGATAGTCGTTAAAAGTTCAAAAGTCACTGCTAGGGGGACACAAGGTTGCTTCTCTTGTAAAAACGAAAACGCTTCTTTGAGACGATAGTTTCGCGTTTACTGTCTACTACGATCTCGCCGACTCCTTTATCAACTTTTCACTCATTTTCAACTATGTTGACCTTTGAAATTTTTACCGGTAACTGCACCTCCTAGCGGTTTGTAAGAAGGAGGAGAGATAGATCAACAAATAGCAGTTATGGTTATTTTGGTGAGTTTTTCGTGACCAAAACGAAGCATATCCTGCTGGAGTCGGCGATGAGCTTTGATGCATCACTTGGTACAACATCTTCAAACACGATGCGCAAACACCGAACTCAGCCATGGACGGGAGAAAAAAACCAAAAAAAAAATGTTAAATTTGAGGAGCTGTCGAGTGAGTGGAATTCAATTTTTGTCTCCTGTCGATTTCCTAGAGCATGCACTAGTAATTCCTCCATTCGTACCTGTCGCGAGCCAAAGTGGTGCAGTAGATCGTCCTCGTTTGTGGGATTTAGGCATAGCATTTCTTTCTTTTTCTTTTTCAAAAGGAATCTGAACAAATGGTGGCCGTGCTCGTGATCATCGGACGTCCAGAGGTATCCGACTAGTAACCGGCCTTGCCCAATGGTCGTGTTGGCCCATTCCATCAATGACCCACTTGATCTTCATTTCTCGACGTGAGCAATGGTACTCCTAATCTTCGTTCGTTAATGGAGCTCGGAACTACGAATTCTTTCCGCACTCACGTGTATAGGGAATTTCCGAGTATCGTCCTTTCAATGCGCGTTGAATGACGCTGACAGTATTTCATCCTGCCTTCGTAGAGTTCGGATCTGTGAGAGACGTACGCCAAGGCAAGAGGGACAGCAGTGCCGAAAAGGTGAGCGCGAAACCGGATGTGATACTTCTCCACTACACCCTCGATGCCCGGTACGCTCCGCTAATGACACCTCGACCTAGACACAAGTAGCTAAGGCATTCGGAGGCATTTGTTCCGTTAAGAGTATAAGGAGCGCCATGTATCAACCCGCTTCTCATGAACTCGTCAAGCCTTCATTAAGAACAATCTCACAAGCGCTGTCGAATTCGGCCAGCAATCCCTATGCCTCATGATGTTTTCAAGAACGGCACTGAAAGGTTTGCGCGAGATGATGTCGCCCTGTCAGACTCCCCTTTTCACGTTGACAGTGACTTCCTTATCGAACGACGAAATCCTGGACGTGAACCTGAGTAGAAACACTCTGTTTGCCCAGGGCTTCAACCACCGCTTCTAACTCGGCAGTATTGAAGACCTTCTTCAAATCGTTGAACGCCAGGCATAACGCAAACCTGTTTCGTCGCGATACTTTAATGAGTTTCGCAACGGTGCGGATGTGATCGAATGTAAATAAACTAGACCCTCTCTTGTGCTTCTTCACATGGCTCTCCTTCGTCTAATATTCTGCCAATATCAAAAAGGATGACGCTCGTAAAAAGCATACAGACAGCAGACAGATTGGGTGACAGTAGCCAATGTTCGTCGGGATCTGCCTATTTATACAGCAGTACGGTCTTGCTGATTTTCCATGACGTGGACACCTTGAATTCGACAGGTACCACGTGAAGAGCCTAAGCAGAGTTCCTACGACATTCAGGGGAGACTGTTTAAATGTTGTGGTTTGATCCTATCGGGTCCGGGCGCCGAAGACTCTCTCATTGACGTAATGGCATGTCGTATTTCGGAAGGGAGAACTGAAGCAATGACATAACCGTTTTGCCGAGGTTGGCAGGTGGAAAGATAAACGTGGCTCTCGAAGAGATCCGAATAGAATTCGTAGATAACCTTCTTTATTGCCCTTCGAGATGAAGTAGCTGCTCTGTCAGGGCGGCAAAGGGAATTCATGTTGGTCTTATACAGTGCATTTCACAATTATAAGGTCACCCTCGAACTTTGCACTTTCAAAAAAGCAATCATTCAGGATTTTTTTTCCTAGCATCATGAACGGATTTCCCAGCACGAATAACTTAGGTATCCGTTTTTTAGCCGCAGCTGCATTTTTTTCAACTTTTTTCGGAACAGTTTATAGTTTTTGCACCATTTCATGATTATAAGGTCACCCTGAGATAATGAACAATTATTCATGGAGGAAATGAAATTTCGTGTTTGAAGATACTTATAAAGGTAAGCATGTGTAGCAAATGCACTTCTAAAGCTGACTGTCAACATGGGTTGTGGTCGTCGGCTTTCCTGTAATGAGAATGCTCATCATGAAGCTGGGCTCAGTACTCGAGCCATCTTAAGGCAAATAGGAAGAACCCCCCCCCCTGGGTTCCTGGAGAGCCCTGATGTCCCCTAGATATAACCCGGCTGTGGACACCCATGAAAGATTACTGCCCGTGACGAGCGGAAGATTCTGAGGAATGTTTCCAACCGTACGCCTTCCTTGAACCAGATCCGATCGGAGTTAAACCTCTCTGTGTCAAAAGCTACAGTCTGGAGAGCAGTGAGAAGATGCGAGAACATCATCGGACAAGCAGTGGTTCACGTGAGCCGTGCAACGAATGAGCGGCTGCAACGCCAAAACATAAACGTCCTGGCCATGGCCAGCCTGCAGTCCCCATCTCAATCCGATGGAACATATCTGGGGCATAATAGCCAGACAGGTTTATGCGAATAACCGTCAGTTTCAGGGCGCAGAAGAGCTGAAGCGGGCAGTGATCGAAGCATGGAGAGCAATCGATGAGGGACATCTTCGAAACCTAGTTTCTAGTATGCCATGCAGGCTCTTTGATGTTACTCTTAAACAAGGGGGAGCCATAGATTATTAGCTGTTGTACATATGCCATCAACCTTAATAGATCATTTACTTTCTCAGGGTGACCTTATAATTATGAAACGGTGCTAAAACCGACACTATCTTTAAAAAAATTCATAAAAAATTTGAGGTGAAGGCTATTGCGACCAAAATTTGAATACGGAGGTAGATTGTGATGAGGAATTTACCAGTGTTCGCCGAAAAATTCCATTTTGGCTGCTTTCTCTGGAATCGCAAAAATCGAAGGTAACCATATAATTATGAAACGCACTGTATTACATTGGAGAACTGTCAATCAAGTGACTCTGTCGCATGTTCATTGCAATTGAGATGGTTCTGAAATTGCGATTTGTCATGGCTAGAATGGGGTGACATGATGATCTCGGACAATCTTTCACTATGCTCACTCTATTCTGTTCCGTAAGTTCCGATATGTAACTCTTCAGCCGTGCTTCTAGAGCCTAAATCTAGAGCTCAAATTCACTGATGAAATCTTTAAAGAGTAAAGACCCTTCGAAGAAAGAAGAGAAAGGTGAATGAAGAGTCCATGTAAAATTTCCTGCTCCTCTTCCCGTAGCTCGACGTTGATGCGTAGGCAATGTTCACCGTTGAAGCTGGAGTAAAGTGGCAACTTCCTGATCGTGAGCATCTGATTCGGGCTGTCAAACTTTCATCGAATAGATGTTCACGGCCAAGTGCGGATTGACGAAGACATCTACGCAGCCGACGTCTCTGCTGTCGCAGGTTCCAAGGAACAGTAGTCTCGAATACAGTGTGAGGTGGACGATAACTCATTTGGCCAGTCCGATGACGACGTACCTGATTTTCCTCACCTGCATCATCGGTCTCCGATACGCGCTTCTGATGCAAACGACCGTGTGTTTTTGAAACAGCGTTAACTTGGTCCTTATCTTTATGGTCTTGATCAGGGAGGGTTTCAACTTCCCATAGGACTTTGAATAGAGACTTAGTTATACCGATAGGGCGTGGAAAGTTAATGAGAAATATGGAAATTAGAGCTGCAAGATAAGTCTACCAAAAAAGTTGTGAGCGTTCAAAATTTGCATGCTTTAAGGAGAGATAGTGCCAGTTGATAACTCCAGCTGCCCGCAATGGCTAGAAGGGTCCCTGTGGCGTAGTGGCAGTGCTCTCCCTCTACACTTAAGCGGTGAGGGATTGCTTCCCCTTGTTTTTCGCTTTTCCGAAAGATGCTTTCATTTGGATAAGAGCTCCTAAACCGTTTTTGCTTACTAATTTGAGTTAACGCTTTGATTGGGCCATAATTTGTGATCACTATCTATCACCTATCACCGCACTTATTTAAAGTTTGTTGAGGTGCAGGGGAAAACTCAAATTACTTAAGACAGATGTGCATGAAAAACTGAATATTGATCAAGCAATCCAAGAAATGAGGGAAGCAGATATGTTGTTCACAAAATGCGAACCTCATTTGTACATGTTGTCTCTCTACAATCATCACCATCTACACCTTTTCTCTACCCATTTTTTGGGTTGTTTCATCGATGTTGACTTTTCTCGCGCGTCCAAAACTATTTTACCTTGGGTGTGGGTATGTGTGTTTCAATGTTGAAAAGTAAAAGTGTTACAAAAATGACATGGAGAGGTTTTAAAAAAGTGCAGTTATAGGTGATAGGTAGGTGATCGTAAATGATGGCCGGATCAAAGCGTTAACTCAAGTCATTAAGAAAAACGGCTCAGGAGCTTTTAGCCGGATTAAAGTTGTGCAAAAGCGAAAACGACAACGGGAAGAAAACCCTCACCGCTGACCTGGAGGGGGAAAGCACTGCCACGACGCCACGGGGACCCTTCTAGCCATTGCGGGCTGCTGGGCTTATCAACACCAGCCGGGGAATTGCTCCCCTATCCGCCACCGGAGTCGCCCTATGTAGCCTCGTCGCTACCAGCTATAGCTCTCTCAATGAGACAGAACGCTTTTATGTGCTGTACCGCCTGCAGCTTAATCGCACCTGAAATATTCATGCAACATCGATGGTTGGAACCGGTTTTCATTAATATATTTGCAGATTCATACAGAGTGGTAATTCAATTATCAAAATCATTAAAGCAAATTTTCTTTTTCTCTGTGCCCGTGATTCGTATTTCTAACATTTCATCATGTTTTCGTTCGACTTCTTCCACAAACTGATTTTTGGCGACAACCTCTTTCTGTTAATTACTGCGCTTCATCTATACTTGGTTGCAGTGAATACAAGGAAGCTCGTTTCTAGAATGAGAGTGTGTGCAATCAACTCTTCTACATTTCACTCAAATCCCTAGAATTTTCAGTATTGAAATTTGCCTTGAATTCTTCGGAATGACGCCGCAAGATTGCTTCAGGAGTGTAACATTGCTCAAAAGACTCATTGAATTTGAACAACACCTTTTCTTTATTGATTAACTTTTGATCCACATCTTTATGTCCGCAATCATTATAGATTCGTCTTTGCCGCCTTGACATAATTGTGACCCAAGATATGAAGAATGGGGTCGAGTTTTGTTGTGAGCAACTTCAAGCATGACAGCTCTCGTAATCGTAGTGATTAAATCCAGGATATTCTCGAAGAAATTGCTGAAATTGATAACCAAATCAGTCTAACAATCATGAACACAAGTGATATAATTTGTATAGAACTAACGAATGTAGTAGAGAATGTAGAATGAGCGTGATGCTATGTCTTTCTTTTGATATTAACAATATTTATTTGATATTCCGTAAGAATATTGGTTTTACTGATAAATCAACGCAAAATTAGACCCAATCCTGACCCTCTCGTCACGAGTAAGACTCAGATATTTCCTTTTACGAGCCTACTTGGCCATCTTCATTTTAGCTGATAAAGGTTGCCATTGATGATTCTTTTGTAGCGCTAAGGGTTTTGATAGTATGCGGGAGTCGTGAATGATTCACTCGCTGTCGTCAAGCATTTCAATTCTGCAAGTCTGCAGTTACTTCAGAGTCATCCGATGGTTTGATGTGGTTGGTGGCAGAATTTAAGTTTAATGGTTTTTGATAAGATAAATATCTGTGGAGATTCAGGATAGATCTGAGTGGAATATTGGTGGCGCGTTAAAGATGATTTCTTGAATATCAAAGCCGTTGGGTAAATACAAGTGGGTATTTAATACTCGGGTATAGCATGCGGGTGAATTATAATGGTCGGTACCATCATTGTAGATACCAAAAGGTAGGTGATAACAGTCGGCTTTAGGGCTAGATTCAATGTGATCGCGTGTGCCAGGTAGAATACAATAGTAGGCCTCTCCTACTCGAACCGGTGTAAAAGAATAACAGGTGCCATCTATGTTATGGTCAGTGATAATCTCATCTATAACGATATTTTGACATTTGGATACCATGAGGACTCTCCCGCCAGTATAGCGAAGACATCCTCCCTGTTAAGAAGTATTCGAGCGGTGCTGGTTGGGTTGAGTGAAGGAATGCTTTTTATAATTCGAAGTTTGAACTTGACCAAAGAGCAAATGCGATCTAATAGAAAGTTGGGATCTTGTTACAAATACCCCTCCATTTTAATTTCGAGGAATTGCATCTTAGTGTTAAGCTCAGCATGTCTATTATCCTGGCGCTGCTCATGTCCTAGATTGGGGTCGCTACACCTATATGTGAGGTCTAGGTCTGGCGACCCCAATCTAGGACATGAGCAGCGCCAGGATAATAGACATGCTGGGCTTGACACTAAGATGCAATTCCTCGAAATTAAAATGGTTCGAGGTTGGTGGCGACGTGGTAGGCCATGCCTGCAGATACGTTAGGGCGGATGTGCTCTAGAGATAATTTTGTGATTTTAAGAATTGATTGCTTGGGCCCATTCAGTAGGGTCGTTGAAGCTTTATAGTTGTTGGTAGTAATCTTCGTTTCCCATTTTTGGGTTTTTATCCTAAGAATTGGAAGAATTCTTCAGGCAAGGGTTTTTTTAGAGAGATTGTGTTGCCCAGTTGTATAACAACTTCATCTTTTTATTAGTAAGATTAAGTGTCCGCTCGCTATCACGTAGTGGCAACCAGTGCAAATCTTTGTCGTCTGATTCTGCAGGTCTACGTGAATGAATACCTGAGGGTTGTCTCGAGGATTGCTCGCTATGAGTGAGTGTACCTACGAATTGGACTAAGTGCGAGTTGTAAAAGTGTTGTTGATTAATAGTTCGTACCACATCTGGGTTTCAAGAGAATACGGACCAAGGGTCATAATTTCTTAATTCCGGCAGCTCTATGAATACACCATCGCGTTGAAGTTTAAACACCAAGCGCTCTTTTGGGAAGGTGATAGTGATATATTTTTATGCTTAAACGCCGATTGAATACCATTTAGTATTACAAGTGTTACATATGTGATTCCATATATGGCTCTAACATATCGACATATGGGTGGTGAACTTGGTTCTTTGTATCATTTGACAGTACCGTCTCTATGATGGCACTGCGTGGCAACTATTTTACAATATGTCACATCTCCAAACTGTCCGATCGGGTGACTCCTGTCGAAAGTTGCAATGCTCCCTTTTTCAAAGTAGATATTAGTTATACTAGTGCACTTCTCCCCGAAATTATCATAGGTATAAGTAATAGATTTGGTTATCGGAGCCGTTCTAGGGGATGTTTTCGTATTCTAGTTTTTCTTATATATTTGCAAAGACTAAGGTCAACTGATGTCATGAATTCTTCGTCATTATTGACAGAAAAGGATAAATGATAGGATGATGCATATATTTACTTGTTCTATAGAAACAATGATATGCTGCCGTAAAAAGAGGTTCTGTACGTTCAACTTGAAACTTAGCAACGGTCATGAGAGTGTCCGTTACGTTAGGTGCGCTGACGCACTCTGTGGAATAAAACTCCCCCACTAGATATGAACTATTGTCCTCCTGGAACGAATTTAACCTGAGTTATTGTAATTTGTACTCGATAATTAATCACTTGTTGGTGCAGATAGTTTTTGTTCCTGGAGACTTATGCTATGCCGCAATCCGAACTCGCATAGGTACAAGAGTGACAGTTGGCAGCTGGCGCGAGACGGCCAAGCGCTAATGGGCGCAGCTGCCATTGGTCGCCTACATTGAGTTCCGAGTGATCCGGTACGATAAATGATGTGCGCCGTTACTCATTAATTTCGTTTGCGAATGAGCCGGGCATATGTTCTGCTCGGGGTTAGAGTGATCAGATGATCATTAATCTCGAGATGCGGAATGTCGCCACAGGATGATTGGATTCGGTTGGAGTTTCCGAGTGACGAATGGCAGATGTTGTCGAGCTATGAATAGCTTACCGTATGCAAGGATTCGCAAAGGTTGAGATTGTGAAATCTCGAAGTGCATTAAAATAAAGAAGTCCGTTATAGTTTCATTCCTAGAGATAGTAGGAATGAGCAATTGTATTTCTGAGTTTCGAATAAGTGAAAGACGTCAAAATAGCGAATGAGCCCTTTCATTTATTAGTGACGGCTTTTATATATACGATGTTTTCTATTTCTATATTTTCTATTTTACTAGACTAGATTCTCGACTAGTAATAATTTTACTTAACGGTATAATGGATAATTATGGATTTAGATATAATTCAACTATAGAACTCACTCGGAATGGCAGCAAAACACACTGCTTGTAGCCGTCCGTCGGCACTAGTGCTATAGTTTCATCCTTTTTTGTATTTTTCACTTTTTTCTTACCTGGTAAAAATTCAATGTTGTTTGAACCTGAGTAGGGGTGCTAGAAAAAGAAATGATGGCGTTCTTAACAACTAGCAAAACTTCGAGGTGACCTTTTTATAGGCTATGAGTTGAGATGAGGGTAGGCCGTAATAAACTTGGGATTTCGTCGCCTGGAATACACTAGTGATACTTGATCACAGCAGAATTAGGAGTGTACTGTGCTCTGGATGCGCACAGTAACTCAAACTCTAAAAATGTGAAGGCGGTATGTACAGTGCCGCTACCCATTAGAAAAATGGTGTGGACGTATCAAGAAAGAGCGTCCTCTTTTCGATAGTCCATTTCGATTTATTTATACAAATATTCAAATGATCGACTCACCAGACATCGCCGTTGGAGGTATCTTGTCCTGTTCGATTCCACGTCGATGTGGTTGATTCCATCCGAACAGACAAAGGGATAGGGAGGAGAAGTGGTGGGGTATGTTTTATATGGTACCATAAAGAGAAGGAGGTGCGAGTGAGACTTTAGTTGGTATTATGCCCGCCAATGTTTCGGAAAAGAAGGATAGAGAAAAGATAATCTCACTGGGGCCTCCATATCAGATTATAGCTTCATGACTCCTACATCTGATGGTGTAGCGGGAACGACAGTTCTTCTGTGATACACTAGCCTTGCCCATATATGTTTATTACTGATTCAACATTATAAATAGAACAAGGGGAAAGGGCCAGGACGAGGAGGCCATGCGGCAAGGGCGATGTTCCACGGCGGCGGAGAAGAGCCCGCGATCCGGCTGTCTCAAACCAGCAGCTTTTATATCGCTCTTGTGCGACGTTGCGTAAGTGATTGATAATGAGAGGCGCATCGGAGCGAGGTTCAGCAGGTGGTAGCGAAACGAGGACTCGGCAGATTCTCCCTTCCTGAAGCTCCGGTAAAGACTATATTTTTAGCTAAAGATCGCCTATAAGCAGCAGCAAAGCTGGATAACTTTAACGTTAGCACTCGAACGCTCGATGTCGCACAGGTGCGGTGGCCCCTATATCTGAATCTTCACTGAAGTCAGTAATCACACTGCAGTCCAGCCATTTTCAGCGGCTCATTGCAGCTATTTTTAGACGAAATAGTAAAGAAAAGTGGCTGTTCAGCTGTCGGTGGATGTGCTGTGCCTAACTGATTCTCATGAGGCTTCATCTTAACAGTTTCAAACCCCGAACACGACAATTCTTGGCATAGATCTTATTATTCATTATCCAGTTTTCATACTATTTCCATTTCGGTTCTTCACCATCATCTTCTCCATGGAAACCACGACCGTTTGCTTCCTATTGACAAGACCACCTTTCATCAGAATTTCGACTATGTTTTAATACAAATCACAACGCTTTTTATTTATTCTTTAACTCTATGGGTTCCCAGAGTATGGCTAGAAAAATGCCTTACATTCCTGCATAACACTCGCTTTACTTGCGTGATTACATTGTATCACTGATCAAGTTGAAGAAATGGTCCCGCAGCGAATTGCTCGATTCGAAAGCTATATGGTTGCCGCAATAATTGAATAGATGTCACGTGCAACTCCCCCGCCAATTTTTGCGGGGTAGGTCTAGCTGCGAGTCCGACTCGTTAACCGGGTGAGTGAGAAACGAACCTGAGCGCAACTATTTTCGCGAGAGCATCGTCTGTTGACGCTCTACGCTGAAAGATGCCGGTAGTGTTTATACCTGCCCTTGTCTTAAGTTTATTTTCGCATAGAGCGAGGAAAAACTGTATCTCATGTACAGGTTACATCTTAGGCTCTAATTTTTGAAAGAGTGTCGCTGCAAACTGGCGCTAATTTTCAATTTCTGATTGTTATCTTCAACCCGCACTTACCGATTCCCGTCAGCTATGAAATGCCTCTTGAGCTCTTCATTTCCATTCAGATGGAAAACTGATCAATCCATAATCAAAAATAGCACATTCACGATTATGAAAGAAATACTAAGAATTCAAGCTTGATGGGTCAGATGGTTGATTGAAAATCACAGTGAAAAAGACAAGACGATTTTTCGAAGTTCTTACTCATTTGGAGATCCGTATTCCAGATATCTACGGTCGATAACGAACGTCTATATGGTCGGCCTGTGTCTAGCCGATTTCATCTACCTCGCTGACCTATCACTAGTTGCTGCCACTTCTCTAAACATGAAGAGTTGGCCATTTGGATCAGCCTTGTGTCACTTTTACCACGGTACTGAAACTACGGGTAAGTTCTCTCTCAATGTAATTGCATATTCCAGTAGAAAAATGTTGATCTACACTGTTCACTCATCGCAGAAAAACGTAATAATACGCAGACGTGCAGAGGGTCTGCATGGGATATGATGACAAATACGAAATTCATACTCTTCCCCTTCACTTCTCAGATTTACCTCTAATTTGTCTTGTTAAGTGGAAGTAAACAGATAAACAATTTTTGCTGTTCCTACTCATTTCGCAGTCATCCAGTTCTCGGGTTCAGTTTTTATGAATAAGTCGTCCAGAAATATCGAAATCACAGTCCGTCAAACACTCATCATTACTATTCAGACTACCACTACATCTTCTGGCTCCTTTTTTGAGTTTTTTTTTATTTGGACTTATCTATCTTTATGGCCTGCTTGGAACGGTCCAGTTAGCGTATTCAAGAAGGTGTAGTGCGATTCGGCGTCGGTATAATGAGGTCGTATCGCGTGAATTGAGGAGCTTACGGCTGCCGTAGACGAAACGTACTATAATATCATGCCTACCATCACAATGAGAGAAATAGGAGCTTATAAAAGACCAGTCAATTTGCCCGGCTTGCGCCTTGCTTCCCTCCTTCTTCGGCGAAGTTGTAGTAATCGGCTAACTCTTCACTCCTTTGAAACAAATAATACAGGGCGCGCCATAAATATGATATAACTTTCCAGACGTCCAAACTTTTCTAGTTTGGAAGGCTTCTCCAAACCTGCACCCTCCCTTATGTTTATGATATATGTACCTTAGACTACATATCTATAATACTTTGGTGCTCTCAATTCGTCAGATTTCGAAAAACGGTGGAGTCTCGTAAACACCCTTCAGCCGTTCCTTCTTTGCGCGCATTTAATGAGTCCCTTTCCGGAATCGCTCCTCGTTTCAGCATCTTTCCAGAATAGAACCTTCTGGGAGGGAGAACACTTCAAGACCTGCCGAAATACGAGAAAAAGGAGTGTTGATTTGTTATATGTTCTACTCCGAGTCGAGAAAAGTCTACCCCTGATAGATACCGTTGTATGCAGACAAGGTTCGAGAACCTTTCAAGCTTCTTGACGAAAAGAAGTTGGAGAGGAAGAAACAAATTCCGTGCGCTACCTTGACGCGCACGCGCTTCGCCACACCTGTTTCGGACTAGAGGGTGTTCAGCGTGGAAGAAATGTTGAGATCCCAAAGTTACGTATATTTCACGCCATGAGTGCTGAAGCCGCTGAGAGGAGTAAGATCGTCTCTCGTAGCCCTTTTCCCTCTTTCATGATGACTTGAGCGAGAATCTCTACCATTAGAGGAATATCGCAAATTTTAGACAAAAACATGAAATTCGATCCGAACCTCTTTAACATGGGTTTTTCTGGAAGGCTGGAGCTAAGGGTCGAAGATTTTTCTAGGGATAAGTTTTGAAAATTGCGGCGCACTCGCTCACGAATGGAAAAAGACCAAGACTGGTGCTGAGGAAATGTTTGCGGTTTTATCTCAGCTTGCAAAACTCCTACGAATTTCCCGGACCACAATGTTATGGAACGCTGGATATAGTCCGTACTGGAGAGGGAAGCCTGCGCTTCAAAACGCACCACTGCTGCTGCTCCTGAGAAATAACTGAGAGAAGCTCGGGCTGAAGTTTCTCAAGAAACTCTGCGTGCTACCGTCGATGAGTAGTCAAGGCGTCTTCGAGCTATAATTAGTACCGGAGACGGTTATATTAGACCACTGAATGTTCGTTTTGTGGATGCGATGCACAGTAAATAATTCTCATCAATTCACTATGTATCAATATGAACTGCGGTAGCCTAATTCTTTTGTTACCATATTTATGACGCACCGTGTATTTTCCTGTACACGAAGTTTGACACAGGACTAAATGATATTCAGTGTAAGTCGGTGCTTACGCCTTTGGTTGGAACTCTCGATCTCTTGCTCCCTTTCGTAAAAATAAGTAGCCAATCAAGATTCATTTGTCAGGCAACCAAAGCCTCGGGGGGTACTCACAAATGTTTCGAGTGATGATAACACCGATATCAAATGTCGTTATCGATGGGCCTTTTTCTTTATAAAGATGTCATTCTTACTTACCTATCGTAATGCCTCTATTGTGTCCTATCACTGCACATACCACTCACTTTTGTCCTACTCTAGCATCCCGTCTTATTGAATGAAACATACTAAACACTCAAAGCGACATCGTAAATACCGAAGGCATTAGGATTCCGGTCGGTAGGTGGCTCTCGCTCTTTTAGACTCCTCATTCTCCTATCACTTATTATCGGTTCCTGTCACCAACTACCAACGATCCCGTCATATTCTACATCACCTAATCAAATGTTGGGTACCACTGTTAATACGAAAACCTGTAATCCTACCGAATTTGAACTTTTCAGGTCCACGGAAATAGAATTTGCGAATTTCCGCTCGAAAATTTACTCTGTGCAAACCATAAGTGTTCCCATCCCGCCTCCTGTGCTCCTACCAAACTTCAACACTCTAGTTACACGTAAACAGGTGTTATGAATTTGCAGTCTAAAATTTCTTTCGCACACGTCCCGCCCTCCCCCCCCCCCGGATGGAGTCCGGTCCTGCCACTTGTCATAAGTGTTCCCATTCTGTTCCCCACATTCCTACCACATTTGAACTCTCTGGGTCCACGGGGACGGGAGTTATGGCTTTCAGGTCAAACACACACATGCACACGCATACACACACACCGACCACCGACACACCGTCACACTAACAGACACACTTAGCAAATTATATAAAGTAAGGTGACAGAAAAATGACCAACCATGCATGTCCACAGAAGATTACGTTATTAGGATCTGAACATTTTATGGTTACTCTTTTATTGAACGTTTGATGAATGAAATGTTGATTCATGTAAGTAAACCTGCAATCTGGAAGCGGCTTACTTGCCAAAATAACGAGATTTGCACTTTATCATGGTTGAGCCATGGACAAGGGCACATCTCGTTTGGTCCATGCAACTAAAGGCTACCGGAGGGATCGCATCTAAACACTTATCTAATCTGCCGCGAAAGTCCCTAATGACATGATGATATTATTCGTCATCAATTCTCAAGAAAATCACTCTAAAAGGGGTGGTTTAGGTTTAAGATCCGTAAAATGACTAACTATTCACTGTGCAGCTTCTTGAATGCGAAGCCCCACGACATAAGTTCCTGAAAATTCTGTCTAAATAGGAGAACGAAATTTTCAGAGCTCTTTACCCTCGAGGACATATCGAAACCAATATGTGGTCAGTGTCTTGCAACCAGCGGCTATTTTCTACAAATCATAGATGAACCAAAAAAGTTCCATTTGAATATCTTTGATCGAGTGCGCAACTTCTTTCAGGGCGTCGTAAATGTACTTCGAAAAACAAGAGAATGTGTGCCCCTCACAAAAGCATGCGCGTACATGTTTGTATTCAATCGCATAAATCTTCGTTTCAAGCACACTTCTACAAAGTGAAGCAGAACTTCATTTTGTAAGATAAGTATATCACATACCAGACAATGACTTCACTCAGACTTGCTGTTTTCAACCTATAAACCCAAAGTCATTCAGAATGGGCATATGGCTGAATTCATATTTTTCGAGAAAAAAATTGGAAACGACAATATTTGTATAACTTAAAGAGTGCGAAGCTTCTCTTTTTGTGCGTTCTTTAAATAGTGTAGGTACTTTACAACTTACTGAATACTTGCATTGAAAATTGCTACTGGTCACAATTGCAGTAAGCGTCGCTGCTAGTGACGTGCTCTAAGGAACTTCGAAGGAACGAGAACTTCAGTACTGATTTTTATATTAGGTTCTGATTCACCGTATTGAAGAGCTTGACGAGCTGGGTTGGTTTATGTGACACTGCAATGTGTGAAAAATGTGAAAATTATATTAGTTGGAAAGGAGTTACAGAAGAACATTAATTCACCTATCTCTTGACACAGTCTTGTTTTCCTAGAGTTATTGCATGATTTGTTTGACAGAGTGCATTGTTCCGCGTGAGCCAATATTTCTATATTAAGGCAAATACGCTTCGGTGCTTTTCGTCGTACTACTAGCAGCTGATCGGTACTTGGCCATGTGTAAGAGTGATATATGTGCGCGATTTAGGTGATCAATTCGAATTTGATGGACATCGATCATTCGTTGATGAGCCTTCATTTTTAGGAACTACCGTGTTGCTGTGATCGGCAGCACCGCAGCTTGGGTGACAGCAATTGCATGCAGTTTGCCGTTGTATCTTTACGCAAAAGAAGTGGGTTACGCATTTGGTAGTGTTGAAGTCGAATTATTGGCATCGCTCAACGCTGAACAGTTCGCAGACAAACTATCAGTACGAGAACCGCTTCTAAAAGAGAACCCCTACGACATTCTTTTACTCAACCATACAATAATTTTCTCTTTCTCCTGCAACAAAAACTTAGAAAGCCAGACAGGAACAAGAACGATTTTAAGGGAAGCCACGACCGCCGCAGGCCTACTAATCACGGCGCCGTCCTCAGGAACACCAATGCTACCGAAGAGGTACACCAAATGGGATCTAATAATTTGAAAGAAAAAGCAACAAATATGGGGGGAGTCAGCAGGAGCTAATAACTAACATGTTAGCTTATATTCCATTACCTGCCTTGCCCCTTGGCTGCGGTGAATTATGAGTTTGCATCATTCAAGGCAGTGAAGACCCTGAACAGTTTCACACAGATGTACTCCAATGCTTTCAAACACGAGTGATACATATATGGGCAAACATGAGAAATAGAAATGTAAGAAGATGCGGGTTCGGAGGGAAGAACATCGCCGGAAATGAATTCTCATACACTAAGAAAAGAAAACTAGAACCTTTTGCATCTTTTAGCGATCATGATTTCTCTTAAGAATATCCTATCGCGACGCCGCCAATGTATTTCAAGAGCAAAATTGTTATTGTTCTGATAATCAAACTCTCTCGAACACTCATAGCCTCCTTCCACACAATGTCTCGCTAAGGATGACAATTTCACTCTTTCAACAAACGTGACTTCCTTTGAAACATTTCTTATGAAGCTGTCATGTGAATGATTAGTGGAACCCTGACATTCTCCATGCTAAATAGCAAGGCACTTATACGTTGTATGTTAGAAATGTTCCTCACTATACTGTGCGAGACCTCGCTCGTCCTCGCCTTGCTGATGACTTTTGAGACTCTCAAGCAAGACGTAATATATGTAGTGTAAAGGATCAAGAGCACAATGACAGGAAAACACACCTATGTGTTCGAGTTCCGTTCGAGGTCAATGTTTTGATTTAGCCTTTTTTAAGCACGTCGAAAGACGGTGCTGAGGTACTAAAGCTCAATTCATCGGGTAGTAAGTTAAGCGCAGGAAAGACTTTTCCACTAGATGTTTCGCAATGCTCCTTTGATTCATTTTGTTTCGAGCTGAGTCGTTTGTCGTGAAGAATTCTTAAGCAGGAAATCTGTCACTCAGAGGTGGTAGTTCGTTTGAGCAATGACGGAATATCAGGAACAAGCCCATTTTTTCAGGAGTACTATTTTTCGTAAGGTAAACGAGCGAACCACTCTTTCCGCGAGCGTTGACGCATTTTACATCTAACAAATAAAAAGATAAAATTTCTCGGTGTTGACGAGTCCCTTGTTGTAGTGCGCTTGACGCATTCGAACTCCGTTCAGAAATGCAATGACGTTTGAGTGCATAAGTTTTCTATAAAAAGGTGTTAGGAGTCCGTCAATGAACAATTTGATGTCTCATGCTATCTGACTTGATCCGTTGATCGACCTCGTAAGGAGTTCTTGCTGGCATGAAACAATGGTAAACCCGATTTCGATCCACGAATTGCGCGAGAGGTAATGCATGAGTAGGCCTCACCCCAACTAGGCTTCCACAGATATTACGGCTTTCAATTATGTGGGAGCAGGGTCACCATTTAGGGTACCCGGTCACACGTACTTGAATGAATGTTTCGACGAATTCCGAGAATTCGAGGGTTGATTCATGTATGACCACCGTCGGGATACAAATTCATATATTCCCACACCAATGCAGCATGATGCACTCTTTGGCGCTGATTATGTGCTCCCACACGGACACCAACCATTTTGAATTCTAATTGTTTGTTTATAATCGCGTGCAAGACCATACGTCAGTTTTGATCTGCAGGGTTTGGATCTGGTCTTGTAGAATTTCAGCTCTCGCAACTGTGCACAATACCATTTGTAACTGCCTCTCCGGAAAACTTATCATATATCGAATGATATTGATGAAGTCATTCTATTTCATGCTATTTCTTCAAGTCATTGGTGACCGTTTTACCCGTTTCACTCAACCCTACGCTGGTGTACAATACTGCTACTTATCCATGGTCATCGATGGTTTGCGTAGAATTAATCCTTTTGCGACAGATTAATACGCCGGAGTAGTTTGAGTTTGGCTGAACTATTCCGATCAAACTGAAAGTGAGATCATTGGGGAGCTCTGCTGGTGAAAATTTAGATATATAGATATATAAATATATAATAGATATATAGATAGATATATAGATATATAATTTCGTTAGTAGTTCTAGTTTCTTTAGTCTTTCTATTATTTAGATATATAGATATCACCTGTATCACCTGTACTCCCGTTGATCGTCGATTTCCTCGAGCGGGCGCCAGTAACGTCTCCATTCGTCCCTATCGCGAGCCAGAGTAGTCCAGTGAATCGCACTCGCTCGAGGGACACGGGGCAAGACATTCCTTTCGTTCAGAGCTTTCGTGAAGAAGTCTGACTATCTCGTTGGCGGCCGTCCTGGTGTCCGCTTGACGTCCCGAGGGATCCAGTCCGTAACCGCCCTGGTCCAACGGTCATCATTATATCGCATAACGTGTCCGGCCTACCTGATCTTCGATCTCTTGGCGTAATCAACGGCATCCCTGATCTTCGTTCGTCGACGGAGCTCGGAACTCCGGATTCCCTTCTGCACTTGCGTGTATAGGGAAATCCCGAGCATCGTCCTTTCCACAGCGCGTTGAATGACGCTAACTGCACGCTCATCCTGCTTTCGTAGAGTCCAAGTCTCTGAGGCGTATGTCAAAGCAGGAAGGACCGCAGTGTCGAAAAGGTGAGCGCGGAGCCGGATGTTCTTCGTTTTCTTCACTACTCCCTCGATGTTCTTAAATGCTCTCCACGCCGCGCGTTTCCGTCTGCTCAGCTCCGGAGCTAGGTCGTTCATCATGTTGACTTCTCGACCTAGATACACATAGCTGGATCATTCAGGGATATTCGTTCCGTTCAGCATGAAAGGAGCATCAGGTACCAATCCGTTTCGCATGAACATCGTCTTCGTTATGTTCAGTCTCAAGCCGATCTTTCCACAAGCGTTGTCAAATTCGGCTAGCATTTGTTCCGCCTGCTCGACGTTGGGTGTTATAAGCACGATGTCATCTGCAAAGCGGAGATGATGTAAGTAGCGGCCATCGACTTTCACTCCCATGCTCCCCCATTCCATATGACGCATGACGTTCTCGAGAGCGGCACTGAAAAGTTTGGGCGAGATGGTATCGCCCTGTCGAACCCCTCTCTTCACGTTGATGATGACTTCTTTATAGAATGGCGAGATCCTGGTCGTGAAGTTGTTGTAGAGCTCACGAAGCATCCTTACATATTGAGTAGGGACACCCTGGTTGCCCAGGGCTTCAATTACCGTTTCTGTCTCGACGGTATCAAAGGCTTTCTTTAAATCGATGAACGTAAGACATAACGGCATTTTGTATTCTCGCGATACTTCAATGAGTCTTGTAACGGTGTGGATGTGATCGATTGTACTGAACCCTCTGCGGAACCCTGCTTGCTCGCATGGCTGCCCTTCATCTAATATTCTGCCAATCCTGTTAAGGATGACTCGTGTGAAGAGTTTATAGATTACTGACAGCAGGCAAATTGGGCGATAATTGCCAATGTCGTCTGGATCTCCCTTCTTATACAGCAACACGGTCTTGCTAGTTTTCCACGAAGCGGGCACTTTGCATTGCGACAGGTACCGCGTGAAAAGCCGGGCCAGGGTTTTGACAATGACTGGCGAAAGGCTCTTCAGATGTTCTGCTTTGATCCTGTCGGGACCGGGTGCTGTACCATTCCTCATCGACGTGATAGCATGTCGAATTTCGGAAGGGAGAACTGAAGGGACGACGTATCCGTCTTGCCTAAGATGGCAGGTAGGCATGTAGACGTGGCTGTCGAAGAGATCAGAGTAGAAGTCGTAGATGACCTTCTCCATTGCCCTTCGGGATGCAGTAACTGTTCCGTCAGGACGACGAAGGGAAGTCATCTTAGTCTTGTAATTGGCGAAATTCCGTCGGGCTTTGCGAATGCTCTTTCCGGCCTCGGCGGCTTCGTCCATAACTGCTGCTCTTCTCTCTTTCAGATCTTCCTTCATCGCTTCTCTGCATAGCTTCGCAAGTTCGGACATTTGTTGATGATTGCCTGTAGCTCGCGCGATACCACGCTGGCGTATCAGCTCCAGAGTCTTCGAAGAGAGACGTTTCTTGACATCTTTGAGACTCTCAGCTCTCCTGGCGCAATCGTGAAGATGTTCAACGAGCCGGTCGTATTCTTCATCGATGTTGTCGTTGACGGAATCTTCCCACAAACTCGCCAATGAAGCGAAGTGATCCCAATTGACCACAGTCTTGGGGCTTCGTTTCCTGAACTTCGCAGCTCTCTCTCCACGCACTGAAAAGCGGAATCTAACGCGGAGTAGACGATGGTCTGATCCCGTGTAGAACTTCGGAACAACAGCGACGTCAGTCAGGCAAAACTTCCGATTGACGATGATGTGATCTATTTCATTATGGAACTGCCCACCAGGCGACTCCCATGTCCATCGGGAATGAGAGGGCTTCTGGAACTGCGAGTTACCATGGATAGTGTGGGTCGACATGATAAACTCGGATAGCCTTTCACCCTGCTCATTCCATTCCATTCCGTGAGTCCCTATGTGGAGCTCTTCAGTCGTTCTCCTGGGGCCAATCTTGGCGTTGAAATCACCGACGATGACCTTGAAGAAAGTATGGTCTTCTCTGTGGAGCTTCTCCAGATCCGTATAGAACGCCTCCAGCTCTTCTTCATCGTAGTTCGATGTTGGTGCGTAAACAACGAAGACTATTAGAGCTGGGGTTGAGCCACATCTTCTCAATCGCAAACGTCCGATTCGGGTTGTCAAGCTTTCGTACGAATCGATGTTCATGGCCAAGTGCGTGTTGACGAGGACACCTACACCGCCGACGCCTCTGCTGTCGCATGTTCCAAAGAACAGTTCTTCTCCAGTTTCAAATACAGCGTGCAGCGGGCGGTGCCTTCTCGTCTCGGTCAGTCCGATGACGTCGTACTTGATTTTCCTAGCTTGCATCATCAGGTCTTCTATACACGCTTCCGATGCAAGCGTCCGTGCGTTGAAAGTACAGATCGCCATCTTAGTCCTCCTCCTTTTGGGCAGCCTGTTTTGGCCCTGAGATTTTAGCAGCCTCTCCCGAGCGGTCCTACCCAACGCTGCCGTATTGGGGGCTCCCTCAGGTTCAGGGGAATGAGGCCCATTTCTGTTACTGTTTTTGGCATGAAATCCACGTGTAACTTGCCAGGCTCTAGCACGTGGGGGGCCTACTCTTAGCCGTGTGGACATGCGGACGTGCCGTTGATTTATTTACATACATATTTTTTTATAAATATAATTGAATGGATAATGAAAGCTCCAAGCAAAGTTACCATCGAACAGTAGGAAAATGTTGGCGAGAGCTTTCGGACCATACAAGCCGACGTCTGATGTTAAAGACGAAAGCATGTAGCAGGGCAACAGGTTGCCTCCCTTTTGGTAGGAAGATATTTCCCCGAGCGAGTCCTTGTCCTTAGTCCAGAACGCAGTGATTTAGACGTAATGTACCGAGCTTGCCGTGTGCAACTTAACGCGTGAAGAACGAATTCAGCCGCGACTTCGGGCGGACGGATAAGGGGGACTCAAGCAAGGGGGCCGCCATCCCTCCAGTTCATCGACAACTACCTAACCACAGCTTCGAACGCGAAGCGGCAAGTCGGTCAATATAAAGCCTCGCATAACTGGAAATTACCGGAACTTTGCATTGAAGCACATGATGAAATAGTAAAAATTTACAAAAACCTGCTTTTTTTATTTAAACAAAAGTGGTAAAGCGGACACGCCCACACGCCGCACGTTCACACAGCCACCGCGTTGAGGTGGTAGGCCAGCGGGTGGATATAGATATATAGATATATAATTTCTTGATTTTCAAAAATTAAGTCTCTCAGCACCTCTGATCTTACTTGCGGATATGACAGCGTCGTAAACCATCTTTTTCAGTTGGAAACTTCTTCCAATTTGTAAAAGGCATGAGTCGTTCTATAATCGAGGAGAGCATAGAGTGTAGATCAATTTGATATCCTTAACGACATAATTTGAACACTTCCACTTAAAAGTAGTTTTCCAAACCATCAATTTTTTCAGCTTGATTACTTCTTTCAGCCACGTATTTTGTATGAAGGCATCAGCTTCGCTTATGGGGAATTCAGGTAGGTAATGAACAATTGATTTTCAAAGTCCTCCGACTTTCTTATCACGGAAGTCGAAGATTGGATCTTCAAAAACCAGTATGTTACCTGACGACATAACAGTATCGTGAACCATTCACCTTGAATGAAACCTTGTTTCTATGTAGGTGTGGCACTACATCAGAGGAGAGCGTGAAAGTTTAAAAATGTTTTAACACCGTTCATGGCAGATTTTGAACAATTTCAACTGAAAACAGTGGTTCGATTCTCCAGACTTCTCAACTTTGGTCATTTATTCATTTATTTATTCGCTTATTTATTTATTTATTCATTTACTCTTCGCTCAAACGACGCGCCACAATCAGACAGACGGAGAGGTACAGCAAGGGGCAGTTATTTCAAAAATGAAATGAATGACAAGAGAAAAGGGAGAAAAAATTGAACAAGTAACAACCAATAAACGCAACAACTGCAAACGTAGGACACGCTTATTGCGAAGGCGGTTAACTGATCGCTGAGTATAGGCGAGAAAGATGTGTGAGCGAGGAAATCGAACGAACTAGGCGATAGGCGAATTCGACCAGCGGTTCGTGTCACTCCTCGAAATGACTAAAGGCATGGGAAGTCCCTGTTGATAGTTCAAAAGACAAACTAACTGTTCATTGCAACCGTAAATGGTAAAGACTTCTATGTGCTCTAGAAAGAGAGACCAGCATGTACACTGCACACAGAACCTTCCGAAGCAACCCGCGGCGCAGACATGCATCACTCGGCCATGATGCCCAATCGCCACATGGGGGGTCTTAGGGGCCTACCGGAATTCGAAACACGGGTATGTCGACCACGCACGTGGAGACGATAGGCTGGCTACTCGAGAGCTGCAGGTGAGACAAATGAGCAGGAATGAATAGAACAAAAGAATCTTGCCATCCAAGAGCGCATGTGTGTGCAGAAGCTGAAGTTTGTACTAGAATTCGAAGATCAGCTGGAATACTCAACAGGTAGATTGACTCTGAAATAAGCTGACATTGAACCGCAAGACGAGAAGTGGATAAAACACACTCCGAAGCAATAAACTGACTTTCGTTATGACTTTACGTTATGACTTTCTATTTCAATTGAAATGAGTTGTTGAGCGCCAAGAATTGGGTGGGTAGAGACTCCAGCCACTTCGTTATACGTATGATGTAAGTATTCCCTCGTAGTCCTTGACGTCGCCTGCCCATTTTGTGACGCAGAGCTTGGAAGGTACTTTTCGCCCGCAAATCGAAAGGTCCAAAACTGTGACGGCTCTATACATCGCTACCCTCTTGAAAGTTTGAAAGCCGAAGCCAGATAGCCAGATAAGTTTCAACACGCCTATGGAACAGACTCTTCAAGTTTAGCTCCCTGAGCCGATTTTGGTAGGCCGGTAACGCTTGAGGGTAACATGTACTCGGAAAGTATCGATAGAATAGAATTTTCGTGAAGGATTTTTGAATTCCTCAGTTTTTTTCACGTCTTCAACAGGGGACTCCAGACAAGACTACAGTACTCGACTATAGAAAAAACATACATTTTTTAGAGTCTGATCCATACAGCGAGATCAGATGTATGAACATTCCTGAGCAGAAAATGGACCAGTCTGAGCCTTTGTTTGAGATTTCCTGTACTAGGGTGCTCCACTTTGAATCAGAAATCAGTATGTCTCCTGAAGAAATGATTTTTGCTGACCTAGCTACCAGGGGTCCATTTGGGAAATAAATCGTCAACTCAGATGAGCCGAGAGAAAGTAGTCTTCTCCGAGGATTGATCCCTAGATAGACCCCATATAGCGCACCAGTTGAACATATTCTCGACAGCCTAGGTTAAGATTCTCTAAGCCTCGTCAGGATCCCGCTCGCTATAGGCAATAGATATCTTCACATCATCCGCATAAGTGCTACTCAAAGCCTAGTGACAATCTTAATGGAGGGAGTGGGGTTATGGGTGTAAATGAGAAGAAGAAGCCGAGACAAGATTTCTCCGCAGGATGCGCCTGAAGTATGTACATTCCCAAGCAGTAGATGCATAGTCGCATAAATGCACACCCATTCTCCAGTCAGGAAGATAAGACTGCAATCAACAGAGTAGTATCCCTCTGACACCCATGCTTTCAGGTTTGGCCAGCAGGCTAAGTCTGTGTGCAGTATCGAAAGCTTTTGTCAAATCAAAGCAAACAACACAAACCCTTTGGTCAAAATCGATGGCTTTAGTCCAGTCATGGGAACAGCAAACAAGTTGAGGTCATGTGGGGATGTAACCGGGAGAAAAAAAACGTGTTGTTCCAGAGGATTGAATTGGAGCTTCAGTACCCATTCAAGTAGATAGCTATTCACAATCTTTTCCATTGCTCTGAGTGACTTGGGTAGAATACTAATTGGCCCGAAATTGCATATTAACTTAGAGTCATTCATTTTCGGCCAAGGGGTTACAAACAAATGTTTCCAAATGTAGGGACTCCCCTAATAATAAAGAAATGTTGTATACATGCGAGAGGGGTGTATCAACCTCTTTTGCGAACTCTCGGAGGAACAATTGAGGTATACCGCCAGCAGCCAAAGAAAGCGAATTTTACAGAGATTGAAGGTGGTTTGAAACCATTTGCGGGCTAATGGTAGGTAGGTCAAAGCACTCGCTAGTGACTGGTGGGACTGAATGGATGCATTCGGAATAAAGGTAGAAATGCTATGGGAAAAATCCGCAAGGGCTTCAGCTTTTTCTCTACTGGTGGAGTGCTCAACACCATTACCTCCTTCGAGACTATGTGTAACCGGTCTTCGCTCGATGAGTTCATCTACATAACATGCGAGGTACTTCAAATTACCTTCTCCGCTAGTCTTTTTACTTGTAGGCTAGATAGCATCTGAGGTGACGATCTATCTTTCTGCTGACTTCTGGATAAGCAGCAGAGTTGTTGGAATAGATATTTTGGTAAAAGAGTCGTCCACGCTGCTGCTGAAGATTCGATATGGGTCGGGGATTGCTCTCTGTGCAGCTTTTGAAACATTTCTTTGGAACAAAATGCATTAAACAACAGAGCCTTGCGTAAACATCATCGATAGTCTCATAGTTCGAAAAGACTGTTAGCCAATCTATGTGCACGAGGTGATATTTTATAACATCCTTTTCCATTTTCTTGAAGTCTCTGATAATCATATTTATCAGATTTCTGAGCGTTAAGCAAGAAGAACGAGACTATGTATACCATGATCAGCCGAGGAAAGAGGGCACAGCTGAGCAGCCTGTGAAATACTATCACGTGTTAATTGCACAATATCCAATACCTTGCTTGACGTGTAGGGATGCTAACAAATTGAGTGAGCGATAGGGCATCGAAAATAGAGAGAAATCTGGTTGCGGGAGGCGAGCCAGTAGAGTGTTCTACTCAATGTTGACGTTCAAATCGCCTTACGGTTGTTGAGATCGGTCTCGCAGAGGTAAGGTCAAATAGAATCGATAACAGAATCTGATCCTAGACAGTAGTCGAATTTGGTGGGCGGTAAATCAGATGGAATCTTTGCTTCCCATTCCCTGGTAGTAAGTTGTCAAAGCATATCACACCTGCCATAAGTAGGGGGCGATTGAATTGTATTCATTCAAAAAGGAGAACACTGTGAACTACGGCACAAACTCCTCCAACTTTTCGGGCAGATCTGTCTTGCCTAAGAATTGAGTAAGGGAGATTGCCAGGAACTCCAGTGTCGGGGATTTTGTCGTTTCGTCATGGCTCGGTAACAAGGACTAGGGATGGTTTTCGGGTACCCAATAAAACGTGAAAATGAGAAATTTTGTTCGAAACCCAAAAGTTTTGAGAAAATTCAGCCGCTTTTTTCAACACAAAATAACTACGACAGCTAACTTAGATCAGTGATCAGGATAGTTGCCCTTCTTTGCAACAATGTCTCTCCATCAACCGAACAGGGCATTGACGCCATTCCTCCAGTTTGAAGAAAGGCATGACGCAATTCATTCATCTACCACCCACTTGACCTCTCGACAGTTGGTGAATTTTTTCCTGTAGAGCAGGTATGTGGGCTCCTGAAAATATGGCAGTCATATGGGATAAGGTCAGGTGAATATGTGGGGAGTGGGGTAGTCAGGTAATGCCAGGTCTTTCCAGCTCATCCATCGACTTTCTCGCCCGGAGTGGTCGAGCATTACTCATCACAATCGAAAATTTCCCTGTAACCGGTGAGAAATCTGAGCTCGGGGCACCATTTTAGTCAGCCGGTAATAGAATCCTCCTGCCTTTACTGCAGTACACTCTGGTAGGATCTCAGAAAAACATCAGGTTAAGCAGAGGAAGAATGAGCTCATGTCCTTCTTGGCATGTCTCCTCGCTTTGTAGCGAGCTGTGGCCCTACGTCCACTGGTAGGCATTGAGATTTCCTGTGTGGATTTTCATATGGTACCCAATTTTTATTCTGAGCAATAATTGAGTCGGTTGATGTCGTCGTTTGCTTACAGCCGAGGAGCTTCTGGCGCACACTGACTCACACTCAAGCTGCTGCTCAGCCAAGGAATGAGCGATACTTGCAAAGAGTCTGCTTTAAAGGTGACTTTTGCGCCGAGCGTCATGAATGTTGGAATAGGGAGTAGGCACCGTCTATTCCATATCCTGTGACATTGAGGGGGATCGCTCTGACGGGAGGCCAGAACAGTGTTGGTATTTGAGGACAGTGGACGTTCGCTTAGACAAGCTTCGTCAAAGCAAATATCTTCTGAAAGGAAGCGGTCGTGCCATTTATGGTAGGTGACAACAGAAGGTCACTGCTGTCATTCAGTCACCATATCTCATTCCGAGCCTAAGTGTCGAGGTGATCAGTTTCGTAATGGTGAAGCAGAAGGCTCCGGTAGTCGTGTCGGTCGGACATAAATCAAATGATGATAAGTTACTTCCAAAGATGAAGTGCAATACAGTTCTCTTGTTATGATGATCTATCAAGCGTGACCTTTTACTGACCTTTTCTCCGTGGATCCGCTTCGGCGCTTTCTTGCGCAACATGGTTGCGAAATTCATGACCAAAGTTTTCTCAAAACTTTCGGGACACCCTATATAAACCACAGGTTTGGTGTGTCTGTTTGTCTGTTTGTCTGTTTGTTTGTTTGTTTGTTTGTTTGTTTGTCCGTCACGAAATTCGGTTCGGTATCATCTGAAGAAGCGCCTGGAGAGATTGAGACAAGTTCGGGATAGGTGGAGCCTGAGACAAAATTAACAGAGCACATAGGAGCTCTGCGCCCACGAGAGACGAGGCAAGCGCCGGTATGGGCGGTGCCATGAACCAAATATCTTATTTCTGCTTCGGAAAAGTCTAGACACCGGGGAAAATGTTCAGAGGCGAGGAACCAGACCGAGGAGACCCACTTGGTGTGGGCGGAGCTTTCTCAAAATGGGCGATGCTTTTCAGATGTATTCATAACTCGATTCAATTAAGGCGCAGAGGCCAGTAAAAAAGATGTAAAAGAAAGAGTAAAAAGAGTAATCAGGGCTGGGCATGCGCAAGCTTAGCGAAGCCCCGCCCACGATGGGCGGGGCGTGCGTTGAGACAAAAGCCACTTTTCAAAAATTAATGCACTTTTGCTTGGAAACGTTCTAAAATGGAAGAAAGTGGTTGGAGGTAATGGAACAAATGTGACCAAATCCTCGAAGTGGGCGGGGATGGTACTAAAGTGGACGGGGCTTAGGCGAAATTTTATAATTTTATTGAGAAACGTTCCGGGATGCAGCAAAAAGGCCTGAAGGTGTAAAAGAACAAATGTGGTCAAATCCCAGAAGAGGGCGGGTTGGCACTGAAGTTGGCGGGGCTGAGACAAAAATTTATTACTCTATTCAGAAGCATTCTGGGATGCAGCAAAAAGGCATTAAGGTGTAAGAGAACAACTGTGGTCAAATCGTAGAAGTGGGCGGGTTGGCACTAAAATGGGCAGGCACTAAAAATTTATAACTCTATTCAGAAGCGTTCTGGGTTGCGGAAAAAAGGTATTGAGGTGTGGAAGAACAAATGTAGCCAAATCCCAGAGCCCGTGGTTGGCAATGAAGTGGGCGGGGCTCGGACAAAAATTTATAACTCTATCTATTAGGTTGTCGGAAAAGTATTTGCGCATTTTGGTTCCATGTTGTGAAATCTTTGGGGATTGCTCTAGAGCCTTCACTGCGGAATATGTGTAAGTGCAGGTCAGTGCGCTCTCCACACCATATCTGCCGTAGCATTTCTCAACGGTTATGGCTGCAAGAATCGCTCTCGACTCAAAGCCAGTCAGACTATCTTTTCTTCATAAGTTCAGAAAAAAATGTTAATCCAAATTGAGCGACAGGGGGATAGGCGATGCGATAGGACCATTCATTGTCTCTAATAGCACATCAAAAAGTTGGTACAAGAAGTTCAAAAATGGCCACTTTGACTGGACCGAAGAACCACGATTTAGGAGACTAGCTGAGCTTAATGATGACTATCTCCTGAAGCTGGTTGGAAAAGATTCTAAGTTTAGTACTCATCAGCTGAAACAGGAGCTCATAGCCATCACGACACAACAGCTGTCCATTTGCATCGCCTTGGAAAGTCATGGAGATTCGGAGATATGGATACGTTTTGATCTGGGTGGTCACGACATCCAAATGAAGAGGGATTCATGCCTAAACTTGATGACTTTGCGACGCACCTTCGCATGGCTGGAAGACTTAATCACTAGCGACGAGAAGTGTGTTCCCTACTTGAACCACACGAGGAAGCGCCAGTGGCTTAGATGCGTAGAGCATGGAATCCCGACCTCCAATCCAGAATTCCTACCTCAGAAGGCAATGCCAAGCGTTTTAAGCCATTCAACAGGATCGGTCACTGGGACTTTCTACCACCAAAACTCCGCTGTCAGCACTGAAGCCCAGTGTGCTCTGTGGACCGGATTGCTGCAGCTCTAAGAGAGAAACTCGGGAAAGTCTATTTTCTCCACGACAGTGCTCGCCCACACTTTTCGAAGGAGACCCAGAAGAAGCTTCAAAGCCTGAGATGGCATGTTATGGCCCACCCATCGTATTCACCAGACCTAACTCCAAGGGATTATCATCTGCCCCTGTCGCTGTCGGACCATACGAAAAATAAGAAGTTAAATTATGTGAATCAACTCGAAACGTACATTGACGAGTTTTCCTCCTCGAAACCTCAGGAATTCTGCGCAAGCAGGAACCACAAGTTGCCTGGTGAATAGCAATACCTTGTCGATAATGATGGTGCATATATTTGTTAATTCTTAGTTATTGTGAAGGAAAAAAAATAAATTCAAAAAAAAATTGCAAAAGGCGCAAATACTTTTCCGACAACCTAATAGAAATGTTGTGGAATGCGGGAAAAAAGTGGTAAGATGTAGTAAAACAAATGTGGTCAGATTCCACAAGTGGGCGGGACTGGCACTGAAGTGGGCTTCATCAAAATTACTAAGTCTCTTCGGATGCGTTTTAGAACGAGGGAAAAAGGTGTCAGGAGGTATTAAAAGTAATGTTGTTCGAAGTCTGAAATTAATAAGGTTTGTAAAGAAGGGGGCGAGGCTGAGATCAAAAATTTATACATCTGTCCTTCACAGAAACTCTGAACACATAGGTGTACAACTAGGGTATACCTTTTAACTCTTTCAGAAATTAGGCTAAAAATTTTCTAAAAGTTAGTATCCATGGTTCCTTACACAGTAGTCCCTTCTACACAAGAGCAAATGCACTAGATTAATTTCAGACTTTATAAAATAAATTCTACAATAACCTCGGTCTTACAGGTGCATATCCTGTAGAGACGTGTAAATCCCTGCAACTACCCAAAGGGCTTGCCTTTCAAAGTTAGTGTTCATGACCACACACAGCCCGAACTGCACAGAGTTTCTTCGACTACATGGACTGTAGAGGTATTGATTTGGATAGATCGGAGTAATTTCCATGGCCACACACAGCGCCGTTTCACATCCCAAAAAAATGATGGCCGCTACAGAAGTGTCAGGGAAGAGGCTCAGATGATGAACGTCCATAATGAAAATCAGAAGCTCATGTGGCTCCGTCCCTCATGGCTAGAGCCCCCAGCGCACGCTATAGCGTGCGTAGCCGCCTGGTTTCTGATAACAGGAATGTCAGGAACATTGAAAAGTTTTCCATGTAAACTGTGAAAGTACGCTTACCAGCACACTCCTTTTCATTGAGTTCTCGAGATCTTTTTCCTATTGCCGGGTTATTGATTTTCAAAGAAATTTAGTCTTGCATGCAGGCATGGAACGGAGATTCGAAATTGGAAGGGCTTCAAAAGAAAAAGTGCTTTTAACCAGTCTAGGCTTGCCCTGCAACGTGGGACCCTTCCGGTATACATCAGCCGGACGGAATTCCACAGGGGCCTTTTTCGATAGTGCGAACCTTTTCAAGCAGCAAAACGCTGTTGTTTTCGATTGAAGAACAGCTGGAGGCATAATCAGCCGTAATCGAGAATATCTCGCCTTTCGCAGGAAATTGGCGGGCCGGAGACCATTGTCCGAAAACGGCCAGTGCACAATGCAGAATGACTCTGGTCATTGCACGATTCCAATTTCAATTTTGATCGGCCATGATGTGAACATTGAGAATTTGCACTGCGAACAAGTCTTTTTTTGATAAATGAAAAACTTTGCACAGTTCATTTTGGTTGCCTACTCAATGCCTGTCAGGTGAGATCGTAAGTAAAGTAAATCCTGTAAAATCGTGATTCGACAAAACATGCGTAGTTGCTGCTGCTCTGTTGCTATGTTACGCTGCCCTAATCGTTGTGGTACGTCATGAAATTACGTAAAACTTTGAAGGTAGAAGGCTGCATTGTCTTCTAATTAACTCGAGTCGACCCCTCACCATCGATATCTAATGACCGATGGCCTTCGCTATCACCCACTCAGGGCACGCCACATGTCTGATAATTATTAACATGCAGGAAACCCTTTCCAATGCTATGTTGTATATGCCATCATTACAGCTTTCTGTTTCAAAATCCCTCTACTACAGCTCTCCACTCAGAGAATAGTTTCAGTTGCATTATGTGGGAAGAACTGATTGTAACTCCTAATTGGAAGAGGTTAAGCAAGTTTTAGCCAAAACGCTTCAGCTCGCTCTGTCGAATGATCCGGTTATATGAAGGCACAGCTCACGATAAGTTTGAGGTACCCGTTTTCATTCGAAAAGTGGAAGTATAGATCGGGAATAGTTCATGGTTAGTGAAGAAAGCGAGAGAATTCGCCGATTTTGGGGGACATATGGCTACTCAAAACTAGGGAAAATAGAGGTTTGACTATGACGGAAATGTTAAGGGGTAATAAGGGGTATTCGGACGAGATTTCCGTTATTGCAATTGCACAAAGATCTGATTACATCAAGCCAGAACTGTACAGAACTGTCTCTCACTGTCGCTATGTGACATGACAAGTTGTTTGAACTCCCCACATGGGTTCTCTTGTAATCGGTACAGCTTCTACATTGCCGGTGAAACTCGTCCAAGGATACACACGAGCCAATCTTTGGGCCTCTATAACTCCCTAACTCGGCCGTTCTCCGACCCAATAGTGCGAGATGTGGTATACGCGGGACCTCAAATTCATCCTGTAGGGGAATCTCAGAAACCATTTCCATCGTGTACTGTGCCTTTAAGAAAACATAGTCACAATTAGCTAGTTTGAAGTGCCGTTAATCTTCTGTCGATGATGTGGAACTTAATCTCTGAGGGTGAAAAGTTAGTAATCCAATCGATTCGCAATTCAAATACATATTTATGTCTATATATTATATATGTATATATATGTACGTATACATATATACGCTATATATATGTTCGCCTGACTGTTGGTCAGTAGTTGACCTAGTAACATGAGTCGATTTTCTTAGGACTGTCTGGGTGGGCAAGGTCATGTTTTCATGAGCCGCATGAGTGTTAGATTCAGTAGCAATTTCAAAAGCAATGGAAGCGTTCTAACCAGTTGATAACCATGCAAGAGTTACATATTTCCTCTTCGAGACTCACCCTGAAAACTTAAAGGTCTTTGATATTATTGGAAGTAATTGGCCCATCTTGTCTTGTCTTGTAATAAAATATAATTGCATTTATATTTTGAACACAATGTGAGTTTAATAAAACTGGTGAGTAAATCATGTCGTGACATGAACTGACACGTCAGAAGTCGCCCATCTCCTACTGTTACGGCAGCCATCCTGAACCGCTCAAATGGTTGATTGGAATGTTCTCAATTTGAACAGGCCAATGGTGCAGAGGAGTGCACGCGTCTCATGTTTGTACCCAACATGGATTCCGTATGGGTTCTGATCCTCAGTCGTGCACAACGCTTGCACACGCTGAAAAAGCATCGTTGGCAAGTAATGTGTGATCCTCTATGCTGATTCGGCCGGTTATTAGTGTCAGTGTCCCCCGATTCCCATCGAATGGGAAGCTGGTGGAAATCACGCTAGCGGGTTTGAACAAGCAAAAATTCAAATTGCACGCGATTCAAGGTACTACAAGTAGACCTGATATACTTAGTCGAACAGTATTTCTCATATAGTGGTCGTATCATTCTGCCAGTTGCATACCACTGTGGGTCAACAGGCGTGCCCTCGAGTGAACTCGGCAATAGCGAGCGCGATAGGCCAATAGAGATCGATGGCGAGGAGTCAATTAGCTCAACGTTCGATTAGGAGGCCATTCATGAATCTATTATCATAATCAGGAAAGAACTAGCGAATTTTCGAAGAGTTAGTCATTGAAATCACTGTTTTCAGCTGAAATTTTTGTATTCGATCGCAAAGTATATCAATCTGAACATAATTTCATGCTTACCTCGGATATAACGCCAAATAGGCCTTTCAGAAACCAGAATGAAGTATTCTATCAAAGTAGAGAGTTTACGACGATGTTATATCTGCAGAAAACACCCCAGGTACTGAACACTCACTCTTTGCCCTCCATGAAAATGATGCTGCGAAATTGAAGAAAATCAAAAGTTCGTGACATGACTGGATTCTCCACAAGCGAGCCTATCATACGGTCTTCATACGAAATACATGGTTGAAAGAAGTAACAAACGTCAAAGAAACTGGTAATACGTTTGGCACCGCTGCTTTCAGCTGCAAGTGTCTAGATTATTTCATGAGGGATATCAAAACGATCAGAATTATGGCTTCTCGATTACAGCGGGATTCATGCCTTTTAGGAACTGAAAACGAAGTTTTCAATTGAAGGGAAGAGTTTACGATGCTGTCATATCCGCAAGTAACACCCCGTTGTGATCAAAGAAATTGGGCTCATGAACATAGGTCGAGGACTTACGATACTGTGCTGAGAAACTAAATTTCCGTTTTTCCCGGATAGGAAGGCAAAAAATTCAAGAAAATTGAAAAGTTGTTAGATTATATGTATAGATTCTTCACGAGGAGAGCTTTCCGATGATCCTACTTTTAGCATTATTGAAGTACTTCGGCCAAGTGATAGTGAAACGACGGTTCGCGGCGGATTAATCAGTCGCAAACGGATTCATCCGTCGCAGCCGTCGATTGACCATGAATTAGTAGCAGTATTGTACTCGTTATCTACGTCTGCGCTCCTCAAAAACGAGCGCAGACGTGGATAACGAGTACAATACTGCTCAATTTCCGCCTCTTTCGTTTTACATATTGGGCCAACTCATTTCTTGCATTGACTTCGCTCATCTCCACGAAAATTACTTCTTCCGTGAACGTTTCCCTTTTTGAATATATGCCATCTTTTACAATAACATTCCAATTTCATTCATTCAGAGGCAATCTGATTTGCTGCAGTCTCCAGATCGTGTTGGACTATTCGAGAAATTATTAGGTTTCGCGGTGCCCACTTGGGTATATTGCTACTGTCGAGCTACTTCTTAAAACTACTGTTTAGGAGAAGAGCTGCGGATTTTTGTTTAGAGTTCTTCTCACCTAAATGCGCTTTCGCCCACTGCGAACAGTTCACCGCTGATCTCTAACCATTTTCCATCGGCTTCAAAGCAACAGCGATCCGAATGCTAAATTTTCGCTGTCAATACTTTCGACTTCAACACTATTCGTTCTGGGGCATGCCCCGCAGACAGGCCTATCACTTTATGTAGGCGTGTCGTAGTATTGATGAGTAAAAAAAGTCACAAAGTACAGATTCCATCTTTTCCTCATCATTCATGGCGTAATCCGTTTATAATGTCCATGGTAGTCAGCATACACATAATTTGCCACTATTGATTCATATTCTTTGTCTCCTGTAGACATTACACCGCTGTGCGTATATGAAGCTATGAAGTTTTCAACATTCTAAAGCATCTCACTCGATTCTCTCATTCCTTGCCTTTCAGTGGAACGCCAGAAGGGATGCCCATACTCATCAGTGTTCCCTATTCAGAGTTGATCAATGCCCGTTCGCAATGATCCGACACAGTAACGAAATAGTGGAATGGCCAAAATTTGTCGTCGTAGGCGGTTGCCCATGTTGGAGCGTTTGGATTCGGACGCTAACTACTAGACTTGCATGTGATCTTATTTCCAATGTTGTAATTTTAGTGCTCGCATTTTTATGAGCTCTTGAATATGAAAGCATTATTGGTCCAAAAGATTAGCAGCTAATGATTTCCAGCGGAGTACCCACATACCGACATTCTTCATGTACGCCCTGCTCGCCGTGAAGGGAGTCTTGCTCGAGTCCTGTGTGTTCAATAACATGATTCACTCTCCTCTTATTCTGAATTTACTGCGTGTTTTTACTCAAGTTACGCTCATTTTGCTCATGGTCCCCTTTCTTTATAACACGCAAGTCTCCGCGAGCGGGATACAGTTTTTTTCATTCTCTACTACCTACCATACGTACCCTAATTATTCAAAAAGTCATACAAAAAACCCGGATTCGCGTCTTTCTGGGTCCTTTCTTTATAACTAGATGAGTTTCCACTTTCCACATATACAATTTTACATAGTTCGACTCAGCTCGTCGTGCTTCACAAGGTGGTGAATTCAAAATTCGAAAAAGTTAACTTTTTAATATTTCGGTCCATGAAAGCTCCTAAGACACGTGGGTGTGGGACGTTAGTCCTGAATGCATTTCTTCGCGCCGAGGTGCGAAGTGACCTCATTAGTGACTAACCTCATCTTAATTACGCGATTCCCCTTGATCGTGACTAACCTCAACTTACACCTATGAAAGTGATGGCAATGATAAGAATAGTGAGAAAATGAAATTTCAAGAAAAGTAGTTTTTAAGGTAAAATTTTCATGGTCTTCAGTTTTAAAAGTTTCATTACCATGCAAGATGATAGAAATTCCGAAAAAAAAATTCAATAAAATTTGAAGAAGGTTGGGTAGATTGGAGCGAAGGCTGCGGCACTGGTTGGAGCGGTTGGGTAGGTGCAGAAGTAGCACAGTACAAGGGTAGCGGTGCGGGTTGGAACTGCGTTAGCGGAGGTTGTATAGGTACGGAAGTAGTATAGTACAAGGGTAGCGGTGCGGGTTGGAGCTGCATTGGTGGTAGTTGCGTCGGTACAGAAGTAGCAGAGTAAAAGGGTTGGGGTGCGGATTGAAGCTGCGTTGAAGCTGAAGGGTACCCCGTGAAATCACGGAAGTAGAGAAGTAGTAGAAAGTGTCGTCAGAATACATAGTAAGGATCTAAACAATATAGCTGTATATAAATCGCTTGCCCACTAGCTTAAATAGTAGCTGATGACCTCTCTTCGATGTGCTGAATTTAGCCTGTATTATTGTAATATTCCATGAGAGTGTGAAATGGCCTAATTGATCAGCCGGCGGGCGAATTTTTCTATTCTATATTGTTATAGAACTTTTAAAACCAAAGGCCATGAAATTTCACAGCTTACACGAACTTCATTTCAATGACCCTCGAATTTTCCTTTTCCATATGGTAATAGAACTTTCAAAACAGAAGACCATAAAAATTTTACGTAAAAAACTACTTTTCTTGGAATTTCATTTTCTCACTATTCTTATCATTGCCATCACTTTCATAGGTGTAAGTTGAGGTTAGTCACGATCAAGGGGAATCGCGTAATTAAGACGAGGTTAGTCACTAATGAGGTCACTTCGCACCTCGGCGCGAAGAAATGCATTCAGGACTAACGTCGACCGGGACACGTCATTAGACGCTCGCTATGATTGTAATCAGGAGGCACTACTCCATCGAAAGTATTCATTGAATTGTAGAGCAGCTATCATATCCCAAAACTGATCAAAAGTAGATCTTTGCATTCCTCGTGTTTTACTGATCACTTTGGTGCCAGTTTTTTCAAAAATAGACGAATTCAGTCGTGCGCCAATCTTGAACGATAGCGGTTTTCAAAATGAAAAATAGCAAATATAAGCCAGTCTGAGGTGTTACTAAATAATATGCCTTCACTACAGAAATAGTACTTTCCTGAAGTTTGCAAATTGTACGCTTGAGTCTGAGAGTAAAAGCGGTTTTATCGTCCAAATCTTTGTATTCGGGAAAACATACGTTTTCTTTCTCCTTTAGGTAAGATTTTGATGTCGAGGAGAAAGTTATGCCTTCCATCGGAAGTATGTATACATATCAAACCCTTTGTGAAAAAACACTGATATGAGAACTACTTACTTGTCTGGATCTTCAGGCTTCAAGAATAGCTTCCGATCTCACTCCAGTGCGAAGAAGCTGAGTCACTTTTTTTCACATGAAGTAGACATCTGAAAACCTTCACCGTTACAACCCATTCTCAAAAGCTACTCAGTGATATGAAAATCACTTGACGAATCACACTTCGGATTAACACCCTGCTCCCTCACTCGGCCGCCCCATCAGCCATGCGGCTCTGGTGGCCGAGGCAGCTTACTGATTGATTGTCTGCATGTTTTGATGTGCGCCCAGAATTGAACATTTTTAGAAATTTGCACCTGTAATTGAGTATATACTTTTATTCTCCTATATGTGACTGTTTACATTAAACCAAATCACTTTGCAGAGCAAGATGGTTCGTTTCTACCGGGTTGAGCACTTTCGAATTTTACTTTATGAAGTGATGATCGTTTTTTTTGTTCGAAACTGTATCATTCCGCCTTATACATTCCTATGAATCGATTGGTGTATTTTGTATTTTCGAGTTCTTGCATCGTCATCATGCACCCGCAACCGAAGGTGGTGCATGATGACGATGCAAGTACTCGAAATACACGTGAATACATGATGATGCATATTTTTACTTATCCCATGTGACTGCTATCGTGAGCAGGGCATTGCCTCCAGCTCTTGACCTGCCCTATACACGTACCAAACTTTTTATGCATATGTATTAACGAATTTGTAAGGACATTAAACATGTATATAACAATTTCAAGGAGAAGTGTAAGTTTTAGTGACGATTCCCCACATCACACATATTTATTGAAGTGTTTGGGAGCGTTCTCGTGTTTGTAACAAGAACCATACAACATTTATTAATTGCATCAGTTTCAATCTCATTCGTAAGGTGGAGCCTGCAGGAGCCGCCAAGGTTGAAAGTTAATACGTGGGATCAGTTCAAGGTGCTGTACTCACCTTCCATAGAAAGGCCATGCATCAATAAATCTAGTGGAATGTACAGAGGAATGTGTAAAGTGGAATGGTACAGATTCGAACTAGAAATTACTCAACAAACGCATCACTTTTTAAAATGAAATTTTAAGCATGGCTAAATTCCGGTGGAAACAACCATCTTGTTCTGCAAAGTGATTTGATCTATTTTAAACAGTTGCATATCAGAGTTGCACGCATTCGTTCACAAAAGCAAATTTCTTATAGTGTTTGATTATGGCACACATCAAAACAGACAAGAAAATCAATCAATAGAGGGCCCCGGCCATTCGAGCTTCATGGCTAGTTGGGTGGCTAAGTGACAGAGTAGGGCAGAAAATTGGTGCTCAGAGTGTTAATCCGGGGTGTTATTCGTAAAGTGATTTCCATATCATTCGGTAGCTTTTTGAGAAAGGGTTTTGACGGTATAAGTTGCCAAATGTTTACTTTATATGAAAAAAATATGATTCAGCCTCTTTGTGCTGGAGCGAGATCGGAAGCTATTCATGAAGCGTGAAAATCCAGACAAGTAACTATTCCTTATGTCAGTGATTGATCACAAAAAAATTTAGCGTGAATACTTTTGATGAAAGGCGCAACTCGCTTTTGAACATGAAAAATCTTACTTGCAGGAGCAAGAAAATGTTCTCCGTGGAAACCCCAGACCGGAATTCGGACAGTGAAATCGCTTTTCTTTCCAAACTCAACCATACAGTTTGCAAACTATGGGGAAATGCTATATCGGAACTGTAGGCGTATCATTTACTAAAACTAGGGATTAGCTCAAATTCGCTATTTTTCAGTTGGAATAACCGCTGTCGTTCAAGATTGACGCACGACTGAATCCGCCTATTTCGGAAAAATTGGTATCAAAATGATCAATAAAACATGAAGATTGCAAAGATTTCTTTTTAGCCCAGTTTTGAAGTACGATAGCTGCTTCACAACTCCCTGAATACTTTCATTCAAAGAGAATGCCTTCTGGTTACAATTATAGCGAGCGTCGTTGCTAATGACGTGCCCCTAGGAACTTTGATGGACAGAGGACTTAGAAATCGAACTTTCCCAAGTTTTGAATGCACTACTTTATAGAGCTGGACGAACTGAGTCGAACCATGTAAAGTCATGTATAGAAAAGTGAAAACTAACATACAGTAGCGCTTAATCGTCTCCAGTCACGCTTTTTCGTTCCTAACATCTTTCTTAGTGGGGCAAATCGCGCGAAATTTTGAAGTATGTAGCTGAAGCATATTTCACACTACCATTTCACTACTGAGTAGCATTATCGGATAACTAAGGGTAGGGCTTTGTTGAGGTAGTCGACTCTGCTGAAAGCAAGGTTAGCGATGTCTGCAATTATTCGTCACAACATTTTATGTACGTCTTCTATTGGGTTGTAACATAAGTTCGTAGAGTTTTTTCACAAAGATATTTGAACCAAAAACAATAATTATAATAATAAATTAAGCAATGATGTATCCTCCGTTACTGTTCACGACCTCCTCCCACCTCTCGACCAATTTGCTGATACCGATTCGCCAAAAATCGGCCGTCGTGGTGTCGAAGAATTTGTTGAGCCAGTTTTTAAGATCCCCTTCGCCATCAAAGGTTACACCCCTCATTAGGTTTAACATAGAGCGGTAATGGTGATAGTCGGCAGGTGCAAGATCCGGAGAGTGCAGTGGATGCTAAGGACCTCCCATTCAAGCTCTTGGAGTGCTGTTTTGATGACTTGAGCAATATGGGGCCTGGTGTTGTCATGAAGTAAGATGACTCGACCTCGTCTATAAGGTCTTTTCAGCCGAATAACTTTATTTACGCTGTTCAGCTAGGCAATGTAGACCTCCTTGATGACAGTGGCGTTTCGTTCGAGCAGTTTCCCAGTGCACCATGCCTACCCAGTCTCACCAAACGCAGATCATGACCTTTTTTGGGTGAAGATCTTGCTTGACTCTCGCCTTCGGTGCCATTCCTGGGATCACCCACACCTTTCAGCAGACACACCTAAGACACCTTCCCCGTACACACTGCATATGTCCCGAGCGGTTTCGGCTGCTTTTTGACTTCGACGAAAAGCAAAGAAAAACAGATGTCTAAAATGCTAATTTTTTCTTCATGGATATTCATTTCTGAGCCCGAAAAAAGACGAACAATTAAATTATCCGAAAAACAAATAAGACGTTTTTGTAGAGGAGAAAGAGCTCTTTCGAATGAATGTATACACTTTGCCGAAAAGCAAAATAAGTCGTTGTAAAATAACTCTAACGCAAAACTCTACGAACTTATGTTACAACCCAACAGATGGGTTACGACGGAAAGCACTACTGGGAAAGCGTCCGGCCGCCAGGCCTTTGAACGCTACTGCATTATGAAAAAAAGACGAAAAAGAGGCAAACTCGCGTTTTTTCGTGATTTTTTCGAGTAATTAGGGTGTTTGTTGTACCATCGGTGTATTAATCCTGTCGCTTGTACACGTGTCGAATTTGAACGCCCTACGTCGAAATTGATAACTTTCTCGTGTGCCCCGCCCCTCAAGGGCAAAGTCAGGTTGTGTCACCACCCATCAGCATTGCCAAACTACCGCCTGCAACCCTACCTAATTTGAACGCACCGGTTCAAATTAACAATTTTCGCTCACGCTCCACCTCCTGTGATCGCACTTTAACCCTACCACCTATCGTCACTGTTCCCATCCTGCCGCCTGTACTCATTCGAAAATTGATAGGTCTATGGGAACAGGAGTTATGAATTCCCGATCGAATATCTATTTCGCGCGAACACTGCCCCTCTAGACGGAGATCGCTCCTGCCACCACCACAAGTGTCCCCATCCTGCTGCCAGTACTCCTACCAAATTTGAATGCTCTAGGTCCAGTGGGACAAGACTTATGAATTTTCGGTCAGGCAAACACACCAACAGATACACTTAGCAGATTATATAATTAAGGTGCTACCCGCGCTTCGGGCACGACAACGTAGACTTTGAGTTTATTCATGATGTCTTTTAAGCAAAGTTCAGCATACAGACCTCTAGAGACAGAGAAAACGTGGTTTCTATTGCTACATCATGACCAATCTTACTGGTGACTAGTGATCGATACGGCGCCTTTTACTGTTGGCGTAACACAACCAGTAGCCTACCATGATCATGATGCTTCATACAGTGTCTCGCCAGCACTCATTTACAAGCCTACTTAGAGTGTGCGTCACCGCATGGTAATCTATGTAAGATTCCCACTAGGCTACGAACTCTCTGCGAACATCTCTAGGCCAATACACACATAGAACTGTGAGAGTGGGTAAGAGAATAATAAGTTGCCTTCAACATCTACCATTATAGGCTACATTTGGCGTCCGTCAAAAAAACATAAGTGGTGGCGACTATAAAAACAAAACTTTCTGTCTTGTGCATTGGCCGAGTACTCCAGCCGCTCAATGGTAAGAATTGCCTTATTGCTTAATAACTCAAACAATGAACCACCATTCCTCGGGCGTATGTTATAGTTGAGAATGTGAAAATTCAAAAGAATCTCAGCCTCAATGTCTTACTGAGAATACTTTACGCAGATTTCACATCCCTTCGCATTTTAAAAATCCCGGTTCCTAACAATGGTTCTCCGAACAAAATCTATGTTGAATAAAAATCCGATCTGTTGTTCTGACATGCTCGAATCGTCGATGTTTTGAATCTCTCAGCAAAGTCTAACGTCCATGAGCTTCTAGGCATTGTGAAGAAAGCTGCACTTCGAAACCACAGTACAGCTATGAACTGTTTCTTGCCAAAACGCGGGCCACGCTATATCGGCAAAGTTTTCAAAGGTTGGACATTTAGTCATTAGCTGGTCAACGAGGAATGAAAGAATCGTCCAAAAAGTGATGGCTATCAGCATGTAGACATATTTTTTCGCTAGAAACACAGTGCACCTAGATGTGATTGACTATGCAATTAATATAATATATAATACCGAATCGCAATTCAATTTGCTATTTAGTATTATACTCGTCCCAACTCCCTGAATGAGACTTCGAAGAAATTTGTCAGCCCATGTTGAATTATCGGGGAGGCAGGGATGGCCGAGTGGATGGACTCATGTCTGCGCTTAGGAAGAACGTGAGTTGGATCCCTGCCGTGGGGAAACCCATGCCTTGCAAACGATGCGGAAATGGTAGCATCAGGCCCAGGTTGACAGGCCGGCTGATGGAGAAACTCAGTCTCAACAATCATGTCAGAAGACACTAGAGAAATAAATATAAAACTAGGGTCACCCGGAAGTAGCGCACAGGTCTCCCGCCCGGGTCCTTTGGACAATATGCGAGGGATACCGAGGAGTGAACGACCTCGGTCGAGAAAGTTTGAATCGGGTTATGAGCGTGGACTCGCTTACTAGGGAGTCCCGAGAGGTCGCTGATCTATCGAAGCGCAATAACATCCAAGGTCTGTGTCTCCAAGAGGCTCGCTGAAAAGGAGCGGAGGCTAGGGAAATTGGAGAGGGTGTCAAGCAAAAGACATCAAGGTACTGCCTCGTCAAGAATTAGCTATGCAGCATAGACCTCTTTCAACAGACATAGCGATAGTGCTCCCCAGAAAATCAAGGACGAGAATAGAGCGGAGGATGTGGAGGCTGCACCGAAGAGCCGGAAGAGAGGAACTCAATTGGAAGATTCTAGAAGTTGCTCTCCCAGATCCTGAAGTACCGATTCAGCAGACCTGGAAACAATACTCTGGAAGTCATCCCACAGTGTGCGAGGGGAACGCTAGGAGAGGCCCGAGGTGGATTCCTAGGAGACAATGAAGCATGATTCTGGAACGACGAAATCCAGTAAGTCGCGAGAAGGAAGAAAGCTGCCTATGGCAGAAGACGCAGCCCCCGAGAGACCGATTGCATACAGAACTTCCAAGAGACCCATCAAGGCTGCCGTAGCGAAAGCAAAGAATGCGGAAAGAGACGTCATGTGGGAGAAAATTGATGGCAAGAAGGCATAGAAGTTCGTCTTCAGACAAGCGAAGGCGCAGCACCGGGATACTCAAGACATCGGGTTGGTGAAGTCTGTTAAGAACACGGAGAATGCAATCCTTAGTGAGCCCGGTGATGTCAGGTGTAGGTGTCGACATGCTCCCAAACGAAGAGTACCATCGTGAGGACAGCTCCAGAGTAGGAGCTACAGCTGGTCCCGTCGGACTGTGGACTGAGATCGAGGTGCGTAAGGCGATTGGGAAGATGGGGGCTGGAAAGCAACTGGTCCGCATGGGGTCCACATTGGGGCATGGAAGACGCTTGGAGAACACGGGAATAGGTGGCTCACCCGATTCCTGAACACTGTCACCACAGAAGGAAGAATCTGAGGTGCCTGGAGTAGCAGCACATTCATCCCCATATTCAAGCAGAAAGGAGACGCGATGGAGTGCTTAAACTACAAGAGGGATCAGGCTGACTGCTCACACAATGAAACTATCCAAGTGGTTAGCCGACTCAAGAGGGAACGCGTCCAGATCCCACGGGAGCAATTCAGCTTCACGCCAGAATGGTCTACAACGGATGCGATCTTCATAGTCAGACAAGTAATGGAAAAGTATCGGGAAAGGCCTAGACCTTGCTACCTAGCCCTCCTCGATCTAGAGAAGGCCTTCGACACCCTCCCGCGACAAGTCCTCTGGAGAGCGCTAGAACACCTCATCTCCCTGGTCAAAGACGTGTACGATGGGTCCACAAAGCAATGCGCACTCTACACTGCTTGAACAAGGTAATGAACGTCACGGTTGGGGTACACCAGGGATCAGCTCTCAGCCCGTTCCTCTACCTACCCACGCTCGATGTCAACACAAAAGGACTCATAGATGGACCACTAAAGACCATCCTCGACGCTGGCGACATCGCTCTGCTAGCGGAGAACAGGAAGGAACTCCAGGACAAGCTGTAGGAAAGTGTTGTCGGATAATGGGCTCCGGCTGAATATAACGAAAACCAAGTTCCTCAGCTTCGAGGAATACACGGAGTCAATCGTAAACGGTTTCGGGGAAGTCATCGAAAGAAGTACAAGAATCCCGATACCTGGAGAGTGATCTAGCCGCGACAGTAGCGTGGATCAGGCTGCAATACCTCGTATAAACGTGGCATGGATGAAGTGGAGGGAGTCCACTGCTATGCTCTACGACCGTCGATGCCCCTGGGCGGAAAAATAGTGGATAGAAATCATGAGAGACAGCTTTACTCCGCTAAGATGAGGATGCTCAGATGGGCCTGTAGTTGTACGCGACTGGATCAGAAGCGAAGACGTCAGAGCCGTCATGCATACAGCCCCGGTCCAGCCTAAGGTGAGAGAGCAGCGTTTACGATGGTAGGGACACGTACTGAGAAGACCACCAAATCATCCCATAAGGGAGAAGAGTTTAAGGCTTGAGAGAAACGACCACCAGGAGCCCCAGGAAAGAATTGGCGGAACGTGATCAAGAAGGACCTCGCCGAAGTTAGAGTAACGGCAGAAGATGTCGCAGGTAATCAAAAGGAAGTGGAGACGGTTGACAAAATTAGCGGACCCTGCGGAGGCGCGGGATTAACGCTATAACGCTAGGGAGAAAAGGAAGAAGATGTCGAAATGATCTGTCATCGTTAGCAAAGCTTATCGGGATCGTCTCTTACTTGTTGGATGAGTGCATATGAAGGAATATGAAAACAAGACTCACTTGACTAAGAGTCTCTGGATCAAACCAAAAAAATGAAGCTACTCTATGTGACAGAGTGCAACCTTTTCGTGATGTAGATTATGTAGTTCTGGCAACTTTTTGAATTACCAACAAGTGCGCAAATGAGGGGATTACGAGGTAACCTTGTCCGAGTCAAATCTTGATCCTGGAATCGTCCATGCAAGGTCGGTTGAAAGTTTCAAGAATAAAAACGCCGGAATTGCACACCGCACTGGCCATTTTTCAAAAATACTACCATGGGACAAGTATGCAGTGAACCCTCGTTACGATGCTTACGTGAATCCTTAGTGAAGTTGATGAAATTAAGTATTTTTGATTCCGAGATCTGGCTATGATGAAAAAAGATAAGGCTTCTTGTGACGACAGCGCACAATTTTCTACAAATCTGCAGTACTAGTTGGGCAAAATAATAGAGGTTTGTGCACAACAGTGCAAGGATGGCGAAGAAGGCGTGAAAATCGGCGGAGTTTGAAAATTTCATAACTGGAAAAACTAACTAAAAAAGAGGTCGTTTGTAATCGTTCGAGTGTCTCTTAAATCCCCACGCTTCAATGTGAACAGTGCAAATTCAACAAGGACGGCATAACATTTTGGGTATTTACATCGGAAAAACCGGTTCTGGAGCCCTTACTACGCTCTGTCGTGTTCGTCTTTCGGCCCGATAACGTCCCACGTACCATTCATTAGGACCCCAGGTGGTTCATCTTAGAAAAAATCTCAAAACCTTTTTTGTCGCGAACTGTGCCTTTAATTAAACCAGACTTTAGAGGTCATAAAGAGTTTAGCCGATGTTGCTGCGCTGAGTTTTGACAAGGGTACAGGACTTCTTACATTGTGGTAGTTGAAATATATTCCTAATCTGTCCGTCAAGAAAATGTTTATATTTCAGGTACATTACCACGTGCTCTGTGATAATATTTATAGTACCAGTATTAGTCATTTTCTACTGCTACTACAAGGTGTTCTGTAAACTACGAGAAGCGGCAAAGGTGAGAGAATAACTACATCGAGTACTATAAGTATTGAATTACTAGTCCATAGAAGATATGAGGCAAAGAGAACTGGTATCAGTCGATATCTTCATTGGATGGTATAGTAGACTGTGCACTGAACATATAAGAGCAGATGTGCGAATTTGCGTAGAGTCCCGAATTGAGACCTAGGTAGGCCGTCGAGTTTGGAATGCTGTTTACGAACCTGCAGGCAAAAATTGCAAAATACGTTTCTCAAACATGTTGTGAGCACAAGTTTCGCTCGAGGACAGTGTCGATCTGAAATGGACCATTCACCGTTATACGCACCAAGCGTTTCCAAACCTTGCTCTACAAGAAGGACGCAGCTGCCTTCCCGGTCGTCGCAGAAAATTTTGCATTATCTGCATAATTTGTAGTAAACGTTCTGATCACTTTTCTTGACTTTCATCGGAGTTATTTCTCATTCCAGCTATCGAAAAACCAAAAATGGTGAAGCAACAACGTTTCTACAACAGTGCCCTTCCACTGGCACTTATGTACGCTGTGTTTTTATTACAACAGATGTAAATAGGCAATCTTCTCAGGTCACAACAAACCTCTGACCAGGGAAGGACCCCAAGTCGAAGAGGTCATTTGAAATGAAACCTACACTGCTGGACGTGTTTTTGGATGCTGAGTTCAAATCTGCTTCCCAAATTTGCCAAGTGCTTCTCTGAATGCAGTTATGAGGGTAGTTTCAGGGAGCTTAACATAAGAAAACTTAAATTACATGGATGTGCCCGCTCTCTCAACGGCGGCTTGGTGTAGTGGTAAGCGTGACGCTTCATGTGCGAGAGGCTTGAGTTCGGGTTTTGTGGGGACGGAATTTTGCATTATATATTAGCTTGATGCATAATTATTGCGGATTTTTTCGCGGCTTTTTTCTCTCGATAGAATTTGAATAGTTTGTGTTTTTTCTAGAAATGATCTACTTGATTTCCTCTACAAGAATATACTCGAAACACCATCCGCATATTCGCAAATTTAGGGTTTACTACTTCGAAAAAGATTGGAAGGTCGCCCAGTCATTCCGCGATCTCACAATCAGTAACTTTTCAGCGATCGTTCATTAGGTGATCTAGTGAAAGTACACATGATTTCCTGGTGGTCGAACACGACTGTTTTTATATTATCTATTTCTCCTGCATTTTAACTGCCTCTATATATTAGGTTTACGCATAATTATTGCGGATCTTTTCCAGCAAATTTTACCTAAGAAACTATAGGAATACTAAGCAAAGACATATTCAAATAGATACCCCGGAACTTATTCACCATCTACGTCGAGCACTGCTTCCCATTCATTAATTAGCCGGATCCCAAAAGCGAAGAAGTTTTGATCCTTACGGGCGATCCACGCCTTGACATCGGCCATCAAGTCATCCAAATCGACGTAACTTCTATTCTTTAGCCATTTTTTCAATGAACGGTTGACGAGATAATTCATAAAAGTTTCTGCTGGTAAATATGGCAGATTTAGGGGCAGATTCCATTTCTTGGTTGGCTCTGGCTGATTGTTCCATTGCCGAAAAGTTACTGAGATCGCGGAATGACTGTGTCACCTCGAGGTAGTTAAGCCTAATTTCGCGAATATGCGGATGGTTTTTTGAGCACATTATTACAGAGGAAATCAAGTAGATCATTTCTAGAAAAATCCGAACTCAATATTCGAATTCTATCGAGAGAAAAAAAGCCGTGAAAAAATCCGCAATAATTATGCATCAACCTAATAGAATTTTTCTCTTAAAGACTAGAAAATACTCTCATTGTGACTTTATCGCATTTTATGACCCTTCACTTCTTTTGCTGATATTTATCCACATAGAGTAATACTTCAGTTTCACTCACATGCCCATGCACTCTATATCCACAGTAGGATAACTTTTGCCACTTTATGAACAAATGTGATACTCTAGCACGAAATGCTTGAAACAAAGAAGCTTCTTACAATGGGAACAACAGATGAAAAAAAGGACTCGTTGCAGCTCATCGCTTTACACTTACTAACTCCAAAATAGGAAGAAAACAGAACTGTGTAGGGTCCCAAAGTCCCAGGGTGAGCGCTTAAGCAGCCAGTGGCATACCATGAATAAAAGAGAAATTTCCTAAATCCAACCGACAGAACTGAAAGTAGAAAAGCGATAGTAATCGAAGAATAGGGTCCCGTGTGTAAAGTAAAAGTTGAGATCATGAGCTAATACATATGAGTTTAACCATATTTTCAAAAGGAAATAACAAATGAGCTTCCATCGGTTGTATTAGCCTCGTGGCAGCCTCGAGCAGGCTGCTAATTCCCTTTACCTGCTTTTGTGGAGGTAAGACGCTCTGAATAGCTTTCTGGTCTTTGAATGATGTCCACGAGTTCACTATCACCAGTGCCGGTGTTGGTGAGTCGAAGATGCTACGCACCATCGCACCCAATCTAGCATAAGCACCCACACTAGCATCATCGTTGCTCATCGTATGCGTTTTACTCGCCCGGCCCTCCAAATTTCGCGCAAGGAGGAATCTCCCACTCGGTAACAGGTAGGTAGGTGGGACAAGGTGTCAGAAAGGCATTAAAAGGTCATAAAACGTGATGAATTTACCATGAGAGTACTTTCTAGTCAAGGAAAAAATTCTATATAATGCAGAAGCTCCGTCCACCACGAAATCCGAACCCTGTTCTCTCGCACATAAAGCGTCACGCTTACCACTACATCAAGCTGTCGTCGAGAAAGAAGGCGCATCCATGTGGCTTAAGTTTTCTTATGTTAAGCTCCCTGAAACCACCCTCATAAGTCCGTTCAGGAAACGCTTGGCAATTTGGAAAGCAGACTTGAACTCGGCATCCAAAAACACGTCCAGCAGTGTAGGTCTCATTTCAAATGACCACTTTCACTTGGGTTTCTTCCCTGGTGAGTCGCGAGCCTTGATCTATTCATAACTTCCACGGGATCAAAGGAAGAGGTTGGATCACTGTCACAACACTAGCAAAAATGTTCGTGAGCCTGAACTTAACCTTATCACACTGGATTCTTCGGTTCTATTTTGTGACGAACCCCATTAACTTCTCTGATATGGGGGGGGGAGGGTTAGCTAAATGCGAAGAGTGTAGGCCCATGTCTGCTTCCAGGGGCGTAATAGGGGGGGGGGGGGAGGGGAGGAGGAGGGGGGGGGGGGGGGGGGGGAAGGAAACGGTGCTGTACAAGCGTCAGACCCAGGTTGACATGCGAGCTGATGGAGAACGTCAGTCACAGTGGATATGTCTCGAGTCTCAAGAGTTGTTAGTGATAAAGATAGTACGCCGCTGAGGAGGCGCCCATATGTCCCACGCGAATTGTACGGACGGTATGCGAAGGTCTATTCAATAAAGACGGCCACGGTCAATGAAGCTAGTTTGAATTAAGACCCTGAATGTCTAACTGCTCACTGGGAGTGCTGAAAGACTGCAGGCGTGAACAAGAGCAAGATCTTCCAAACTCTACGCCTTCAGGAACACGCTGGAAAGGAGCAAGGGCTAGAAAATTCTGAGAAGCAGTCAAGGGATGAACGAAGCAATGATGCCGTAGCAGCTTCCTACTTTTTGAAGGAATCTGCCTTCGCTGTTAACAAGAGCAGCTAACGAATCATGGCTATGAGTATAGACGCGATAGACGGGTACTGGTGAATAATATCCGTGTATGCTCCGCAGTCATGCGATCCTGAATGAGAAAAAATATGAAGATAAAAGTATTAGTCCCAGATATAGATGAAAAATAGGTTACAAATTTGGTATAACTTCTGTATGACTCGGATTATTTTTTGACCTTCTCGAAATATTTGCGCTGCAGGCGGAATAGGTTGATGAAAGGTCAGGCGCGTTAGTCGTTCATGACGATTTGCCATTTGGTTCTGAGACGATCGACTGTACCCTTGTGTAATATGGCTGGCTATTGGTGAGCAATTTCTGCTTCGGAATTTCTCGTATACGTACTTCTGCTTTCTAACCAAATCCATCAACAGCACCCAGATTGGGCCTGCAACTCGCCAATCTTGAGAGGTTTCCCAATGGCTGAATCACAGCAGTTAAAAGAGAATACGAAGTTTGAACAAGTTGTCCCCTCTACAGGGACAATGCGCAATCTGTGGACGACATGTATATGCCACTATTCGCTCTTTTAGGATGTTTTGGTGGTTGACACTGCCACTTATTAAGAACCGATTTCTGGTTCCGTCGAGGTTGAGAATAAACGAGAGTCACACCACTTATTTGCAAACCATTTCATCTTCAGTAAACAGCTGGGGTGGATGATAACGAAAATGGGGCTTCATTATTTGTTTATATCTCTACAGGCTTGGTCATAATTATAGCGACAAGAATTGCTGCAGTTAGCCTACATTCTATCGCGCACATAGCGCGCCAGTTTTGTGGATTTCTCAATTTTATCATTTTTCTAACTCCTGTTAAAATTTGATTAAATTTGGTCCATTCATAGTGAAATGGTGAAGCCTTCTCCTGATCGTTTCGCTATCGTTCCTCTGCACAAGCCGGCCGCTCGCCCGCCACGATCGCTAAGCACCTCGGCATCCACCGCAGCGTCGTGTATCGCACACTCCAACGTTATCGAGACCTTGGTGGACTCCAAGACCGCCGAAGAAGTGGAAGACCTCGTACTGCTCGCACGCCGAAGGTCGTCGAGGCCGTCAAAAAGCGGATAGCAAGAAACGCGACTCGGAGCATCTCGACGATGGCTGGCGACATGGGAATCTCGCGAAAGTCAATGGAAGGGGTCGTCCACGAAGACCTTAAGATGTACCCCTACCGTACTCGGAAGGCTGCCCTCCTCAGCACCTCCAACCAGCAGGCGAGTCAAGAAGTGCCAACAGCTTTTGCGTCGCACGCGCAACAAGGGCCACCATTCGATCGTCTTTCGCATGAGAAGCTCTTCACCGTCGATCAGCAGTTCAACGCTCAGAGTGTCAGAGTGATTGCAAGGAATGCCGAGGAAGCCGACAAGAAGGGAGGAGTCATTCACCGGGCCGCACACCCTGCCCAAGTCATGGTTTGGGCAGGGGTGTGTGCTTCGGGGAAGACGTCGTTGATATTCGTCGACCCCAGCGACAAAATCGACGAAGATCACTACCTGAAGACGATTCTGGAAAATCTCTACTCCCGTGGGCGGATTCCCACTTCAATGGCCGCCCATGGACATTTCAGCAAGATTCGCTGCTCTCCCACTAGGCCAAGGTCGTCCAAGCGTGGTGCAAGAGCGAACTCCCCGACTTCTTCTCGGCAGAATAATGACCGGCATCGTCACCGGATTTGAACCCACTGGAGTGTAACTTGTGGTCCTACCTTGAGAGCTAGGGTTGCGCCAATCCCCTCCCCAATTTGGATCCTCTGAAGGCAGCGCTCATCCGAGAATGGGACGAAATCGACGACGCACTCGTGCGTCCGGCCATCGACGCCTTTCCCAAGCGACTCCTCGCTGTCGTCCGTGCCAAAGGTGGCCGAATCAAGAAGTAACTTATGATTGTGATGTACCAGTTGTTACTTAATAACTGTTATGTTCATGACTCGTCTGCAGTTTTGCTTTCTGAGATATAAGGTGAAAACCTTGTCGCTATAATTATGGCCAACCCTGTACTTATTCATCTACCAGGGTTGCAAATTACTTAGGCCCTTGGAGGAAAACCTAGGAATATTGATAGGGATAGGGGTGCTGTTCACGTATGTGGGCGTTAAAACTGTATGAGTTTCTCAAAAAACGTTATGAGTGTCAAGGTTCACTCAGAGATAGCTTCAGTTTGTGCGCAGCTGTCCACCTCACAGCAAGTGCTTCTGTGGCGCGGAAATAGTGCTCTCCCTCATCGGCTGGAGTTTGGGAATTTGCTTTCCATCGTGGTCGCAGTTTTTGCGGAGCATGCTTTTTTTAATAAAGTTTTACAGCCTTCCGTGAGGTTATTGCTTCTAATCATCGCACTTGCTTGATTTAGAGCGTTTCTGCACGTAACGCGTATGACACTCTTTTGCTGTCAATATTTAAATACACATCCATTTGGGAGCAGATACATATTGAAAACCCAACATGGAAGAAACGCACAAGATAACATGTGTGAAGGAAATATGAAGTTCATCAATCCCAGACTTTTACAGGCTAATGCCGATGATAATCCTTTCGTGTTGGAATAAAGCCGCATCCTGCATTTTTCTTATGTATGGACGTCTGATAAGGGAGAACAGTAGTTGATGAGTTCCATCAAACACTTCGCCACGCTACGTCCGGGCCCCGCCCGCCATGAACGGAGACCTACTCAAAACCTGTGTCCTTCACTATCACGATTAATTAATTCCTATTTGATTTCCAAAACACGACACATAAACACACATACATACACACAAGCACCACACAAAAAACCCAGCAGACTCATCTAACCGATCCTAGTATATATAACGCGCTAATGTCTGTGCGTTTGTGTGTCCGAATCCTGTCTCCGTGGACCTAGAGCGTTCAAATTTGGAAGAACTACAGTAGGGAGAATGGAAGCACCTATGGTGGATGGAAAAACCGGAGTACTTTCACAGGCGTGGGGTTTGCGAGAAATTTGCGAATTTGAACCTAGAACGCAAAAATAAGGAGACAGGCGGCAGTATGGGAACCGTCATGGTAGGAGAGAGGGTCGGAGTTCACCCCTGGGGGGAAGTTCTTTGCGAAACAAATGTTTGAGCAGAAGATTGTAATTCCTGTTCCCGTGGACCTGTAGAGTTCAAAATTGGTAGGAGTAGAGGAGGCAGGATAGAACAACTACGATAAGGGGCCCTAAAGAGCAAAAAGCACTCTCTAATCGAATCCTTATGCCTTTGGTATATACGATCTTACTTTGACTCTCTGATATGTTTCATTCGATAAGAAGGGAAAGAGTAGAGACATGTACAGATTAAGGGAACTAAATTTTTAGGAGATGTAGTTTCTCCGTTTCTCGCTATTAGATCACGACCGCTGCCCAGCAAAGTTCGTTACTCAATGAAGGACCACGGTTTCGCTTTGCTTCGATATCATTCTTGACAAAAGATTTATGACCGCCAATAATGTTGGATTCTCATCTAATGATATATTCGGAGAAAAAGGAAGTTTCATCGATAGAGACATTCGATAATGGCGTTATTATTATTCAACAGCATGTGTAAGTACCATTCAGGGCTTTGGTTGCTCACCACTTGAACCTTCCATGGGTCATTATTCTTAAGATGAACAGCAACAGATCGAGGCATATAATTATAAGCATAAGCATCGACGCATTTTGAACTTGCATGCCCTGTTAGTCCTCTATCGAATCTTGCGTTGAAAACAGTATCAATTGATACGAAGGAGTGGGCCACTTAGTCGATTATTACAATTCTGTCATAAGAAGGAAGGAAGTCCGGCGTTAGCCGGGCCTACCCGACTTGTTAAATAGTAGCATAGTAATTGAGATTTCTACGTGAAAGTTTCAGGAGGGACTCAGCAACTGAAGAGGTAGCACTTGAGGCATGAAAGAAGAACGGAAATCGGTCACAAACTTAGGGAAGAGCTAGCTTCCAGAAATAGGTTGCGAAGCATTCCTTCCAAGCAGAAGGACTCGGCCAATTACTGGCAATGCATTCAATATCATGCACAATGGTATAAAGAATTTTAAGAATGTCATCGAAAGGCAATGATCTTGGGAATTGCGAGAATTCGAAATTCAGGATTCTTTCTGGGGTCGTAGGATATTAGAGGAAGAGCTCGTCGGAAAATTGAAGAAGCTCCTCGGGCTCAGTTCCAACATTCCCAGAAGAATTGCCAAAATCTTATCAAGGCTGCTTTTCAAATCTTAAACACGAAATCACTGAAGTCACTGTGAGCTACGAAGATATATGCGCTTGCTTCTATCTTACACCTAAGAAAAAAAAACTCGGCTCAGAAACGCATCCCTTCGAATATTAGATAGTCCCGCACATTGTGATCCAGCTCACTACGAAATTCTCTGTAACCAGATCTTAAACAAGGGGAACTCTGTAACGTATGGAGGGACGAGAACACTAAGTCAGTGGATTGTTCACAGGTCAGTAGGGTACATGCCCTGCGCCAGCCATTGTACAAAATGCGATGAAACTGTTCACAAAGATTACCGATTGAGAGATAATCTTCAGGAGCTCTTACATGTTGATTGAGAAACAGTCGAGGGACGCTATTCATGCCTAACTTTGGCGAACAGGAATGGGAGCGGATCAGGTGTCTGCTTTGAACACGAGGTTTAGAAGCAAGAACGCACCAGAAGGGAGGAACCATACAAGTTTTCGATTGCTAAAGCATTCGCCAAATCTGAAATAGAAATTTCTATAGGTGAGCTGACACACTGAACTAGCTCGCCACTTTCAAAAATTTCATGAATTTCGGCGATATTGCACTTCAAGCTTTCCCTAACAGCAGTCTATTTCAAGGTCAGAATCACAAAACATTTGAATCACTTCCTGCGACAAAGTTCTACTTGAGAGTCTGTGGATCAATTGTTTGTTCCCAATCTGCAGCGGGATAGACAAAATGAGAAATATAATAGCTCCCAATAGTAAAAAACGTATTAGACCCGCGATAGAAGGAAGTTTTTGGACAGGGAGTCGGACGTTTCGTAGGTCGGGAAGTACATGCACCTCGGCGGCTTTCGCGACCAGTTCAGTAGATGTAATAAGGTGGAAAGCAACCTCTTCTGATTATCGAAATCTAGGTAAGAGGTATAGGTATCGAGTGTCAGCGGTGTAGTACATATCCTCTTGAAAAGACTACTGGAAACTGAAGGGAAACAGTTCAATTCATGTTCATCTTCAACAATTTCAGAGGATGCTTTTTTTTACAAAATTCCCCAGAATATAGGCAAGATGAGCTGGTCTGTACTTTTAGGCTCGTCACGGTACACCAAACGAACAAGAGCATTCATAAGACTATTGCGTTCACTGTACCAATCCTACCGCAGTTAGAACTCGTATGAGATGGCACTTTTTCGAAGATAAGCTAAAGCTCGAGAGGGAATATGAATTATGTGACGATTCTCGAAGTTCCGTTGGACACCACGCCTACTACCTATACCCATTCTCTGTAGGAATTGGAATCCAAAAGTATTTGGCATTATTACGACTGTTTGGTGGTTTTCTAGTCGGTCGATGAAGCTCACTGATACCTTAAAGAACTATATAAATACCAGATCGTTTTATGGTAAGGGAAGTATATCGCATTGAAATCACATTTATGAAGGGAGAGAAGTGGTGCCCACCGCTCAGTTCCAAGAGCTGCGAAATGAACCTTGTCCAGATAGAGGTCAGAAATCGTGAAAAAACTACCGGACTAAAGACAAGGTTACATGAAAGCTTCTGCGATGACTAACCCTTTTAAGAGAACGAGTACTGTACCACTATGCTACAGCAACGCTCGACCCCTCTTTTTAACTGTACATTTCAGACCGACGCTACCTCCCAACAAACTTTGACCGCTCATAATTTTATGAAAATTATATTTGATACTCTATATCTCTACTATATATTTTTGAAAAGCATTCCAAGCACTTGATGTATCTACGTCTCTATTAAAAATTCAATGAGAAGTTAAAGGCTTACCCTGAAATGGAGCGCCTTCGCTGCAATCACCAGCGAGCCCACACTCCATACTCAGGGGTCGTGAATTCGAATTTAGGGCTCTCGGCGATTACAACGTTCGAACACGACCAGAGCACCGTACCAACGAGTAACACGAAGTGTTCAACGAGTCGTTCTTTTTCATCTCCTATGCTGGTTAGTTGAAAGTTATTAGTCCCATAGAATGGATTTCAGGTCAACCGGATAAGAGTGCAAGAGCTTGTTCAGCTTTCGTAACATATCATAAACAAGGGTTCACAGAAGGGTGTTAGTATAGAATACTTTGATGACGTGTGACGTTTCAAGTATTCAGAAGTATTATTCATTCCACCAAAAGGTAAGTGCAGTCACTTGATCATCCTGAAAAAGCGCTAACTCATGCCACCTCTGGCCATTTAGGGTTTATGAGAGGTTTAGGGGAGTGCTTTGCAATCCTCTTTTTTTCGATTGGGGAATTCAAAAAGTTCAATTATGAGAGACTCATTTCAACTATTATACTGCTACTAATTCATGGTCAACCGACGGTTTGCGATGGATTAATCCGTCGCGAAGCGTCGCTTAGCCATAACTTCAGTTGAAGTACTCCGATCAAGCTGGAAAAACATCATCGGAAAGCTCTTCTCGTGACAAATTCAAAAAAATAATAATCTCTCGATTTTCTCAAATTTATCGCCTTTCTCCCCGGGAAAAACGAAAATTGAGTCTCTCAGTACCTGGGGCGTTATTTGCGGATACGACAGCATAGTAAACCCTCCACTTCAACTGAAAACTTCGTTTCCAGTTCCTGAAAAGCCTGAATTGTGCTATGATTGAGGAGAGCACAGATTCCTGATCATTTGAATACCCTTCGTGACATAGTTCAAACACTTCCAGCTGACAGCAGCAGTGCAAAGCAATTTACCAGCAATTTTTAGAAGTTTGTTACTTCTTTCAGCCACCTATTTCGTATAACGACCGCATGACTGCCAGTGGGTAATCCTGTCATGTCATGAAATTTAGTTTCTTCAATTTTTGAGCATCATTTTCATGGTGGTCAAGGAGTGAGTGTTTAGCACCTGAGGTGCTTCCTGCAGATATAAAATAACCTTAACTCTCCACTTCAATAGAAAACCTCATTCTGATTTTCTTGAAGACATTTGGAGTGTGTACACATGTAATCATGGTTATTTTCATATCCTTTATGATAGAATTCAAAAAGTTCCAGCTGAAAGCAGTGATTTCAGTGATCAACTATTCAAGAATTTGCTATTATAGTTCATTTCGGAAGTGCACTTTCCCGGGAAAAAATTATTCTGCATTTACTTGAAGACTTTCATTATGTGATCTTAAATTCTGATAACAGAAGGATGAATGGCTTTCTAATCGAACGTTGAGCCCGCAATGTAATGGGTTGCTAGATATAGTTCATCCTGGAGAGGCCTGCCCGAGCCTGCCCCTGGAGTTTCTCAAGGAACTCTGCGTGCCGCCGTCGAGGTTAGCCGAAGCATCTTTGAGCTGTAATTAGTACAGGAAATGTTTATATCAGATGACGGTGTATTCATTTTGTAGATGCGATACATAGTAAATAACTCATATGAATCCACCATATATCAATATGAGCTGCGGTTTTTGTGGACCAATTCTTTTGTTACCATACTTATGGCACATATATATATATATATATATATATATATTTGTATATATTTGACTCGTGATAAATGTGTGATGAATATGGAAGGAATCATGTCGCAACGTGACTTGACAGGTCAGGAATCGATCGGCCTTCTCCTACTATTACCGTAGCCAGCCTAAACCCCTATTGATTGGCTCATTGAAATGCTCTCAAGGTGAGCCCGGCAATGGCGCAGCGGGAGTGCCTGCGTCTCATGTTTGCACCTGTCGCATCCCATATGGGTCAGATTCTCAGTCGTGCACAGCGCTTGCAAATGATGAAACAACAGTGCTGGCAAGCGATGTGTGCTTCTCTGTGCTAATTCGGCCGGTGTTTAGTGTCAGTGCCCCAGAGTTTCCGTCAATTGGGAAGCTGAGGGGCAAATCAAGATAGCGCTTCCGAACAAGCGAAAATTTGCACGTGATTTAAGTTAGTACAACTGGACTTAATGTACACAGACAAACAGTATTTGTCATAGGGTGGTTCGCGTTCATTCTGCCAGTTGTATACCACTATGTGTTAACAGGCCTACTCTTATATGGACTTGGCAATAGCGAAGGCGGTGGGCCAATAGAAATCGATGGTGAGGGGTCAACAAGCTCAACGTTCGATTAGAAGGCTATTCATCCTTCTACTATTAGAATATCAGATCGCATAATGGAAGTCTTTGAGTATATGCAGAATAATTGGTTTTCGAGGGAGTGCACTTCTGAAATCAACTAGCAAATTCTTGATAAGTTGATCACTGGAATCACTGAAGGATCTCCTAACATCATCCCGAATCTACGAAAGATGGTGCCGCGAACAGTCTTGTCGATACTGCACTTCTGAGAAGATCTGTAAATTCCAGGGTACTGTCTATTTGATTCAATGTGGAGGATGTGGAGAAAAGTACGTGGGGGAGACCGCGAGACCACTGAAGGTTCGACTAGATGAACATAGAAGAGCGTTGGCCAATCCCGCTGCCTATCCACACAGCAGTTTTTCCAGGCACCGTACACTTAGGCATGAGAAAGAAAACGCCCCATCCTTCGATGTGAGGGTTTTGCATAGATATTTGGTACGGCCACTGGAAAGGAAAATCATGGAGGCACGGGAAACATACCGCATCAAGCCGGAAATCAATGCGAAAGAGGAGATGCGTGACCTACTGAGACTGATTACGTGATAACACATAGTCACCTCAGCACAAGAGCGGCGTCCATTTTCCCTTCAACATCCCCGCCGACAGGTCCATTCCCCTTTTTCCCCCAATATTTCCGGTTGACTTGGTATGATTTGATGTGTTTTGTATTGTAACTGATAGTTAACTGATTGTGTGCTGCAATATGTTGTAAGTAATTAAGGTCTGACGAAGGCATTATATGCCGAAAGCTCACCAATAAAGGTGAAGAGCAAAGAGCTTCGAAAAGTACACAAAACGACTGGAATCACTGTTATCAGCTGGATTTTTTGAACTCTATCATAAAGGATATCGAAATAACCATGATTTCATGTGTCCATATTCCAATGTTTTTAAGAAACTCAGAATGAAGTTTTCTATTGAAGTGGAGAGCTCAGCTTATTCCACATTCGCAGAGAGTGAGTGCTCAGGTGCTGAACACTCGCTCTTTGACCTCCATGAAAATGATGCTCAAAAATTGAAGAAACTAAAAACTGATGACATGACAGGATTATCCACAAGCAATCATACGGTTTTCATACGAATTAGGTGACTGAAAGAAATAACGAACGTCTAAAAATTTGGTAAATTGCTTTGCACTGCTGCTGTCAGCTGAAAGTGTTTAAATTATGTCATGAAGGGTATCCAAATGATGCAGGCATTTATGTACTCCTCGATTATAGCACGAGTCAGGCTTTTTAGGAACTGGAAAGGAAGTTTTCAGTTGGAGGGGAGAGTTTACGATGCTGTCATATCCACAAATAACACCCCGTTGTCATCGAAGAAACTAGGCGATGAACATAGGTACAATCAAAAATTACTCCTTTCAAACTGTAAGCAGTGTTACTAGCATTGAGAAAAATTGTATTATTGGTAAATATTATTCTATCTCTCCAATGAATACTCCAAATTCAGCTCTTCGAAATATCAGAGTAAGAGCAGTCCATTGTGCGAGAATTTTGTAACATTTCGACCAAAGTTCAATCGGCTCCATAAATTTTCCTTCATAAACATATTCCGTTGACCACTAAAATTTAAGGAGACCGTGTTTGTTTCTTTTTTGAACTTGCGACGAACCAATTGGAGATAAATATCCCTATCAGGTTCACAACTGAACAAAAGTGCCGACTAAAGTGTTAGTCATAAGAAATGTTAAAAGTGCAGAAAACCCAAGATCCATTTTCACGGGTTCCATTCCCAGGATGCTACGAGGACGCACATCAGAATTGACATCGTCCAGCGGATATATATCACTTGTTCGTGGTGCCATCTCACCTAGGCAGCATCGAGACCGAACGCATGTCTAGGGGTGCGAGCATAGAAAAATAGCCAACCGCAGGCAAATGACGTGAAGGAATCCTTGAATCGTGAAGGACTTCGTGGCCCCAATCTACTGCTATAGGGTCTGTAAGAGGGTGCGAATCAAGAAACTTCCTGCAGTGTTTTATACTGGTCTGCCGTGCAGGATTGCTATGGCTAAACGTTTCCATTAGTCAACATATCAAACATCATCGTCTCCAAGGACCTAAAAGTGGTCTGAAGCTTCTGATCTGCACCTCATCCAACCAAAAGCAGAAACACGCTAGGCTAGTTGCAACATTTCTTAGAAACTAGCGTGGCAAAAAGGTTCAGTCAACTCTTCAATGCACTCAATTGATACTGTCTCGCGGTACTTAGAATTATCAAGACAAAAGTTAGTCAAATCGGCTCGAGTGATGCATTTACAGATTTTTGCGCCTACCCGATATAAGAAGAAACCGGAGACACACTATATTCTCACAATTTACCGGAGAATAACTTTGTGAGCCTGATCTTCCGTGTTGCGTCTTGTAACCGTTCAACTTCGCAATTTCAGGAGTCGGTTTACGTGATTACTCCCATTCTACTTTGCTTGTAAAAACTTCTGTACTGTTGTATACCTATTACGAATAACAGCGCAGCTCACTTCTCCAGGGTGGAAGTTGTTGCCGCTCACTCAGCGCATTTGAGCGCTTGATCAGGCAAGCCCTAGATCAGAAGTTCTGAACCAGTCTCAAGTTCTTGAAGATTGTTCGAAAGGATACAAAACGAAAAACTGATTTTTTTTGAAACGTGAAACGTCGACCAAACAAAGCAGCTCAACCATTACACACCTGTACAACAGAAAACAAAACATAAGCTATAAAACATAAGCTAGAATACCCAGCTATGAAATAAAACAGGAGTTTGAGTCACTTTTTGCAGTCTCCTCGACACGTCTCATGGTAGGTTCCCTGCCTTCGACTGCGTGCCTACGTCCTGTTCATGGTCTGTCTAGTTCTGGTCATATTTAGCTCTTCTACACTAGTACGATTGTTTGTTAGAAAGAGCTGTCTATTAGCGTTACGTGTAAAAGGGGGTTGTTTTTCGACTCTACATCTAAGGGGAGAGGGATGTGGACTCAAAAAGCTCACTGAATCACGCCACGCTTCTTCTTCCATGAGGTTTGGGAAATGTATGAAAGCAGAAAAAGGTATGCAACTATCTGCAGCTAATAGACAACTGACACATTCACATTATAGGACACCGTTCTGGCTGTTCAATCTGTTCTCGTCAATATTTCGTGTTCGCATCACATCACAACTGGAGCGTATCGTTGTGAACATCATTCATCTATTCCCCTACGTGAATTGTGCACTCAATCCATTGTTGTACGCCTATAGAGCCGAGAACTTCCGCATAGCGTTCAAGACCATGTTCATTTTCACGTTCAGGTACGATTTACATCCCTCTAACGCAGCGTGGCGGTCGCGTCGGGGGGCGTACAGTTGCATGACGGTATTATAGTTGGCTGGCTGTCGCGTCGCGGTCAGCGCGATTGCAAGTAACAATACGAAAACATTACCTTCTTGTGAGAATGGTGAGGAATGGTGGGTCCGTCAAAATGAGCCGTGTAATAGTCAGACCAACAGTGGAATGCGTCTCATGACCACGAATTTCAAGGATACTTTATGCATCGTGCGTATACCTCCAGTGATCCAGTTGAAAACTGAAGTGTGATCTCAAATATGCAACGTATTTTTTTTGAAATAAGTGTTTTTTTAATTCTCGGGAAGTGCTTGTGCGCCCTACCACGTTGATGACGACCGTGTTTTTTTGCGAAGGAGTAAGACATTTGATTACAGCCAATATTTACGTTGCGCAGTCGTAGGTCTGTAAACTGCATCGCCTTATGACCAGACTTCTAATTCTATTCCTGATTTTCATGATGAATAAGTAATTTGAGGCTGGAACTGGGGAGAACTTCGAGAAGCAGAATGAGAAGCTTCTGCTACTTAACAATTAAGGGCATTTCTCAAAGTTCCACGGTACCTTTCAACATTATAGAACTACTGGATTGGATGGGATGAGGGGATTACGTGATGAATTAGGCTTGCTGGAATGGAACTCGATGCTGCTCCATACCTGGAATGGAAGGAATCTTGACAACGTTCTACTCCGCTCTATTTAGATCAAACCTTCCAGTTGCGAGAAAAGAAAGAAGATCAGTTCTGGAGGAACTGCTGCCTTTTCTGTCATCAGAAGTGCGTCATGCGATTGAAACGATGCCTCGAGGCAACGCGCCGGGGAAAGACGGCATCTCCTTGGAGCTTCTACAAGCGTGCGGGCCTCCTTTATATCCTGGCAGAGTGTACGGTCCCAACGGCGTGGAAGCAGTCTACGACGGTGCCGCTGTTCGAGAAGGGCGACAAGGAGATCTAGCAAACTATCGTCCTATCACGCTTCTGCCAGTACTTTATAAAGTATTCACACGTTGTATCTGGCACGTATCCGTAGGACCCTAGGAGAGGCTCAACCGGTAGAACAAGGTGATTTTCGTCGAAACTTCAGTACCCTCGACCACATCGCAACTTGCCGACGTCTTATCGGGGCTTCCCGGGAGCATCGCCTTCCCCTCGCAATGACCTTCATTGACTACAAGAAGGCGTTCGACTCGGTGGAGCCAGTAAAGGTCTGGGAGGCGCTGGAGGAGCAAGGTGTTGAAAGGATCTACGTGAACGTCCTACGAGAATGCCACTCAGACTGTACAACGGTGTTCCATCCTTTCTACAATGACATTGTAGTAGCAGTTCAAAAAGGAGTACGACAAGGGGATCCGATATCGCCAAACCTGTTTTCCGCCTGCCTAGAGCACGTCATACGTCGCTGCAACTGGAGTAACTTTGGTGTTAACATCGACAGTGCGCGTCTTAACCATTTGCGATTTGCCGACGACATCGTGTCAATCACAGACTTTCCAGAACACGCTTCTGAGATGCTGCATCGCCTAGATGAGGAAGGAAGCCACTGTGGTCTCACCATCAATACATCTAAGACCAAAGTAATGCGAAACCAATTTTTAGGCGATACCCCTGTAGGTGCTATCAAAGACGTTGACGAGAACGTATACCTCGGAAGCCAGCTTAACGTAAGGAACGACTTAACTGGAGAGTTAGCAAGACGTCGCAAGGCTGGATCGGCAGCATTTAACTCTATAAGGAGCGTACTACAGGACACCAGGGACTGCAAACTTCGAGCAGACTTATTTAATCCAACGGTGTTGAATGCCCTCAGCTACGCGGGAGAAACCTGGGCGAAATCACTGGAAAGACATTTGATGTCCACCCAGGCTTCGATTGAACGTCGTCTTTTGGGTCTGACGCTGAGTCGGCAACGAGAGCTAAAACTTAATAATTCCGATGACAGAGCAATGTCGAAAGATAAAGACGTTCTAGTTCACATCGATGAAGCGAAGCACAGAATTGCCGGGCGCCTAATGAGAAGAGAGGATGGACGATGGAGCTCGGCCACTGTACGATGGTACCCGCGAGGGAAGAAGCGGCCGCATGGCCGTCCTCCTTTACGATGGGCAGATTCTCTAGCTTATCGAAACAACGTCTATGATCCGGAGTCCTTTAGGCTGACTACGCACTGGACAATCAGAGCTCAAGATCGAGAACAATGGAGAAGAAGTTGGGACCCGCGCAAGGCCAATCGCCAAGCTGATGGTCGGGTCGCCTAAGTATCTAAGTATCTAAGTAAGTATCAGACTTGCTGTCATGGTCTCGCTTGAGTGACTTAAGTGCAAAACGATTAAAGAGTTGCCAAGCGGACATATGATGCTACGAAAAGGCAGCAGGTGAACTATGATTTTGCTTTTAGAGGAAGTTTCCCCGTGAATGGATCACGAGGGTGTTAGGAATTAGATAAATAATGACTAAAGGAACTACTATATATGACATCAAGAAGAGCAGAAAGTAGACACAAATAGGACCGAGTCCACTTCTATACAGACAGTGTAAAAAATGGCTAGATGCTCCGCGCAGTCTCGTTCCTATCATTATTTTCTACCGTCAATGACATTGGTAGGTTCAATGAATCTTTGACGAATTACTACTCGAGATAATGGTGGCCTAACCTTTAATAGCCATCTTTGCAAATACTCTTTTACAAACTCGAGGATGGTAGCGCTCTTGTTTTTCGAACAGGATCGATACTATCCTGACACGGACGAAGTTGATGGCGGTTAAGGGTCAGAATACGGTACCTGGAATGACTGCACCTAATCAAATAAGAGCTGAAAGGGTTCATCAAAATACGGAATATTACCGCACCCGTTCCGGTCCTAATCAGGCATTTTTCTCCGAAGATCTGTTTGGGGTGGCTTCCACACTGACGAACAGATTCACACGATCAGGAAAATTGTTCATGATGAATAGAGTTACTGAAGGAGTGAGAAAAATTTGAATTGGCCTATGTTTTACTGTTTCCTTGAAAACCAGGGGAGCTACTTGTTGCTGAAATCTCAAAATCTTGCCTTAATCTTGCTTGAAATAAAAATCTTGAAAGCAGACGGGTAGTGAACAAAGCCAAACTCAGTGAATTAAGAAGACAGAATAATATTGATATAAAAAACCTGCGAGTTTCACATTAAGCTGGCTTGCCTGACTTTTGCTCAATATTGACTGACATCGTCCCACAGAACAGAATGCTCTCGGGCAACAATGACTGAAATCGTCGTCAACGAGCTAATAGTCACCTTACTTATGATCTCATTTTTAGTTGTTTTTTCTTCCATTGCATGATTTCCATTATCATAGGGTTCCATTGCAGCTCATTTGACTGTATATTTCCTTTCCAAGCATTCGACCAAAACCTTTCCTAGCCATCTTTGCAAATACAACCGACTAATTCTACTCTTGTGAACCACTGGCCTCTATCACAGCCCGCTTCCCCTTGTGCATGAATATGTTACCGAAGGAGATCATCAAAGTAAGCACGCATACATGGATGCAGCATAAATGCTTGTCTATAAAGTTTACTCGAGGTGAATATTGACAATGGTCAGTGAGGTGGGTGTTCGTAGATGATGTGCTGTTTCCAGATCAACCCGCGACTCCGGAGCGCCACGACCAGCGGCTGCAAGAAGAATGTTCGCCGCAGCGATAAGTGACACTTTCTGCTGACTTAAAATTTAATAAGAACAGTCAATGCATTACCTCGAATATCCGCGAATTTTAGGTTCTCTTTTTGTTCAATCAAACGACTTATTCTAGTAGTTAGTAACTCAATTCAATACATCATTCTCAAGTAATTGTGGGGAATCAATTGGTGTAATTTTGAAATTTTCAAGAGCTCATATTCAGAGCATTGCTATAGAGCATCTTGAATTTCTGCGCTTACCCATTCCAGCGAGCCTATTACCTTTGCCTTCGAGCGAACAGAAATGCTATTTTTCTCAGAGCACAGAGAATTTCATACCCCTGCGCGGATCCTAAGAAGGCGTCAAAAGTTATTCTGATTCCCGCTGTAGAGCTGTGAAGAGAGGCTGACTTTGAGTCAAAGTTTTTCCGAGAAAATTTAAGGATCTCCTTTCACTGAGGATTCTCTCTCACTGAAGGATCCCAGCCGGTTAGCGACGAGGCTACGTAGCGCATCCCCAGGTGGCGGATAGGGGAGTTGATCGGCGACCAAAAGTCGCCAGTATTGCCCGGAGGCGCAGGTGGAGTCAGGTGATGGACTTCCTGATTCTGCTGTGCTGGTGGATATACCTTCTGTTTCCCGCTGGCGTATCCACGCATGGTATGTGGAGAATCTGTGGGTGCAGTTGGTATCCTGCCCATCAACTCAGCCAAAAGCTTGCATTTGGCTTGGAAGTATCTGGGAGGCGACTCGGGGCCGTCTACAAAATTAAGCCCCTCGTCCTCGCCCACTTCGGTATAGCTTGGCAAGCCCCGGAATTGAACCAGCCCCCACGTCAGAGCCTGGAAAGCTAAACGTTGGGGATTCACTCGCCAAAAACAGTAATAAAAATATGCCTTACCTCCCTGAAGCTGAAGGGGTCCCCGATAAGGCAGCTTTGAGGGCCAATACCGCTCGGCAGAGGCTGGTGAAATCTAAGGACCAGAACAGGCTGCCCAAACGGAGAAGGACTAGGATGGCGACCTGTGCTTCCATCGCACGGACGCTTGAATCGAATGCGTCTATATAAGACTTGATGATGTAAGCTAGGAAGATCAAGTACAACGTCATCGGATTGACCGAGACGAGAAGGCACCGCCCGCTACACGCTGTATTTGAGGCTGGAGAGGAACTGATTCCAGGAACATGCGACACCGGAGACGTCGGGGCGTAGGTGTCCTCGTCAATGAACAAGGATTCGTACGAAAGCTTGACAACCCGAATCGAATGTATGCAATCAAGAAGATGTGGATCAACTCCAGCTCTAATCATCTTAGTTGCCTACGCACGCACATCAAGTTACGAAGAAGAGGAGTTGGAAGCATTCTATACGGATCTGGAGAGGTTTTACAGAGAAGACCGTACATCGAGACTAACGGAATGGAATGGAATGAGCAGGGTGAAAGGTTGTCCGAGTTCATCATGTCGACCCACACCATCCACAGTAACTCACAGTTCCAGAAACCCTCTCATTTGCGATGGACATGGGAGTCACCTGGTGGACCGTTCCATAATGAAATGGACCATATCACCTTCAATCGGAGATTTTGCCTGACCGACGTCGTTGTTGTTCCCAAGTTCTATATGGATAAGACCATAGTCTCCTCTGCGCTAGATTCTGCTTCTCAGTGCGTGGAGAGAGAGCCATGAAGTTCAAAAAATGAAGCCCTGAGACGTAAATCAGCTGGAACTACTTCGCCTCTCTTGCGAGTGAATTGGTAGATTCCCTTATCGACAACTCGATAAAGAATACAATCGACTCGTTGAATATCTTCACGATGGTGCTCGGAAAGCAGAGAGTCCACAAGTAGCCGAGAGACGACTCTCCTCGAAGACTCCTGAGCTGATACGCCGGCGTGGAATCGCGCGAGCAATAGGCAATAATCAACAACCATCCGAACTTGCGAAGCTATGCAGAGAAGCGACAGAGGAAGATCTGAAAGAGAGAAGAGCAGCAGCTATGGAGAAGCCGCCGAGGCCGAAAAGAGAAATCGCAAAGCCCGACGAAGCTTCGCCAATTACAAGACCAAGGTAACTTCACTTCGTCGTCCTGACGGAGCATCTCGAAGGCCATCGGTAAAGGTCATCTGCGACTTCTACTCGGATCTCTTCGACAGCCACGTCTACCTGCCTACCCACCATTTTAGGGAACGAATATATCGCTTCTTCGGTTCTACGTTCCGAAATACGATATGCCATCACGTCGATGAAGAACTGTACGGCGCCCGATCCCGATAGGGTCAAAACAGAACATCTGAGGAGTCTTCCACCAGTTATCGTTAGAACTCTAGCCAGGCTCTTCTCGAGGTAGCTGTAGTAATGCATAGTGCCCACGTCGAGGAAAACTAGCAAGACTGTGTTGCTGAGAAGGGAGATCCAGATGATATTGGCATATTGCCCAATCTGCCTGTTGTCTGTAATCTATAAACTGTTCACCCGAACATCGAACGGGCGGAGCAAATGCTAGCCGAGTTCGACAGTGCATGTGGAAAGATCGGCTTAAGATGAACTTAACGAAGACGATGTTCATGAAAAACAGATTGATACCTGATGCTCCCTTCACGCTAAACGAGACGAATATTTCCGAATGCTCTAGGTATGTGTATCTAGGTCGGAAAGTCTACACCATGAATGACCTAGCTTCGGAGCTGTGCAGAAGGGAACGCGCCACGTGGGGAGCATTCAAGAATATCGAGAGAGTATTCAAGAAGGCAAAGAATATCCGGCTCCGCGCTCACCTTTTCGACACTGCTGTCCTTCTTGCTTTGACGTACGCCTCGGAGACTTGGACTCCTGAAACTCACGGACACGGAAGCAAGATCCGCGTTACCCATCGCGCTTCCGAAAGTACGATGCTCGAAATTTCCCTGTATACGCAACTGCAGAAAGGAATCCGGAGTTAAGAGCTTAGTCATCGTACGAAGATCAGGGATGCCGTTGATTACGCCAAGAAATCGAAGATCAGGTGGGCCGGACACGTTATGCGATACAGTGATGACCGTTGGGCCAGGACGGTTACTGACTGGATCCCTCGGGACATCAAATGAACTCCAAGAAGGCCGCCAACGAGATGGTCAGACTTCTTCACGAAAGCTCTGAACGAAAGTAATGTTGGACCTCGTGTCTCTGAAGCGAGGACGATTCACTGGACCACTCTGGCTCGTGACAGGGACGAATGGAGACTTTACTGGAGTCCTCTCGAGGAAGTCGACGAACAACGGGACGAAATGTAACAGGTGATATTATGATGAGAAAATTTATGCTATCCTCTCACACATATTTTTGGATTTAAGCTTTCGCCATGCGAGAGATTATTTGCCCTTCGTTTTGTGGGGAGTAGGGATCTAAAATCAATTGTCGCATTTATCTCGCCAAAACGTGGCAGCCATGAAAATTCGTTGGTGTGGGGCCTAGCTCGGGGCTCTAAGACAAAGATCTTGACACGATTAACAATGCTAGTCACCTGGAGCACTGAGACTCAATACAGTGACAAACGATGGCACCCAGCGCTCCACGTTCTCTTCATGGGGCTATGCGACGCTACCTCTGTAGTAATTTGACTAGTTTTTGTTACCTACCTGAATTTTCGTTCCTGGGACCTAATTAGGATGAAAGTGGCGTAATGCAAGTACGCACTACCACACACATGATCTCGGACTTGAACCACGGATCGTTATCCGCCTGGGCCAACCAAGCCTTCCATCCCTCCGGGGTCGGGTATTGGTACCATATCCGTATGAGAGGATAAAAGCACTGACTCATACATAGGCTGGCCTCCGCAAGTTTTCGTGTAGACCACAAACGCATTCAATATGTCACTACGATTCCGAATGGAAACAGAATGCGAAGAGCGCATTCCCCAGATGGTACGGTTCGGTTAGGAGAATCATTGGGCAGTGTGGGCAAAAAAATTTATGGTAGATGTGAGAGAGTGCTTTTTATTAGCTGTTCAGAACTTGCCACGCTTTCTTCATTCCCTCTTCATCAGCGATCTTCTTACTTTCCTCTCCCTGTTCAGTCCGTCATTGAGCTCTATGTTAGGCGGCAAAATCGGTGCTAGCTTCGATATTTTCTTTTGCCACTCGGGTGCCGTTTATGACAGAGCTTCGCCTTCGAGGACTGACTGCGGCCGAACGTGATCTAGGAATGTCGTTTCGAGTCATCTAGAGATTTCAGGAAGGCGTTTCAACATTCTCATAGGCTGCTTTCATGGTCCGCCGGCCGGTCGGCGTGCGCGAGGCAGTGCTAGGGGGGAAGAGGGCGGCAGACGCTCGGTGGAGGGGTTGAAAACAAAGAAGAACAAGATCAAAAACTAAACAACCAGGGGCTCGTACAAATGGTTTTCGATCTTGTCTCTCCTTGTTTACAGCCCTTCGAGGGGCTGACCGACCATCTGCCGCCCTCCTCCCCCCTAGCACTGCCTCACGCACGCCGGTCGGCCGGCGGACTATGAAAGCAGCCATACTTGTTAATAAGCCAAAAGAATTAACAATCGAAATGGAATATATCATTCAAATGCATCGAGCCCCCTCCTGATAATATGTCACTCACTGCTGCTAAATACGGTAATGAATGAATCTCTCCAAACTTCGATCAACGGCTTGTCCGTATTTTTATTCCTTCTTTAGACTTTCTGAGAAACGAGAAACGGTTCAGAGCCAGGAACGCCGTGGAGAATTCTCGGGAAAATCTAATTGAAGTACTTACAAAGAATCGCATCCGTGCAATCTCTATTTGAACTCAAATTCTAAACTTCAGCGAATGTGAACGAATGCACTATCGCCAACAGTACCATTTCAGCCGTTCTCCAAGAGAACACAGAACAAACAAACGAAGCGAGCCTGCTACAGATTCACAAGTGTCAGTCTTCACCAACCCCTTGTAACTCAAAATTCATGAGAGGCAACGTCAGGTACTCCCTTTATTTTCGTTGAAAATTTGAGTATGAATTTACTTGCTAATATATGACTATTCAGGGCAACAACAAGTCAACAGTGGTGTGCACCTTCTGCCACTTTAAGAAAATCAGCGCACAAGAGCTGTTCCGGGGATGGGGAAGACATTGGCGCTACTGATGCTGGTGTGAAGAAGCCCGTCAACTGATACATCGCTTTTGAGAGCTAATGTTCTCGTGCAATTCTACTCACAACGCAATTTCGCGCAGAATGTTCAAGTACCACCGAGAGAAGAGCATAGTCATAGGGTTACTCTATGTAGAATCACCTGCAGCTCCCTCGGTGCTGGATAGAGTGTTCTGAAAGCTAAAGTCAGCACCTGTGTGCAGCGTTACGCAGCTCCATTCATGTCCTGAAGGTTTCAGCGTTCTCTATTCAAACAGCGGGTTCGATGTAAATATCGATGTGTCGATGAATGAATCTTGATTTACTGATCTGCATTCTCGTACTAGTCAGGTCACACAGATTTGCGTCATTGTCGTGATGTCTTGCTAGAGCCTGTAATTTCTCCTTCGGAAAAGAGCAATGAATATCTCATATTCAGCAGTACGGATGGACATCAATCAAAATCAGAGAACCATCACCGATCACTTGCTCCGTAGCTTCAGTCCTACCATCCCTCTTTATCTCCCTAAAGTTTGGACATCCTTCTTCGATAACGAATGAAGCTGTGAACAACCTGCCGCTTACACAACAAATCGATACATATCAGAGTATTGACTAACATCCCCATAGGTGTGCTCGATTCGATTTGGAGTCACAGTGCACACGTGACTTACGGCCATTACGCTTGTGTTTGTCCCATCGTCATTGTGTGCATTCAACGACGATGGAACGAAAGGGAAACAAGGATCTTTCTCCTAGGTGCTTAAGGCCTTAACTCTTGTAATTCTTCTGTTCGTATGCAGTATTCTTCACATGTCTTTTGCGCTTTTGATCTGTGGTATTTCTCTTTATTATCCAGTGCTAGTGTAATTGTGGTTGGTACCAAAAGCACTCATTGGTTCTTGTTGCCGCAATCGTTTATCAACATTGACCTGTTCCGCTGTAAAATTCGTTCCCTGCATACCTGTCTCACCCTATCAGGGTTTGACTCCTCACGCAGAGGAAAGCTACGCTGTGGATACCTGGTCAACTACTGTACGAAAATCTGCGTTCACTTACCGTTATCAACTCATCAAACATGAACATTACGAGTTGAAAGGAATTTGGCTCTGCAAATCAAGCCAATCACAAAGCAAATCGATATTTATCGCCACTGCTGACACAAGTTGATTATCGACCTACTTTACTTACCTTCACATCTGTATCATTTCCACAGAGTTCAGACGCTCTACATATCTATCGAAATTTATTGGTTCTTCGACACCTATGCTGTACTTATGCTTGTTCAATACACTTGTTCTCATTCACTGGAAGATTCTGAACAGGATTGTACCTTACTGATCTTAGCTCCCCCCCCCCCCCCCATTACCATGGTCACTTCATATACCATGGGCAACTTTTGCCAGTCCCTGTTCATTTTCCCTACGGGCTCTGTATATTCCCAAGACTGTGAAAGCACGTACCACCTGCAGAAACTAGCTGCGTTCAGTTCAGGCATGCTAAGCACTTTTGAGACCTAGTTTCTGTACTGCCCCTAACTCATGTCTCCTAACCGGTGGAAACACATTTTTCATTCGAGTAACGTTTGTGCCTGGCATGCCGCGCCTACCTTGGACGGAGCTTGGCTTGAATGACCTGTGTTCCCAAAAGTCTTGTATACAGTGTATTCACATTCGTGGCGCCACCTAAAGTGTTGAAAAACAGACATATACAAACAATCCTTTTGTTCCCTAACCTTCTAAATATATCTTCAGAAACTGGCATACATCTATTAGCATAATAACTGAGTAGTCACGTATATTTGAGGAGATACCTTCGAATCATATAGCGGCCATACAATACTCAGGTACTTCGCCTCAAAATACAAATCACTCTGAGAAACTAATAATTTTTAAGATAAATGTTGGCAGTAACCAAAAAATACGTCGTTACTTGGTTACCAACTAATGATCTATCGGACGGTTTTAAATACAATCGTTCGGAGGAGCTAGGTGTTCTGGGCTAGGCAGTGTCAAAAACCTTCTCCAAATCTATGAAAGTGAGATATAACGGAATTTTGTACTTTAGTGATACTTCAATGAGTCCTGTAAGAGTGTGAATGTGATCGATTGTACTGAATCCTCTCCGAAACCCTACTGGCTCGCATGGCTCCATCTAATATTCTGCCAATTCTGTTTAGGATGACGCGTGTGAAGAGTTTATAGATTACAGGCAGCAGGCAGATTTGGCAATAACTGCCAATGGCGTCTGGATCTCCCTTTTTATATAGCAACACAGTCTTGCTAGTTTTCCACGTTATGGGCACTTTACATTCCGACAGGTACCGCGTGGAAAGCCTGATCAGGGCTTTGACAATGACTGGTGGAAGGCTCATTAAGTGTTCTGCTTTGATCCTGTCGGGAACGGGCGCCGTACAATGCTTCATCGACGGGATGTCACGTAAATTTCGGAAGGGAGAACTGATGGAGCGATATATTCGTCTTGCCTAAGATGGTGAGTAGGCGTATAGACCTGGCTGTCGGAGAGATCCGATTTGGGTAGACGACCTTCTCAATTGTCCTTCAAGATGCAGTAGCTCTTCCGTCACGACGATGAAGGGAAGTCATCGTGGTCTTGCAATTTGCGAACCTCCGTCGGGCTTTGCGAATGCTCTTTGCGGTCTCGGAGGATTCGTCCATAGCTGTTGCTCCTCTTTCTTCCAGATCTTCCTTTATCGCTTCTCTGCATAATCTGCATGCTTTGGAATCTAGCGCGGAGGAGATGGTGTTCCGATCCCGGGTAGAACTCTGGAACAACAGCGACGTCAGTAAGGCAGGAAAATATCCAATTGAAGATGATGTGGTCTATTTCATTATGAAGTGTTCATCAGGTGACCCCGTGTTCTCGCAAATGAAAGGCTTTATTCCTTTCTGTGAGTCCCGATGTAGAGCTGTTTAGACGTTTTCAAAGGGCCAATCTTGAAGTTGAAACCACCGACGATGACCTCGAAAAAAGTATGGTCTTCTCTGTAGAGCCTCTCCAGATCCATATAAAACGCTTACAACTCATCTTCTTCGTGGCTTGATGTTGGAACGAAGCAAAGAAGTCTGTTAGAGCAGAAGTCTTCGCAATCGTAAGCATCCGATTCGGATTGTTAAGCCTTTGAACGAACCAATATTCATGGCCAAGTGCGTGTTGACGAGGACACCTACGCCGCCGACGCCTCTACCGTCGCATGTCATAAGGAACAGTTCTTTTCCAGTCAAAATACATCAAGCGACCGTGCGTTGAAAGTACAGATCGCCATTCTAGTCCTTCTCCTTTTTGAGCAGCCTGTTTTGGCCCTGAGATTTTAGCCGCCTCTCCCGAGCGGTCCAACCTAAAGAGTCGAGTCGATGGGCAGGCTACCAACTGCACCCACAGATTCTCCACACACGTATGCGTGGATACGCCTGCGGAAAACAGAAGGTATATCGACCAGTACAACACCTGCTTATCATGTGATAGCCCACCCTCCTTTATCAATGAGACATGTGAAATATTAAATTCTGGAGGGAATGGGTAGGTACGTATGTCACCGGCAGCCAAGTGAAACTTAATGTCTTTCCGTTCTGGCTAATTCGAAGGCACACTTTAAGATAATTTCGGGGTGTCTGAATTAAGACAATTAGTGCAAGCAAAGGTGGAGTGGAGAATAATGCGATGTTGGCGGGAGAAAAACGAGAATCTTTTCATATATAAAGCGGTAACATTGTGTGTCTGTTTGTGGGTCGGTTCGTGCGTCCTTTCGAGGGTCACGTAGGCACGATGAAGAAAGTGAATGCCACGTTAGCGCGATGAGAGAACAGTTATGAAATGGGAACTCAGCCGATACTGTTCATGTTGGTCCTCTAACAAGTAGTAGGTAAACGGTAGTGGGCATGCATGGTTCAGACGTTAGCATGCGTAGCTCAACAGGTAGGAAAATAACTGGCATGGAAAGAGTGTTGAGGCGATGAGTTCTACACTGTGTGCTATTGCGTACAGCTGACTACAGTATGCAAAATGTCTTTTACTATCGCCATACATTAGGACTGCCTTCTCGATCAACTGATGCATGTTTAACGTGTGGATCCCGGTGCGAAAAGCGTTACCTCTATAGCCTCGTCAACTCAACTGAGATCTCCGCTTCGAGTGTGGAAGCCGCCCAAGCTGGTTCTGGGACCCTTTTTCAGCTCTATACAATCAGTTTTTTACTTGACAGCGTCCTTGAGCTACCCTTGGCGATCTCAGATTGATCGTAGGGGGTGGGGAATTTCAGGAACCATTTTTTCGTTATCTTAACAGTACGTTCTCTTCAACCCATGGGAAGGCTCCCTGCACGAATGGACCTGCTTTGATTTTGAAGCGTCGAGTTCAGAAGTCATATTGGAAGTTCATTCGACAGAAAACGCTACTCACTCTGAAAAAGTGAGCTTACAATTTCTTGATTTTAATTTTTTTTACCTTTCGTCGCAATTACGCTCTCAATATTCCTTACATGACGGGACTGCTGGAGTTCCCAAAAGACAACATGAACATAACTGATGAGATGGCATTTACACGTGCATCTCTAACGATGCGAACACATAACTTTATGAATGGTGACCTGGGAACTCGTGGCTTTGTGACCAACATCGTATGCCCAGTTATCCGAACCTCGGTGTGATTTTTTGGTTAACATAATCCTATCGCTTTACTTGGGGTTAGTTTCATGAAACCCTTTCTGAGCAAAACTCTACATCATATATTCAGCCTTTCCTGGCATGTCTGGAGCCCGAATCGCTGAATCGATAGCAAGCAGCAACATGTACTAGTCCCCACATATTAACCCACTACAAATGGAACAATGAAGCCTCAGCGAGGAATCATACTAAGGTACACGAGGTTCACAATTTCACCTTAACAACTCCCGATCATTACAAACTCGATTTCATGCAATAAGACAATTTTTCGCAATTCAATGTAATCACGTAATCAGCACGGCAATTAGATGCTAGTGTAATTGGACGCCTAACACTGCTGTGTAGAAAAGATCCAATAATATCAATTTATGGATAAAAAATAGATAAAAATTTATGGATGGATAAAAACTGGAAACACCATCACATGATCAATTATTGTTCAATCAAAGTCAATAGCATCATATGTAGTGTTTCTTGTCAACCAATGGGCCTTGATCCAGATGGAACTGTAATTAGCGTGGATTGCTTTGCAAATATAACAGATTGCAGAGATACACACACACAGTCACGATCGCCTCCCACATTCGGCCTTGATTTGACACCTTCAGCTTACGTAAGATGAACGATTGATGGCAATACCTCAGTCCGCGTTCCTCCTCTTCTTGGCTGCAATTACATCAAGAATCGGCTGACGCTTCGCTTGATACCTAGGAAACAGAACCATCACAAAAGCCTATCATCGCGATCTAGGCTCAAATAAGCCGAATAAACATATCACCTATTATACAGGAGAGCAGAAAAATTCCTAGTTCATCCGTGCCACCGATGTGCACCTCTGTAGAATGATGTCAACAGCCGGGAAACTAGTTTTTTCCCGGACATAATAAGTCAGCCTCAGTTGTTATGAACACCTATTTTTTTTATTTGAACACCTGTTACAAAAGCTAGGGCATTCAATTAGCGCTCAACGAAACGAACAACTTTGAATGCTCTAGCTATTGTACCGGGATTGTAGAACTATCACAACGTCAATCTAGCAGCAGAATCAAGCAGAAAGAAACGCGCGGCATGGAGTTCAAGAACATCGAGGAGGTCATGACTAAGATAAAGAACGTCGGCTGGTAACTCATTCTCTTCGATTCTGCTATCCTTCCGACCCTATCCACCTAAACTTACCTTGAGACGGTTACATGATTAATTATCATAGAATGTTATAAAAGCCTTCATATCGAACAAAGAACGCGGTGCAGAAGAATTGCTGACGGCGAAGGTAAGCCAACTTCCTTCGCCTTAGGAGCAAAAGAACTACCTCTACGTGGTATCGCGTATACACTAACTCCAAGCAAACTTTGAGTACGCTCTTGGAGAACTCGTTTGGCTGCTTTCATAGTCCGCCGGCCGGCCAGCCGGCCGGCGAGCGTGCCGGCGTGCCGGCGAGCGTGCCGGCGTGCCGGCGAGCGTGCCGGCGTGCCGGCGAGCGTGCCGGCGTGCCGGCGAGCGTGCCGGCGGAGGCAGTGCTAGCGGGGAGGAGGGAGGCAGACAGTGTAAGGCAAACAGTCCACGCCCCTTCGAAGGTTGTTTGTTTTCAAACCCTCGAAGGGGCGTGGACTGTTTGCCTATCTGTCTGCCTCCCTCCTCCCCGCTAGCACTGCCTCCGCCGGCACGCCGGCACGCCGGCCGGCGGACTATGAAAGCAGCCTTTCGCAATTTTTACTAATGGGAGGGTGAAATAACACCTTGGCTAGAACCTGAACGTTCTTTGTCTGAAGATGTGAGAAAAGGGTGAACCACACTACAGATAAATATGTGTCGTTATCGGTTGATGAATACTGGGGAAAACCTGAATGCTCTCCGCACATCTAGAGGCGGTTTTGCTAAGAAACAGCCGACAAATCTCCGGCCAATTACACAACGGACCGTTTTTTATCGGCACTGATTGATCTGCTTTGGACTATATCGATACAGCGTAATATTTATCGTAGATATTTACCAACGAATCGACACTTATTCTTGGCGTGCAACCCCGATCACACATCATCAGAGAATCATGTGTTCCAAAAACATAGCTTACTCCCTACTCATTTCAACTTGCCTGAGCTGTTCCAACTCACTACGTGTTCCGATTTGGCTCGGAATTGCGAATTCCACACTTAAACCCATCACGCTTCGCCCACTAGGCGGCGTCTGGTTCATGTCATGTGTGTTCGAGTAGCATGGCTCACTCCTCACTTATTCCAACTTACTAAGCTGTTCTAGGGCAATCTTAGGAGGGCATTATATAAGGTGATGACAAAAGAGAAGCAGACGAGCAAGAAAACAAAGGGGCCCTTTTCATTTGTACATAGTAAGGATTTTGCAACCAAATCCTTAGAAAGGTCCTTTTTTCACAGAAAAAAATGGTGAGAGAAAAGTACGCTTGCGCTAGCCTTTTCAGTCTTAAAAATGGAAAATTTTTCATTCAACTCCCATTTCATAAAAAAACATTCACCACTCACTCACTCTTCACTACATGCACTAAGATTATCTTTTAAATCAATATGAAGCTCTTGCGAAGCTGCGGATTATCGGAGACAGGATAGAACCTGAAAGACACCACCTCGGCGCAGCTCAATACCTTCTGTTGCGTAGGTCATCCATTGTTCCTATCGTGTTTTCTAGTAGTTCTTGAAGAGTTCGTTACAGGCACCGTTCACAAAGATTTTGGGACATTTGTTAACTGTGCTTCTGCCTCAATGTTGGTATGTGGGAATTTTATTCTGGCCAACGTTCCGACGGACTCGTCAACTTCAAGGCCTGAAAATGGTTCAAAGCTTGTGGACTGCACCTACCCCACCAAACGTTCTTTCGCTCTAGCGTTTCTGACGATCTATCAGGAATGCACGAAAAAATACCCAAAATTCAAAAGATAAGCTCACCTTCCTTTCACCGCAAAGTGTAGCGCTACGCTACACGGTTAGTACATTAGTAGCGGATGATCTTACTTCGCTGTCCTTATGCAATAATGTTATTCCGGATCAGCACGTTCGCGGAATATCGGAACTAGCCCGCAGTATTGCATAAATGGCAAGAGATCGTTTGTAATCGTAAAACACTTATTCCGATTGTTCATATCTGGATTTCTAAATAAAATCCAGAATGCTTCCAATGCTTTTGTCGACCGTATTTCTGTCTCGTGAGCCTAATTACATCAAAAGCCAACTAGTGATGAACACTTTATGACACGCAGTGCTTGACAGAGGGGTGCGTTACATGTCCGAACGGGAAAAATGGATACTGCGCTTTTGTAGGCGTAATTTATCAGGTTCAATAAGAGGCATGTAATTCAAGCTACATAGGGGGAACTGGAAGAGTTTTATCGGTACGAATCAAAGAGCATCTTGCTGGTAAACGGCGCATTAATGTGTTAACTCCGTAACTCCATTAGGGAAGCTAAGGGTGGAACAGCATGGTGGCAATGATTTTATATAAAGTGTACGATATTGGCTCACGACACGGAAATATCGTCGAGGAAAGCGTTGGAAGCATTGTGGGTTTCAGTTAGAAATCCAGATATGGACAGCCGGAATTAATGCATTACGATTACAAACGATCTCTTTTTATGCAATACTGCGAGTTTCGTTCCGACAATCAGTGAACGTGCTGATCCGCAATAATATTATTGCATAAGGACAGCGAAGTAAGATCATTCGCTACTAATGTCCTAACCGTGTAGCGTACCGCTACATTTCGCAGTGGAAATGAGGTGAGCTTACATTTTGAATTTTGGGCAATTTTCGTTCATTCCTGACAGAACGTCGGAAACACTAGAGCGAAAGAGGCGCTTGGTGGGGTAATGTGCAGTTAACAAGCTTTGAACCATATTTAGGCCATGAAAACGACGGGTCCGTCGAAATGTTGGCCAGAATAAAAATTTCCACCTACCAACCTCGAGGCAGAAGCAAAATTAATGATGTCAAGAACAACGGAAAAGCTGAGGTTTCAAGATTAGAGGACTTGGAATTTAAGTTTGGGATACTTAGTTAAAGTGAAAGAATGGATGCGACGATGTAGAGAAGTGCAAAGGTGGCGAAGAAAGTGGAAAAATCGGCGGATTTCAGAAATGTAAGGTTGTAGAGGTGCAGTTCAAGTAAATGGTGGTAGAGATTGTGACGACGGAAGTCACGATCTCGTACTACCCCTCAATCTAACGACATTTCGAAGCACTATATTACTCCAAATAAAAAAGGGACTCGGACCAGCTTGGTGAGCTGTTGCGTAAGGAACAGGCCACAGTGAGCAAAAATGATAAAGATTGCTCCTCACTGTCATCATGGGTCGTGGCCACATGCGATCAAAATTTCGTGCAGTTGCGACCTTCACATAGTACGTTATCACTACTCTCCGCAAATTCTTCCATATTGCCAGTCTATGTTGTGGCTGTTTTTGTTGATATATGACATATTGCGATGTGCTCTGATCAGCGGCTAGGAGTTTCAACACGTGCTACATTGTGAATAGTACAGCTTCTTCAATTTTACTAGAACGCAGCCACTTTCAGTTTGTACGCTGGTCAAGCTCCCATTACGCGATATCTAGATCATTTTTCGACCCGACACGTTTCCTGTGCTATCCTTGGGACCATAGGTTCATCTAAGGGAAGAACCTCAGAGATCAACTTCATCATAGACTGCATATTGGGTGGCAACATTGAGAGGCTGCCACACATGGGCCATTCCCCCGAAATAACAGCAACTGTGAATCATTCTTTGTAAACCTGTCCAATGCTTTCCGTCAGGTGCTGCCTAGTAGAATCCAAGACCAACAATAATTGCATCCGATCGTTGCTGTAGTGCTCTGATTCCACATCTCATGCGGCTAAGCTTCCATGAGATCGCACTGACCTCGATAACCGGGCAAGAGTTTTCGGGTGTAACTTCTTTTGGAAAAAAACAGCGGTTCCAGTTTTGCTCTTTCGGCGATTACGTAGAGTACATCTATGGAATTCCGATTTTCCTGGCCTGTCGAATCAGTGACAACAGCTCCCAGCTCGAAAAGTGAAAAACTTACGACCCACCGACGACCTAGGAAACCAAAAGGAAAGCCTGAACTTGTCACCTCCAGTCCTAGTCGAGATCATTTGAAAGAAGGGATGACTATCCAAATAGATTCGATTGTTGATGATGTTATACACCATCAAAACGTCATTAATCCTCCGCCTTGAATGAAGTGAGTCTAAATTGAGCACTTTGTTTCTGATGACACCTCTGGGAATACTGCTGCAAGTAAACCCTAACGATCTAATGAACGATCGTTAATCACCACTTGAAAGGTCCGGCACTTTAGAAACTCTTCGACCCATCTGACTATTCTACTATGAATTCCAACTTGAGTGAGCTTGCCCAAAAGAATCTCATGATTGACCTTGTCAACCTTTCTCAAAATCGAAATAGATGACGTCTAAATTGTTTCTGGCATCTAGTTCAGTAGCCCAATCGTTTAGGGCTTCTACACAGGGAAACTGCCGACCTTTTCTCCCTAAATCCGTGTTGGTTGTCAGATAGTATACGTTTCGCCTCAAGATGACAAACAATTGACTTTTTAACAATTTTTTCAAACAACCTACAAAAGAAGGATGTAATGCTAACCGGCCTATAATTACTGGGATTATCGTAGGGAGGTTTCTTTTTGATAGGAGCGACATAGGCGTGTTGCCAACTAGGTGGAACAACGGCTCCGAAAAACATCAAGTTAAAAAGAAATTCCTTCGGAAACGAAGTTACACCAGCAACCTTCTTTATGAAATAAAAGGGAATTCCATCTGGGGCATCTGGAGGAACAACTAGGCCACTTTGAAATAAGATTCGAAATATCATTACGACTAAGCCAAACGGAATCCTCCGTACACGGAAAATTGTTATTGATTGCCGTGTGATTGGGAACATCAGTGATCATCCCATAAACTTTCTCAAAGATATTAGCTAAAACGTTGGCTTTGTCCGTATCGGACACAGCCACAGATCCATCATGGTTCTTGAGTGCGGAGACCCCTCCCTTCCGATTGATGCATAAATTAAGAAATTTATAGAAAGTCTTAGTTTTTTGATTCCACAACTTTTTTTTCAACGGAAGCATAGTACTTGCGCACTTTCTTTTCAAACTTGTCCGAAATGATCTTATAGCGTAGCCATTCGGCTTCATTATTCGTACTTGCTGCGCTTGGTACTTGCTTCGTACTGTACGCTTCATCCTTTATATTATGAGCAGAAATCAAATACATAGGCAAGTGCGGCTCACTCAAGGATACTTTTCGAAGAGGAACATGGGACAGAAGCACTGCCTCAAGATAAATAGAAACATCTCATACATTTGCACTGTAGAACCGCAGCTACTGAAAGAATTAATCTAATTTATATCGCTAAGGTGAGCTATAATCTGGTCATAATTAGCATTCTTGAAATCGAACTAATACTCAAAAGATTCATGGAGATTGAAAACGATTGCAGCATGATCACTATTGCCCACGAGCGATGTGATATGAACGTCAGCAATAGTATCGCGTACTGCGGCGAAATAACAGCAGTTAACAAAACATCAAGTCAAAACAAGTTCTAACATGTAAAGCTTACAGCTTAACGGTTTAGTGCTGATATTGGCCGACCGGCTCAACACGTTGTACGTGTGAGTGCTGATAAGCTATGGCATATAAGCCATTAAGAAGGTGAGGGCAAGCGGGGCCTCAGTAGTGTAAGGGATAAGAGCACGGTCCCCGGAAAGGACAAGTACGGGCTCAAGTCCCGTCCGAGGCTGAAGTTTTGTCCACAAATCGCCAACCTTGTGAGTCAGCAATAGTCTCAGGTGCATTAGAAAATACAAGATCGAGTATATGCCCCCCGCGAGTATTAGACCTGACTAGCTGACTAGTAATTATGACAGCTGATCATGTCTGCGAATGCTCTTACCGAAGCTGAGGCCTCAGTAGTGATTCCATTTCAATTAAGGCTCGGGAAATTGAAGTCGCCCACCAAAATACAATTAGTATCAGAAGTAGAAAAATCTTTAATACACCTAATCAGCTGCTCGTTATAATCAGAGGTACATTTGGGTTAGCGATAGACAACAATAAGTCGATGAAGGCCTTCAGTTATATGCAAATCGCATGCCAGGATTTCATATGCTTTTGGTACAATTTCTTGAAAGATAAGTGCTGGAAATAGATACCGCTTGACAAGGAACGCTACTCCCCCTCCTTCGAATCTGGGTCTACCACATCGAAATGCCTCATATAGTGAGCAATTTTTCCCAATAATGGTTCAAGCATACTTCGCGGCTTTACCCAGGTCCCCGTTAGAGCAAAAATGTCACTGTCGAGCGTAGATATCAAGTAGGAAAGGCTATGAGCGTTCCTCGTCAAAGACCGTATGTTCCTCAAGAAACAATGAATTTCTTTAACAACACTACCTGCAATCCGAGGAACTCTCAGAGGTTTTCCGATGCAATAGGAGCTTTGGATGGAACACAATCCGAGGAACTCTTAGAGGTTTTCCGATGCAATAGGAGCATTGGATGGAACAGGGCTAACACAATGCAAACTAGTGTCAGAAAAATTAATCAACTGAGGAGGTAATTGTAATTGGTCGCTATCAGAAGGATTTTGAGATTGTACTTTGTCAGATTTAGGCAGGGAGGAGTTGCACCGTGCCAAACGCTCAGCACAAGCTCTATTCCTTTCCTCCCTGCTAAGGGATGGCCTTATGAATATTTTTGGAATAGAGAAGTACCGAAGGTTGGGTGCACGACGTAGCCTGGCCCACAAAAAATGACGATAGTAAAATAACCTTCAATAGTCTAGGGAAAGAACGGTTAAAGAACCCATGCGATAAATCGACATGGGTAAGCACTCGATATCAAGGTAATCAAAGATACGCTTCAACAAGTTAATATCGTTCACTAACCTATCACTTGGCAAAGTGCCAGAGCTCTCGGGTAGTCCAATCACCACAATAGATCGCTTACGTTCAACTTCCTAAGGAGTCAGGGACGGAGGGTCAAGCGGTTTAGTAACAGGCACAGAAACATCACGAGACTCGGATGAGGCAATATCAGAACGACCAGAAATAGCGGCTCTCAACTCAGCATTTCGTGCCTTGAGAGACGCTGCCAACAAGCTCACGATTGCGACATAATACCGAATCAAGATACTTGCGATCTTCCAGGAGAACTGACAAAACAGATCGGAGGTGCTCCGGTTGGCTTTGATCTTGTAGAAGCATAGCCACATCCTGGACAAATTTTTCCCGGGCAATGCAGATGGCGATGGATCAATATCGATACACGATCGCTTCGATGGACGTTCCTGAACACGGAATGACGACAACGGATGGATGTAAGAGCTCAAGCACGGATAATTGACTGCGGGTATTTTTCTACGAATCTTCCGAAGTCGATACATTCACCCACACGATTTCCTGGCGATGGTTAACCTTCGGTGACTCTCCTTTGATCAGTTAATTTCTTTCGTATCATGACCAAGGCCACATATCAAGAGGCCAACGCCCTGAACCGATGCCGTTCTGATTCCTCTGCTATCGAAAACATCTAATTTCTCAACAATCACAGCTAACGCGCCGCTCACTTCTGTACAATCCTCCCAAATACAGCATCTTTGATTTCAACAACTTTTGATTCTCGAGGGGCATGTTTCGATGCTGGAAACCGTTCAAAATTTTTTTATGACTTTGCTGGTTTGACAATTCGCGCACGGTCCAAACGGACAATGAAAGTGAAAACGCAGATAGTCAGCTAAACTGGATAAACCGTAACAGAGTTTAAAAATGTTGAACGCTTTTTTTTGTACCGACCTAGTAGATGAGACTGCCTGAGCTCCTATTACTTAGGTACGGCACTGTAAGGAGAGATGGTGAAGTTAGAAGATGAAACAATTGGAGGTCATTATGGATGAAGGATGAAATCATCGGTACTCATCAATCTTGCCAACGGAATATGGCCCCGTATTCGACTTCAATTGGAAATTGTAATGGCGGCTTTGGCTTTGGTTAGTTGCTCATGCAATGACATGCGGTGACCAGCCCTAATCCTTTCAGACTAACTAGGTACCAATTAAAAGAGTATCGATCGGGGATTCGATTCTATGGCTATGCACGCGTGATAATGCGCCACTTGCCACAAGATCATGACCATGTTTGTGGGAATATATGCTTCGCGATCACCATAAGAATGATGGAAGTGCAATAGATCAGTCCACTTAACATCGCCCTCCAACGTCCTAGCCTTAGGATCCCATGATCAGTTTTTGATGATCGTTCCCACATAAAATAAGCATTCTTTTGACTACAACTACACCGACTACACCTATGCACATCATCAGATTCATTATACTATTAGAACAACCGAGAGGTAAACGAATGCACTTCTCGATGGAGACTGAATCCCGACATACTTGTCGAGTTAATGTTCATACTGTTACTCTTGTCGATGTCGACGGTTTCGTGACAAAACAAAAGAAACAGTTCTAGAAGTAAAATGTCAACATAAGACCTTCTCTGTAAATCCCTCAACTCTTCATCCATTTCCGATTCGAGATTGTTCTTTCTTCGAAGGAGCTCATCAAGCGATAGTTCCCGCAACTGAAATACAACAAAGCTCAATGTGCATGAAAAAACCAAATGAACCCCTGTTTGCACCTTTGAAAAAGATCGACACGAAAGACTTGTTTTGAAAAATCTCGGTATATATAGTATAATAAACAATCTTGGTATATTGTATTATTTGTATGATAGTATCGTGAGCCTCCGAGCTAGCCTATTTTCGACGAGTTATGTCTTATGGTTGTAACTATCAGATCAAAATGAGTGGATCAAAAAGCCGGTCTCAAGAAATCAGGTGAGAGACTGAACAGGAAGTTATACTGAATCGAATATAGGAACCTCATTGCATGACAGCAAGCCACAGAGGATTTCACTTTAGAATGCTGTTATTCATGATTTTGATATTTTTCCTTTTATTTCGAGAGAGCTTTCTCTTTTTTTCTCTGAATGTTTTTACTGAGTTAATTGACGGGGTCTTTCTTTTTATTTGACTTACTCAGGTGCTATATGCTCAGGTGTGAAGCTTCTAAAAAAGTAGCAATCTCTGCACAATCCCACTTATATTAGGTTGAGTAAAAAGTTTTGATCGGAATTTTCATCCTTCTCTTGTTTCTTTCGTAGGACCACTTGGAAGGATTTCGCAATAGGTTATGGTAGATGGTTCCCAGACCTGCACTGTGGGGGCATATATAAGCATGTCCTTGCGAATGTTTCACAATAATGACCCCTGTCAACCGAAGCTGGCTGACAGCTATCATCTTTTACGAATTCCTGCAAGGCCAAAATCCATCGTCGGCTGCCGCAAATATCTGTTGTGCATTCAGCGAAGACATCGTGTCTCAACCCACGGTACATCGTTGGTATCCACAAACTCGTTCGGGCAATATTTTGTTCGAAGGTCAACGTCGTACTGGACGTCCTCCTGCCTTGAATGACGGAACTTTGCGCACTGCTATAATGGAGAAGCCAAATGCTACTACTCGCGATTTGTCGACGGCACTAGGGTGCAGCCAGAAGACTATCGTCAACCATCTCCATGGCCGCGGCTACGGAGATATACTCTCAAGATGGGTGCCCCACGGTTTGAGCGACTCGGACAAAGCATCACGGGTCAGTGCGTGACCTTCTTTGCTTCTTCGTCAACATAGGAGAGACTTTCTCAGGGAGATCATTACTGGAGACGAGAGCTGGGTCCTTCACGTGAACCATAATTGGCATCGCCAGTGGATGCCCAATGAGGAACCACCTCCAAGACAGCCGAGAAATGGACAACATCAGAGGAAGGTTTTGCTATGTTGTCGGTGGGATTCTCAAGTCATGCTCTATTTCGAATTACTGCCTGAGGGTACCACCGTAATCGCCGAGATTAGCGCTTCTCAGCTACAAAGTGTGGTCGACGTCATTTTCAAGGAAGCGTCCGCAGCGAAGAAATTTTTGTCGTCTTCACCACAACGCTCGACCGCATGTTGAGAAATTGTCTCGTCAGAAAATTGCATAACTTGGGTGGGAAGTGCTGCCCCATCCTCCTTATTCGCCAGATCTTGCTCCGTCCGATTACCATATTTTTCTTGCTTTAAAGCATCATCTTCGCGACAGAAAATTTGATGATCGCTCGGAACTCGAAACTGAGATTTCCAGCTTTTTTGAACCGCGGCCGCCACAGTTCTGGGCTTCAGGAATCGAAAAACTGGTGTATCGCTGGACATATGTTGTGTACCACTCTGGAGACTATGTTACTAATTGAGATCCTCCTTTAATGAAAATAAGACTTTTTGAAATAAAGATGAAAAACCGATCAAAACTTTTTACTCAACCTAATATAATCGCCTAAGTGTGTGTATGTGTATGTGTATGTGTATGTGTATGTGTATGTGTATGTGTGTGTGTGTGGTGTGTATGTACATATGTGTGTGCCTGACCGAAAATTCGTAGCTCCTGACCCCGTGGACCGAAACCGCTCAAATTTGATAGGAGTATAGGCGGCAGTATTGGAACATCTACAGTGGGTGAGAGAGTCTGACCCCGCCCACAATGGGAGGGGTTAAGCCGAAATTCCTAACTCCTGTCCTCGTAGACCGAAAGCGTTTAAATTTGGTACGAATACAGGCGGTATTTGAGAACAGTTACAGTGGGTGGGAGATTGACTCCGCTCATAATCTGCGGGGTTTGAGCGAAAATTTATAATTATTGTTCCCGTGCACCTAAAGCCTGCCAATCTATATGGGGCACAGACGGAAATATTGTAACAATTATGTCTGGTGGCATGACCAGATTCCGCCCATAATGGGCGGTGTCTGGGCAAAATTCAAAATGCTGTTCCAGTGCACCTAGAGCCTTCAAATTTATCCGTTCTTGTCCTGAGGCGATTAAGTGTTTTCTCTCAATCAGTCTCAGTAGGTCACGCATCTCCTCTTTCGCATTGATTTCCGGCTTGATGCGGTATATCTCCCGTGCCTCCATGATTTTCCTTTCCAGTGGCCGTACCAAATATCTATGCAAAACCCTCACATCGAAGGATGGAGCGTTTTCTTTCTCATGCCTAAGTGTACGGTGTCTGAAAAAACTGCTGTGTGGATAGGCAGCGGGATTGGCTAACGCTCTTCTATGTTCATCCAGACGAATCTTCAGTAGTCTCGCGGTCTCTCCCACGTCTTCGTCTTCGGAAAACGAAAGGATATGCTCCTATTGACGATAAGATTTAAAATGCCACTTCGAAAGAAAGCTGGACCTGCTGAGATCGCGTCGACAGTCATCCCAGCAACCACATTTTATCACAGCAAATGCTGTTCCACCAGCACGTCGTGTGGTTATTGGGACAAATGAAGTTGATTATGATATGGCTGCGGTGCTCAATCTAGTACCATCATTTGCGATAACACCGAGAGTCAACAACCTAGTAGTTGACGCTGCGCTTTGTGGAGTGCATCAATTCGCCTATCAGTTACGCTGCAAAACACATAGTGGACCGACCGTACTTGACCAGCAGGCGACTTTAATGTCATTGATGCCATTTAAAGGAAATGTATATAAGGATGCCACCATCTTTACGTGAAATCGACTCTAAAACTGCGAACGTCAAGCACGGAATTCAACGAGTTTATCGAAACGCGATGAGTGAGCCTTATCGCAGTGATCTGACCCCATCTGAACGCAGAGGAGTGAAAAAACTACTGTAAGCGAAGGAGGTGTCGAGGTACACCGTTGGAGACAAGTGTGGCTTCTTCGTAGTGATGCCACAAACGATAGATAAGGCTGTCAGCAACAAAGTGCTCTCAGACGACACCGTGTACGAAGAAAGCATTCTGTCCACGTTTGAATCAGTGTGCAAGAGAGTGAAAAACGTAATGTCGATTGTGAAGAAACGTATAAGTCCTGAAATGGCAAAATGACTCTACGGTACGGCCCCCACAGTGCCGACGTTCTACAAGCTGGTGAAGACGCACAAAATTCCGGCGAAAACAGACACAGTGACCCTCCCGTGGACTGAAATCAATACGAGACCGATTATCTCGTCTTGCGGTGGACTAGCAGACGGATTAAGCTGACTCTCAGTTCGTCTGCTCTCGCCACTTTTGCGTTACGTGGGAGCGCACATTGCGAATGTTGAAGAATTCATACGGCGCTTCACCAGTGTCCAGCACCGGCGGGAGCCTTCTACGCGAGCTTTGATGTAGTATCCTTATACACGAAAGTGAATAACGCGGGAGCAGTGCAAGCTGTCTTATCTCTCATCGAGGATAACAAAGACCATATCACGATGATGGGATTTTCCCGCGGCGACGTTAAGGATCTCATCGAAGCAGCACTGGAATGCAACTTTCTTTTGCTTCGACAATAAGTTTGACAAGCAAAAACGAGGCCTTGAGATGGGTAACCGCATAGCACCTCGGTTAGCAGTCATCGTCTTGAACCACATCGAGAAGCCATCATTAACTAGTGGAATTTTGTTCTACAATCGTTGTATTGAAGACGTACTCATTATCGGAGCGAGGGAAGATCTTGTGGAAACATTGAAGAGACTCAACTCTCACAATGCTAACATAACCTTCACCAGGGGAGATCCGGAGAGGGTTGGATTCCTTCCATTCCTCAATACGAAGACACGAATTAGTGAAGGTCATAAGGAACACTTATGGTATAGAAAAATTGCCTCGTCGAACATCTTGTTGCGTTCTAAAAGCGCACATCCTATTTATATGAAGGCAAACGTCGTGCGGAATCTTCTGCAAACGAAGAGGAAGCTCGGAACACGAAGGGATTCAGTTGTTGATGCTAAAGTAAAAAGCATCCTCAATAGCAATGGATACTTCGAAAGCAACACGAAGACCTGGGTCCCATACAGAACGGCTGACGGTGTGAGCCTCATTCTGCCTTTTGTTAATGACAAAATGGCACGTGAGGTGAACCACGTCGTAAAGAACTCCGAGCTTCCCATTCTACTTGTTTTCCGACATCCCCTACCCTGAAAGATCTCCTGACATCTTCTCGAATCTACGAAAAACGGTGTCGCGAGCTGTCTTGTCGCTACTGTACATCCGAAAAGATCTGCGAGCTTCAAGGCACCGTGTATTTGATTCAATGCGGAGGATGTGGAGAGAAGTACGTGGGGGAAACCGCAAGTCACCTGAAGATCCGCCTGGATGAACATAGAAGAGCGTTGGCCAATCCCGCTGCCTACCCAAACAGCAGCTTTTCCAGGCACCGTACACTCGAACATGAGAAGGAGAACGCTCAACTTTCGATGTGAGGGTTTTGCATAGATATTTGGTACGGCCCCTGGAAAGGAAAATCATGGAAGCACGGGAAATATACCGTATCAAACCGGAAATCAACGCAAAGGAGGAGATGCGTGACCTCCTGAGACTGATTGAATGATCATACTCCGTCGCCTCAGGAGAGAGCGGTGTTCCATTTCTCTTTCAAGTTCCCCGCTAATAGGTCCACTCCCCTTTTCCCGCTATTTGCGGTTGGTTTGATACGATACGATGTGTTCTATGTTGTAACTGATTGTTGACTGATTGTTTGCAACCATGTATTGTAAAGTTAAGGTCTGAAGAAGGCATTATATGCCGAAAGCTAACCAATAAAGTGGAGTAGCAAGAGCTTCGAAGATACACATGAAAAACAAATCTTTGAGACTCTCAGCTTTCCTAGCGCTATCGTGAAGATGTTCGAAGAGCCGGTCGTATTCTTCATCGATGTTGTAACGGAATCTTCCCACAAACTCGCCAATGAAGCGAAGTGATTCCAACTGACAACAGTCCTGGGGCTTCGTTTCCTGAATTTCGCAGCTCTCTCCACGCAATGAAAAGCGGAATCTAGCGCGGAGGAGACGATGGTCTGATCCAATGTAGAACTTCGGTACAACAGCGACGTCAGCCAGGCAAAACTTTTGATTGACGATAATGTGATCCATTTCACTACGGAACTGCCCATCAGGTGTTCGATGTTGGTGCGTGAGCAACGAAGATTGTAAGAGCTAGGGTTGACTTCTCAGTCGCAAACGTCCCATTCGGGTTGTCAAGCTTTCGTATGAACCGGTGTTCATGGCCAAGTACGTGTTGACGAGGACACCTATTCCGCCAGCGCCTCTGCTGTCGCATGTTCAGAACAGTTCTTCTCCAGTTCCGAAAGTGGCATGCAGCGGACGGTACCTCCTCGTCTCGGTCAGTCCGATGACGTCGTACTTAGTCACCCTGGCTTGCATTATCAGATCTTTGATGCACTCTTCCGATGCAAGCGTTCGTGCATTGAAAGTACAGATCCCATCTTGGTCATTCTCCTTTTAGGCAGCCTGTCGTGGCCCTGAGATTTTAGCAGCCTCTGTCGAGCGGTATTGGCTCCCAACGATGCCGTATCAGGGACACCCTCAGCTTCAGGGGAATGAAGCCCATTTTTATTACTGTTCTTGGCATATGAATACACACGCGTAACTTGCCAGGCTCTAACACGTGGGGGAGGGCACGCTTAGCCGAGTGGACATGCAGACGTGCCGTTCAAGTTATATACACATATTTTCATATCAATATAATTGAAAAAGATAACGAAGAAGATAATGAAAGCTCCAAGCAAAATTCCACCGAACAGTAGAAAAACATTGGCGAGAGCCTTCGGACCATGCAAGCCGACAACTGATGGTAAGACGGAAGCATGTGGCAGGGCAACAGGTTGCCCCTTTTGGTAGGCGGATATTTCCCAAGCGAACCCTTGACCTTAGTCCAGAACGCAGTGGTTCAGAGGTAATGTACCGGGGCTTGCTGCGGGCAACTTAACGCGTGAAGAACGAACTCAATCGCGACCTCGGGTGGACGGATAAGGGTGACTCAAGCAAGTGGGCCGCCATCCATTCAGTTCCAGGCCAACTACTTAACCAAAGCTTCGAACGCGAAGCGGCAGGCCGATCAATATAAAGCCTCGCCTCGTTGAGGTGGTGGGCCAGAGGGTGCAGTTATATGATAGTGGGTGAAAATGGTTCCGTAGCTTTGATTCCAAACCCTCTTAGAAAATTCCATTCCGAATGCAGACTTGGGATCATCGTTCGAAAAACAACTAGGTGGTATGAACACCACATTGAATGGCCCCTGCGCCATTCTTGCAAGGGAAGAATACTGGGTCGTGGTGGCTATTTGAGATGAGTGTATATATTTATTGTGTTTCATATATGTGTTTTAGAGCGTTGTTCTCAAATCTTTATTCCGAACACGTGACGGTTCAGGGAACAAAAGTTATGGGAGCACTTCTTTCACATGTTTTGAGATGTTGTAAATCATGTATCGAGAACGAGCCGTTTTGGCAGATGTGAAATGATGGGGTAACAGGTAAGACAAGGTACTCACAGGGGTAGCATGAGGGTTTGCATCCCGTGGGTATAAACTTGTTTAGCATTTTTGCAATATGTATACTGAACCTTTGCAAAATAGTTTCGCATGCCTCATAAACTACCTGCAGCCCTGGCTCGTCAAAAGGAACGTTGAAAATACACAGTTGTTAGATTTAACCCGGCATTTACATTTTCCGCCCCGAAGAGAAATGCTTCAGCCATAAAACGCGGGGTTGTGAAATCTTGCTCGACTTTCCAACCTTTGGAGTACTTAAGGGGCCCTCCACGACCGCGCATGACATCGAAATTCGAAGCACTGGAGGCAGAAGCACTTTTTCGCAGTGTGAAATTGCCTCAGGATACGCTTATCTCACTTATCATACGGCCGTATCCGTCAAGGTAAAATGAGGAGCAGTTTTGTGGGGATGTTGAAGGAGAGAGCACTGCGAATTGCAATTTCTCGCAATAACTATTAAAACTAGTGATATACAGCTATAATGGAGCAAGTTTTGCTCCTCATCAATGGAGGAAAGCAAAATTTCTCTACAGCTGGAAGACAAAAACCGATGGACACTTCACCTGGATTACGGATGCAGAGCTCATAGGGTAAATTATTGATTTGAACAAGCATTTTCTTCTGCGATTATTCATTATTCTTTGTATACCACAAAAAGGTACGAGGATCCTCCTCGAGATATATTGGATCAGTCGCTGCTACCACCACAAGATTGAAGAGGATCTGTAAGGGTCTTAACGCACGTTGTCGCAAAGTACTTGTCAAATTATGAGAGTAAAGCACTGTGATACATTTCGTTTCTATCGACGGAAAACAGAAGGAGCAGTCACTAGCTTAGGATTCTCTGCAACGGCCTACCGAATGCGTATTGCGCCCGCAAGTGATATAATCGTAGTTGCTGGAAAAATTCGACCCCTACGATATTACGCGAACACCAAGCGAAACAAGCCAACTAACCTCGAGGAAATCCGTTCTTAGTAAACACTTCTGAACAATAGTAAACTCACTAAAAACACTGCATTGTGTCAGGTCTTGAAGGTTTAATACTGCAGTTTCCTGAGGACGGGATTCCGCTGTTTGTTATGACGAGCTAGGGCTGCGTATACAGGGTGGCTACAAAGTATGGTCCGGCAAATCACACGTCGCTTGCTAACCTGTAAATCCCCGTATTAGCTGTGCCATATGTGCTCTGGATACAGCGTGTCAGTCATGCCCTATACCCAAATTATTGCGACTGTCGGTAGAAGTACCTCGGAGAAATGCGACCATCTCCTCACCGTGCCACAATCGCACATCTCGTGGACGAAAGATGTTCCGCTGCGGAGATTGCAAGGAGGCTGCACATTAACGACAGAACGGTCAGAAGAATTGTGGCCCAGTACAGGGAGCGTGGACACCATTTCCCACTTCCAAAATCAGGGCGTCCAAGAACTGTCGATGTTCCTCGGATTCGGAAGGTGATTAAGAAGAGAATCTCGCGCAACGATGAGTTCAGCATGAACAAAATTGCTTCGGATTTGCATATCTCGCGAAGAAGTGTTCAAAACATTGTGAAATGTGAGCTAGTTTTTCACAGTTACCGCTTCTTTCGGGGCCAGATGCTCAGCGAAGCAGCAAAGAAGAACAGACTGGAAAAATGTCAGAAGCTTCTGGCAGCAGTTCGTGCGGGCCGCCTCTCGGACATCGTGTGGACAGACGAGAAAATTTTCACGGTCGAGGTCGCGCACAACAGCCAAAACCAGCGGCAGTTGCCCCCTAAGGCAGAGAAAAACTCCAGAAAACGACGAGTGAAAACCATCAGCCTGTTCCCGAAGTCGGTGATGGTATGGGCCGGAATAACATCAGAATGCAAAACACCTCTCGTTTTTGTTGATAAAAACATCAAAATCAACTCCGAAACTTACCAGAATGTTATTTTAAGGGACACACTGTTGCCATGGGCCCGAAGTCACTTCGGAGAACGGAACTTTATCTTGCAACAGGACTGGGCACCAGCACATGGGTCGAAATCCACGATTTCCCCCTGCCGACATCATTTTCCTGGATTCTGGGACAAAGACATGTGGCCATCTAATTCTCCAGACCTCGATCCAGTGGACTACTCCTTTCGGAGCTATCTGCAGCAGAAAGTGTCATCTTCACCCCACCGCAGTTTGGACAGTCTAAAAGCAGCTCTTCAGATGGAATGGGCAGAAAATTGATGTCGACTACTTGCGGCCCACCATGGAAGCCTTCACGAAAAGATTCAAAGCTTGTATTCTGGCCAAAGGCGATCATTTCGAACAATACCTCTAATATATGTTCCTTTATCTTAGCCGTACCATTTAATGAAAATTCTTGAAGAAATGTGTGATATTTATTTTTTTACATGCGAATAAACACCGGACCATACTTTGTAGCCACCCTGTAGTCTATGGGGGTGTTAAACTATAATATTAGGTTGTCCGAAAAGTTCCCGCCGATTTTTGATTCATCTTTGAATGAAAATTCCTAGAAGAAGAAATCCATTGATTGAATAATATATCCCCCATTCTCTTCAGTAAGGCTTCGCCATCTTCCTGTAGGTTCCAGTTCCCCTCTTCCATAGAAGGTTCCAGACTTAAAATCGAAAAACCCACTCAGGTGCTTTTTGCAGTCCTCTAGCGAATTGAACGATATTCCATTCAAGGAATTTTGCAGAAACCCAAACAAGTGGTATTCTGATGGTGCTGTCTGGACTATATGGGGGGGGGGGTGTAGTAAGACATCCCACCCGAGCTTTAGCAACTTTTGACGAGTGGCCAAAAATACGTGTGGTCTAGAGGTACACTGTTGGAAGATTACGCCCTCACAAATGGCCACTTCGGGTCGCTTTTGCTCTATCGCTGCCTCCATATTTTCTAGCTGACTATAGTACCTTTCCTAAGTCATCTTTGGATTGTACGACAACAGCTCATGGTAAGTGATTCCCTGAAATCCCATCAGCAACTCGGCATAGTCATCCGCACCTGGATTTCGACTTTTGCAGCGATTTGTGACGGCTCACTAAGGGACTACACGATCGTTTCCGCTCCCCATTGCTGTACACGATCCGATTTTCGTCCCTCGTGCTCATACGTTTCAGAAACGGCTCATTTTTATTTCGTTCGAGCAACGAGTCGCGCATGGAGGCGCCGTCCATCGCATTGCGCTCGCTCCTATCGCGAGATATCTAAACATCAAGGCGCTTTACAAAACCAAGCGTCTGCAGATGACCATGGATGATTAATTTTGAAACACTAAGCCCTTTTCCTACTCCACGAGCAGTGATGTGATGATTTGCTTCGGTTACCATTTTGAGTTGATCGTTTAAACTGATGATAGTCTCCCAGGGTTGTCGGTCTTCGAAGGCAAATTCACCACGTTTGGATCCCGCAAACTAGTCATGCACTGTACTTTCCTTCAGGGCATGGTCTACTCAAACGTCATATATCTTTCGTGCGGCTTGAGCCGCATTCTAGGCCTTGCGGTAGAAGAAATACTTCAGATGTCGAAAATGCGCGCAGTGGTCTCCATTCTCATACGAGTCCTGTACAGGCAAACTTCGACAAATGTTGACAGAATCTTAACAGGAATATAGAGGAGAATCTACTCTTTCAGAAAACATAACTTTATTAGGTTGGTTCCTTGATCTTTTGTACAACGGTTGATAAATCCGGGGTATCAAAAATCTGCGGAAACTTTTCGGACAACGCAATATTTTGCAAGGCTCTAGCATAAGGTTGGCGGAGGTGGTCTAGTGGCAAGTGACGCACTACATATATCGCACGCACGGTCGATGGTTCGAATCCCGGATCGATGCGCGCCTAGGCCGACCAAGCCTTCCATCCCTCAGGGGTCGGTGAATTGGTACCAGACTCGTCTGGGAGGATAAAAGCACTGACTTGTACATCGGCTGGCCACCGCAAGTCATTGTATAGGCCACATACGCACTCACTACGCCACTACGATTCTGAATGGAAGTCGAGTGCGGGGGCGCATCCCTCTGACGGGATTGATTGACGCCAAAAACTTTGTCCTTTTATGCTTTACTTCATACCTGCGGTATGAAAATCAACATAGTAGTATCCCTCCGAGTACATTGCTTTACCCGTTGCGCAATCGCTTCACATCTGCATGAGACTCGCCCTTGATAGATGCTTGGCAGCCACCCATATCAGGTAAAAGAAAAGCTCCCATAACTTCGGTGTCGGAATCGTTTCGCACACCTGGATTGTGAATTTGAGAACAGTGTTCTAAAACAGATATGTGGGTTTACATATCATCTTGAATGACCACTGCGACCCAGCACCCACCCCTAGTTAGAAGTGAGGGTAGGAGCGGATTTCTGGATGATCAGGTTGGGGATGAGTTTACTGAGTTTACATTATGATCCAAAGTATTCCCTATTTTACAGCGATTTTTTTTTGCTGTTCGATAGAATGTATACTCATCACTGGTTACAGCTCTTTCTGTTCTACGAAATTGCGTTTCGCAACTAGTTCACTTTTAATTACTTTCAGACATAGAATTGACCATTTAGGAGATGAGAAACCTACTTATATAATCGGCTAAGTCTGTCTGTTGGTGTGTTTGTGTGTGTTGTGTGTGTATGTGTGTGTCTGACCGGAAATTCATAACTCCTGTCCCCGTGGACCGAAAGCGTTCAAATTTGGTAGGAGTACAGGAGGAAGGATGGGAACACTTTTAGTGGGTGGCAGGACCGGACTCCGCCCAAAGGGGGCGGGGTTTCTGAGAAATAAATGTGTGAGCGAAAATCCAGAACTCATGCCTCCGTGATCCTAGATCACTCGAACTCGGTAGGAGTACGGGTGGCAGGATCAGAACACTCACTGCAGGTGGCAGGACTAGACCCCGCCCATAGAGGAAGGGGATTGCGCGGAAATTGTCAATTTGGCCCTAGAGCGTTCAAACTTGGTAGGAGTGTAGGCGACAGTATATGAACACTTAGCATAGGTGGCAGGAAAGGACCTCGCCCTTAGGAGCGCGGTTTGCGCGAAAATTGACAATTTGGTCATAGGGCGTTCGAAGTATTCCAACTGCACGAAAATTTCACGGAGGTACGCTTCCTTAGCCCATCTAACTTTTTTCTTTGAATAATCGCCTTTGTGGAATTATACGATGTTCTTACCGGACACAGCGAAAATGGCTTACAGAAAAATCGCTCCAAATTCGGAGTTAATTCTAAGGGTGTAGAGCTTCCAAGGAAAAAGGTGTATCGTGTATGAAAATGGTGTATGGTGTATAAGAGTTATTTACGCATAGCGAATTTCTCACAGAGAGGAGGACCGCCCGGCGAAGCCGGGCGACATCATAGGAAGGAGGGAAGTCCGGCGTTAGCCGGGCGGCCCGACTGGTCAACATATAAGCTCTTTTTCGCTTTCCAACGCCGCCAACGTCGAAGCTAAAAAACTGCTGAAACAGCCCACGATGTTTTCATCGTACATAGGTGGAGTAGGTGTCATAGGCAAGTTTAGAAGAAATGGTCTAGGAAGCTCAGAAATGGTGATTTTGACGTGAACAGCTCGCTCCGCAATAGAAGTCCATCCAAACTAGACAAAGCTGGGACATGCTCGGAAGGAACGTCATGGTCACCAAGGATCTTCACATAACCCAGCGATGCGAGCGAAAAGATCTCAACGACAGGGTCAAACCACCCTCCTTTGCGACAGGACCATATTACACAAGTCGACAAAACTGCAAGAAGTCGAATGAGAGTCGCATCCGCCGTGATCTACGGGTTAGGTACGGATTATCATCTTCTCCGCTCCCTATTGATCTTCGATACAAGATCAGGTGATTTTGGTGCAACGGCACCGGAAAACTGATAGGAAAGAGGGAAAGGTTGTAAAATCGACGCGAATACATTTTAGACTGGTTAATAGTACAATGATTTTTTGAATAAAAGTAATTGCAAACAAACTCTACGAACTTACTTCTTAGCCTAACATTGTATTATGGATTACACGTATTATTGCACTGTGTATTATTATTACAGGACAAAAAGAAGACGGAGAAGCTTACTCAAACTGACTGTCAGTATGACTTTATGACAATTACAATGTTCTTTTCGAGCGCAAGAAAAAGGTTAGACGCCGAAAAATTTAAATGGTATACACTTATTATTGCCAATCGGATCGCATTGCTAACGCTGGGGACAACTTTTCATATTGAACATCGCATGGCTCCCGCACCGGTTCTGAATTTGGATGCTCTGTTACAAGAGAATACCGGAAATACACACCTTGACACACTCCGTTAGAGCCCAGCCCATCGTGAGTGGAGCCCTTATCATGTCATGTGTGTTTAAAAGCACATTTCACGATAGTTTTGGGTAACCCAGATTATGACGAAAAATGGAAGATAAGATGGAAAATAGTGCGATGGAGGCGAAGGAACTGCGTGGATCGGTGTTTCGAAGTGAAAAAATGCTTCGAAAAATCGTTTAGAAGGGGGCTGGACCAGAAGAATGAAGAATAGTGGGGTGTTTGGACGAGCTACGCACAGCGCGTCTTTGCATACGTCCTGGTGCAAATATCTGAATATGGTGAGCAAAAATTGATCCGCTTACAAGCATAAGTAAACAAAAAACCCTGGCAACAGCAAAAATAGCTCACCTTTTCAGCCTCTTGGGGTAGGAAGGATCGCGGCAGCAAAAAGAATAACAGAGAAAAAAGAATGAGATAAAAACATGGCCCCATCACTCGGCGATCAGCTGATTGTGAGTGGGTCCTAGAACAAGAAATCGCAATCCGCATTGCCTCGACACTCGTCTGACGTGACATCGTTCGAGAGGCGGGAAAGCCACTTACGACAGCAACTCGGCTTCCACTATGCCCTAACCGCCGAGATGATAGGAGCGAGAGGGTCACTTCTACTTCCCATGGGGCCCAATGAGTATTCTCAAGAGACAACTCAGTAGCCGTTTTTATTGTGAACCGTGCCTTTAAGTAACTTTGCTCAATCCTCACTTATTCCAACTCACCACGGAGAATCACAAGTCGAAGTGACCATTTGAAATAAGACGTACATGCTAGATGTGTTTCTAGATGCTGATTTCAAATCTGCTTTCCAAATTTGCCAAATGATTCCCTGAACGGAGTTATGAGGGTGGTTCCGGGTGAGACTTAACACAAGAGAACTTAAATTACATGGATGACGCTTTTCAACAGGTAAGGGTGGCACTCCGTGTGCGAGAGGCTGGGGATCGAGTTTTGTGAGGAACCGAATTTAAGGCAGCAGAGAACGATTGTAAAGTCGCTAAGGATATTATCTTTTTGTTATACATGTTAGTCTTCTGCATGGTTGATTCGGCAAGACTTAGTTCGATGAATACAGATAGAAGTTCTAGGCGTGGTATACCCAGCTCTCTTTTCATTGGGGCGATATTCGATTTCGCCGTGAAAAGTGCCGTGAAAAGTCTTGTATCCAAGGTTCCTTTATTGGAAGTCGATGTTACGCAGATGCAAGTCGATGTTACGTAGATGCAGCAGGCATACACACGTTTAGAGTTATCTAAGGAGGGTGATATCGTGCTGTCTTATGACATTTCTGCGACCTTCCGTGGCAAGATAATTTCGAAACCACTTATGTTGGATTTAATCTCCTGCCATGACCTCTGATCTTGGCTCGACAGTGGAGCATCCCAACTGTATTTCTGCTTGTGAAGATCTTGAAGGAAGACTTTGACTGGAGACATGAGTGGCGATAGCAAACCGAGTGGTCATAACAGAAGCCATTTATTTGGCTCAAGACTGTTCGCCTTGAGCTATCAAAGCATTTCTCGCAACATTCGAGCGGTACTATATCCTCAACAGAATCCCATAGTATTGCAAGACTCATGACTTTGGCTGTGGCTGCTCTGTCAGCTTCTGGTTTTTGTTGTTGACGCTTGGAGAGTTGGATAGATATTCGCGGAGATTCGTTCCCATTGACGAAAACAACTTCTTGGACTAGGCGTATTCGTGAACAAGGTCATCTGCACTTGTTCCTTCAAGTGGAACATAAAGTGACTTAAATAGCTCCTGAGCTATGTCTGACCCTGAGCTTTCAGTGCATTGATTCAGAATGGCTGGACTTGCGTTAATGCCAAACGGTACTCTGCGAAAGCGAAAGTACTTGATTTTGTCATCAGATGCTGGACGGAGAATATCCTTCACCCACAAAAACCATGTGACGTTTCGGTGATCTTCGAGCAGCTTCATTTGTTAAAAGGCCTTCTCAAAGTGCCACCATTGTGTACTGGTGCGTTCGAAACTGCAGGAATACCTCATGGATGAGAGGTGTCTGAGAATGTGCTTCGTAGATTACGTTATTCACAAAGCTCGTTCTTTGCGTGAGAGGACGCGTCGAGCACTACTCAAAGCGTGGTAGACTCGATGGTGTCCACACATGTCGGTGGGGCAGATAAAAGGTGGTAATTCTGTATAGCTGGTCAGCTGCCTTATCCCTTCCCGGACATAGCTTGCGAATGTCTCGCTGTGGAGCTTGAGTTTTCTTCGTCGCCATGAAGTGTTTGTAGATTTTGTAATTTCCTCAGCGCTGCGCTGAAGTTGTCCTTCGAATTTCTCGTCTCTTCAGGTAAAGGAAATCCAGGAATGATGTTGCCATTTTCTATGGCTATGGTCTTCCGGTAGTTTTCCATGAACTTCGTCGTGACTGCCGCCTCGTCTATAACTTTCTGGCTATTAATCCCGAGCGATTCCAACTCATAGAGGCGTTTTACATACTTTTTGTAGCTATCGTTCGTTAGCGTAACAGTGTAGCTAATGTGAGCGAAGTACACTGTGTATCACTGTTTTCGTTGATAGGGGCAAATATACCGCTGGCACCAGAAATGGTATAGCCAAATCTATTGGAGTGCGAACTAATCCTAATGGTAGCTTTATAGCTAACTTGATTGTGGTGTTCGATCACTTGATTTAGGAGGTTCTCTCCAATAAGTAGATCAGGTGAAACTTCTGACGGGCGTAAAGTTTGCTGAGCGACCATATTTTCTCCCTTTTAATGAGGCTTTTGTCAGCTTCTGATAGCAGAACAGTTTTTTTAGTCGACGTTAGTTTCTCCTTGGTGAAAACCGACAGACGTTGCAGTTTCCTCGAGCTGCTACGCCCTTCAAGGTCACTTTCACTTCATTCGATGCGGAGGTTTCTTGAAGCTCTCCCATTCCTGTTGTTGTGAATGATATGGAGCTTATTGTGGGCAGCCTCAATCTGTTCCTCTGCCTTTATGAAGATTTTCCGAGCTCCTGAATCGAGAAAGACAGCGATTGGTTGATAATCCCCGTTGGCTTCATAGAAGAACAAAGGAGAGGACCTTTGCAGTACGCATCGTCCTGGTACCGGTCGTTCCGATTCTGTAGTGACGTATCCAACAGGAGCAGCATGCAATATTTGCACCTGAGTGGAGTTCGACTGTGGGTTTTGCCTACGATTAGACAGGTTCATAGATCCCAGACCACTGCTCGATGTTATGCAGAGTGAGGCATGGTGATCCTCCTTGCATTTCGGACGTGGTTCCATTGCTGTGCAAGATCTTGACCCGCGAATTTTATCAAAACATTTCCAGCACACTCTCAGGCGCTTGGCTTCCATTCGCCGAGTCTCAGGTGTAGGGAACCTGGCGCATTATTGTGGTGAGTGCGCCTCTCCACGCAGACGTGCGTGTCTCAGTCGATGACAGGCGAACTGCTTCATCTGGTTGCATCCCCCATTATGTAATCTGGCGTTGTTCTGCATGGCTTGCGCTGTTTGAGTACCGAAGAGCGTCTTTGTCGTTAGTCGGTAGTTTCTTGAAGCGTAATGATTTAATCATAGCGTCAAGAATATCCTTTACTTCAAATCCTGTGCCACTTCGATTTTCTTTCTTAATTATTTGGTTACAGATAATTTCTTTGAATTTGGAAAGGATAAGACGTCACCATTCTCTGTCTGCATTCATTGGTACTCCAATTTTTTTCTAGGTGCACAATGCGAGAAGATTTGTAAAGGAATCTATTTCGACAGCACCTCGAGTTTTCTTAAGCCCTCGGTAGATGCTTCTGTATTCCTGAGGGAAGAATCAGAATGGAAGTTCGAGTTTTGATCAGTGATGTAATCAAAGATATGTCAAGAGCAGCAAAGCTAGCAATATCGACAACCAAAAAGCTAACGAAGAAGTTCTGGAGCTTATGGAAGAATGAATACCTCATAGAATTGCGAGATCGTCACAAGGTCATCGGAAAGAAGGGAAGATTCTCCGACCAGGTACCACGCACAGGAGACGTTGTGCTCCTTGGCGACAACCCGCAATTGCCGAGAGGACAGTGGCCAATGGCCCTGATTACTGATCCTATTACAAGCAGAGACGGAGAAATTCGGAGCGCTAGGCTACAAACTTCAGCAGGAAGAATTGTGCAGAGGCCGATCCATCGTCTCGTTCCACTGAAAAGACACTTTTTAATTCGCTCTTCAGAGGAACGAGTTGCAAAAAGAAATAGAAGAAAGATGACCTCTAGACCAGCCAAGAAAGCTGACATGGTCGTCAGACATCAACCGCCGAGAGTCGCAAAGAATCAGGTTTTCTCCAACGGCTCAACAGCAGAACCAAAAAGCGTCCAGTCGAGCTCATTGGCGCTTTTGATGATCACATGTGCGCCCTTGCACTACTTAATCCTGTGTCTGCAGCGGCAATATCTTGCTCCAACAAAGGATCGAAAATTAACACGACGCTATCTTCAGAGGCGGAACTTCGCATAAATTACAAAGAACGCACCATAGTTCCAGCAGGAGCGAACATAGCGGAAGTCGCCTTACCATTCGAGCACCTCGTCAGACAGCACACTATTCAGTGGTCGACTATCGTCGATTCTAGGCAATCTACAGAAACAATAGTCTGCCCACCGGGCGACGTCTGTAAACGAATCAACTGCATAATGTGCACAGAATTTCTCGGGAATAACCACTGCGCCCATCAAATGGTGATAGTGATATTGGCAATGGGCACAGCAATCGTCCTCGCCCCAATATTGCTGATATGTTGCTGGAGTTCGTGTGTGTGTGTGTGTGAAGACGGAGACGAAGGGGAGAAAGATTTATTGCTCACTACCATCCCTTTTATACTCTCTCTCTAATAATCAGTCTACTATTTCCCTCACTTCTTCATTCTTCACTTCCTCACGTTATCACACCCCTCTACACCTCCCCCTAGTGACCCCTACGGTCACTACATGTACCAGAAGCGTACCTTATGGTGTGAGGAGGTTCAACCTTCTGTCACCTCCTCCTCACCCACTGTTCGTCTTACACCAACAGTATTTCAACATTTTTATTATTTATCTCAAACAACATTACCCCTCACTGAGGGTCATCTCTCATGGCCTCACGGCCTGGATCCGCGCTTCGCGATCGTCGCCGCACCGACCGACTGCGGCTTCCTGCTTGTCTTCTTGGTGAACGACTGTAGCTCCTCGAACGTCTTCTTGCCGGGCGGCTGCGGCTTCTTCCTTCTCTTCTTGAAGAACGGCTGTAGCTTCTTCTGCGGAGTTCCCGCTGTATGCCCTTCAGCGCAGCCCACAGCGCCCTGCCACGGCGCTGCGGACGACGCCTCGGCTTCTTCACTGCCGCCACTTGTGGTCCAGACGGGGCCCACACCATCGGCATCACCGCGGGTGCCGAGGGCGGCCCCGTCGCCGCCACTCCATTGCTTCCAGTCGGGAATACGAAGATTGGGGGGCTCGCATGCGGGCTCAGGCCGCCCGTCCCCCCGACGAGGATAGGTAGTTGGGCTGGCGAAAACATAACTGAGGTGCATACTCCTTCTGCCCTCTTTTATAGGCCTCTGCCAGCTATCACTGTTTTTGTTTACATTCTGCAGCCCTATCATCCTTATCATACCAATCTTCCTACGCTTCCCATTCTCTCTATAATTCCTCATTCTAGCGGTTTCCTGCCGCTTACGTTTAGATCGTCGCAACCCCTGCTCTTCGGTACGTTCTTCCTTCCTCTTAGGGGCCCTACTCTCCATCCTTCTCAGCAAATCCTCGTCTGCCATCTCCCACGGAATCACCCTTTCCTTCATTTGGTCAGCATGGATTTTCTTCACTCCCATGCCGTAATGGACTTCGTACACACTTGACCCTAGGACTCTAACCACAATTCCGGGTATCCATCGGTCTCCGGACCCGGTATAATTCCTTATGAATACCTCCTGTCCTACTACAAAAGTTCGCTCTTTTTTCCCTTAATCATAAGTTCTTTTCATACGCTCTTGATACTTGTTGGCGGGCAATTTCCTTGTTTCCATTCTAACTATATCCAGGGTGGTTCGCAATGGTCGCCCCATAAGCATCTCTGCGGGTGCTTTCCCCGTCGCCACATGGGGTGTTACCCTGTACTCAAAGAGCAAGTCCAATACTGCGTTTTCTAGCGTTTTATTGGAACGCAACCCCTTGTACAAGATATTTTTAAACGTCTGGACAAAACGCTCTGCTTCCCCATTCGAATTAGGGTGATGAGGCGGCGTAAGTATTTGCTGTATCCCCCTTTTTTCACAGTATTCCCGGAACTCTGCCGAAGTGAACGGAGGGCCGTTATCCGAAACCAACTGTTCGGGTAGTCCATTCCTACTAAATATCTCCTTCAGCTTTAGTATCGTTTTTTCCGCCGTGGTGGCCCCCATCTTGACCACTTCAGGCCACTTGGATTTCGCATCCCCCACCACCAACCATTTGACTCCACCACTTGTCTCACAGAAATCTATGTGCAGTCTCTGCCAGACCTTCTGTGGTTCTTCCCACGGATGAAGGGGTATTCTGAGCGGATCCTTGCCCATGACCGCACAAGTTCTACATCTCTTCACCATATCTTCTACCGCCCTGTCTATGCCCGGAAACCATATCTTGGTCCGGGCCAAACTAATCATTCTGTTTCGCCCATAGTGACTACTATGTAGCATCCTTAACACCGTTTGCTGAAATTTCTTGGGAATAACTACCCTATACCCCCACAATATGCAGCCATTATGCAATGTCAGTGCGGTCTTTTTCACCGCATACGGCTTTAACCTGTCATCCGCAACTTTTTCTGGCCAACCCTTCCTAATATAATTTATCACCAAATGCAACAGAGGATCTGCTTTTGTAGCCTTAGCTATCTCCGCCTCCGTTACAGACGAATTTTCCATCGTTTCCATCGCCATCAACTCTTCCTGAACTTCATTGACAACCATCTCTGCCCTAGGCAGCTCTCTTGGGTCAGGCAGCCTAGATAATCCGTCTGCGTTACCGAATTCTGTTGTCTTCCTATACTCTATCTCGAAAGAGTATAACATGAGCCTCAACGCCCATCTATGCAGCCTTTTCGCTGCTATTACCGGTAGACCCTGTTTAGGGCCAAAGATCCTCACTAAGGGTTGGTGATCGGTTAACAGCGTAAACCGTCGGCCGTAAAGGAACTGATTGAATTTTTCGACTCCATACACTATCCCTAATGCCTCCTTCTCTATTTGTGCATAATTGCGTTCCTGTTTTGCCAATGAAAGTGATGCATAAGTGATTACTTTCTCGGTCGCATCATCATATCTATGGTATAATACTGCTCCTATACCATACTCTGAGGCATCGGTAGCTAATACTACCGGAACATCAGGATTATAGTGCGCTAATGTGTCCGTTGCTGTAAGCTTTTCGCGGATTTTTGTGAAACCTTCTCTTTCTTCGGCACCCCATCTCCACGGTGCACCTTTCCTGCGCAGACTGTTCAACGGCGCTGCCAACGTAGCTAATCTAGGGATGAATTTCCCATAGTACTGTATCATGCCTAGGTAAGACTCTAATCCTTTTATATTCCTAGGCTCTGGCATGTTCAGTATCGCTTTTAACTTACTAGGAGATGGCCTAATGCCCTTTTCATCGACCACGTGACCTAAAAACTCCATCTCCTCCTTAAAAAATTCACATTTCCCTCTTTTGAGGCGGAATCCGACTTCATTCAGTCTATTCAAGACTTTCTCTAGTCTTTCTAAATGCGTTTTATCATCTGGACCTGTAACGGTAATATCGTCCAGATAGTTCAGCACCCCTTCGATTCCCGCCAGCGTCTCCTCCATTATCCGCTGGAATATTGCTGGTGCTGACGCAATTCCAAAAGGGATTCGCGTATACTCGAATAGCCCCTTGTGCGTATTGATAGTAGTATACATCCTTGAGCTCTCTTCCAGCTCAACTTGCATATAAGCATCAGAAAGATCAACTTTTGAAAACTTCTTGCCGTCATGCAACATGTGAAACAAATCGTCTGGCCTGGGTAATGGGTACTGATTGATATCTAGTTGCGGGTTCACCGTGACCTTATAGTCACCACAAATCCTTATTTTCCCGCCTGGTTTGGGCACGACCACCAACGTGTGGCCCATTTATTATGTTCCACTCTTCTTATTATTCCCTTCAGCACCATTTCTTCCAATTTTGCCTCGACTTTGGGCCTCAACGCAATAGGTATTGGCCTAGCTCTGAAGAACTTAGGCACTACTACATCATTTTTAAATTTCAACTCTGCTCGTGCAGTCGAGCACTTGCCCAAATCATCTTGGAACAACTTCTTGTTGTTTTCCAGTATACGCACTATTTCTCTCTTAATTTCTATATTGGGCATTTGTTTAACCTTGTGAACCATCCCATAATGTGGTCCACAATCTAACTGCAATTCTCTTATCATGTCTCGACCACATAAGGAGTGTGTCGCCTCCTTAAAGACATGAACATCCACTATCGCCTCTCTCCCGGCGAACTTAACATTTAGTGGAACTCTTCCTTGGAACTTAATACGATTATTATCAAATGCCGCCGCGGCCACCGCAGCCTTGTTCAACTGTGGCTGGCCTAACCTATTCCATGTCTTCTCGTCAATAATGGGAAGAGATGCACCGGTATCTAGCTCGAATGGGAACTTCTATCCATTCACTTCTATCTCCAGCATTCTCGGTGGCTCGCCCGACAACCGGTCTACTTCAACATCTCCAACCATATCAGCGGCTATCACTTCTCCATTGCGGCACTTCACCTTTCTGGTGCCCGTTTCCAATCGTGCGGTGGGACTGCCTCGTCCAGTTTCCGGGCTGTCCTTCACCCGCCGCACATCGTTCCGAGTCACCTTCCGCGGCCCAGCTCGACGACAGTGGGTAAGTCGTGACACAGCTACTTTGTTCACGCTCTGAGTCACTAGTTCCTCTCCACTGTCGGAGCTTCCAGCGGGCTCCTCACACCAATGTACTTGGCGGGAGACTTTTTGGCCACTCCTGGGGTTCTTCCAGCACGTCACTGCCAGGTGGCCTCTCTTCCCGCATACATTGCAGTATGCCTTCTCCTTCCTAAAACACTCATAACCGGCATGGCCAAGCGCTCCGCAAACCCTGCATCTCATACCTTTCCGAGCTGGGCCCCTGCTCGGCCTTCCCTTTTGATCCTTCGTTTGCGCGCGCCCTGGCCTCTGTCGGTTACGCTCATCTTTCCGTGTTCTTACCTGAGCCACTCCCACCGGCTGAACTTGCTGCGGGCTTTCCTTGAGGTGTGGAGCATTCACTCCCACACGTTCGAAAGCTTCCGCCTGCTCGAGCGCTTCCTTCGAGGATAGCTGTTCCTTCTCTAAAAGGCGCTTCCTCGTCTCTATAGAAAGTAACCCACCGATGAAGACCATCGTCACTACTGCATCCCGATGATCCTTGATTTCTTCAAAACAACACGTATTCGCCGCTTTCTGGAGCTCCGCGTAATACTCATGCAGCGACTGTCCTTGCTTCTGCGTCTTCGACATCAGTCCGAATCGTTCTGCCAATACCAGCTTTTTCGGCTGGTAATGCTGCTCCATCGCTGCCCGTAAATCCTTCAATGGTACTTCCTCCAGTTCGCGTCCCCGCAGGAGTGACTCCAGCAACTCGTAATTCGAGTTACCCACTTCCTGCAAGAATATAAGCCGCTGGTCCCCTTCTTCTGTTACTTTCCTCAACACGAGGAAGTTGGCGAACAGCTTCCACCAGGTCCGCCACGATGTGCCCGGGACATAAGGCCCCGGAGCTCGACCTCGGTACACCTCAGTACCGGGATCTCCCATCGTGGCTCTTGGCGCTGCTGCCGGTTTCCTTCTTCACTCCTACTGATCCTTGTCCTTGGCCTTGTGCTTGTCCTTGTGCTGCTTCCATGCTTCCATCGCGTTCGGCTGATCGCCAGTTCGTGTGTGTGTGAAGACGGAGACGGGGGGGGGGAGAATGATTTATTGCTCACTACCATCCCTTTTATACTCTCTCTCTAATAATCAGTCTACTATTTCCCTCACTTCTTCATTCTTCACTTCCTCACGTTATCACACCCCTCTACAGCTGGTTGCTATAGACGCTTCACGCAAAGTTGGAAACGACGTGAAAAGACATCCATGCGGGCTAGAATACCGACGAAACAGCCGAAGGAGGGCTTCCTGGTGACATAACTGACGCCGCCGGTGACGCCACCAACAAACTCGAAAATGATTATTCTCAGTATCGCAATGATACAATTGATTGCTATCGGAGAAACATGTCTGTACACATATACTCTCAACGCAAACAACACTGTTTGCTCTCGCTCACCGTACAAAACCGACTGCTTCGACGTACAGGAAAGCACAATTACATTGAGCCAAAAGAGAGCTCAAGCCTGCTCTCGTCTCTGGAACAGGAACCAAGCAGTCGGGAGCATGGAAGTGCACCTGCACCACGTATTCATTACTTGCAATCTTGTCGTAGTCTTCTACACGAGACGTCAACATCGTGACAGAATCTGTCAAGCGGTGTCATCTCGCTGGTTTGTGCGGTTCACAAAAATGTGCACAGCACATGTGCATAAGCAGTATACGTCGAGATCTCAGAGCTACGCGACACCTACGAAATTCCAGGAATCGCACGATGCATTACGTTTTGTGGTAAAATCGGATGCGGTTGCCTTCTCCCCACGCCAGGATGCTTATTCTCCCGCTCCTACGCGAAGCCAGAGAACGATAAGATCTACCAAGTATTCAAGAAGGAAATGGAGATGACCAACCAGAGCAGTGAACAAAAACCCTTCGAAGGTGCGAGACCAGCAAGGGTAAAAGACGGTGGAATCATCGAAACTAGATGCGCCCTTCATCAGTTTTGAAGGAATTCGTTCGAAATAAAACAACAATCAAACCATTACTGTCCAAATCATTCGAAGAATTGTATGAACTGTGTAATTTCCTGTGCCCGAAGACAAGATGATGTGATATCGAGTTTTTTGACACCAAAATGATGTCATACCAACTTACCAACATTTTACCAACTCAATGGAGGTGGCGGCATAGAATGCAAAATCGGCACAGTTCCGGGGATCCGAACCATCAATCCAGCTTAGTCGTGCCAACCCGATGTCCACATCACTATCCACCACACCATCCGTCGCCGCTAGCGGCTCAACCCTGGAGAGCATATATGAAACTTCCCCGCACTTTTCAACATGTGGCTCCCTTTCTTGGCTACCGCTCACGTTTTTCTCAATGCGCAGTCCACTAGCACCTCCTACTGTGCGCACAGTCGACGCCAAAAATGAAACAAACGACGTTTAGTGGGTTAACATGGCAATTTCTGACAAAATCATTTTCACTCTTTTTTTGGCATTCAGAATGCCATTTAGCGGAAATGGACCATAGTTCTATACTCAGTGCTCATGCCCCTATACCATGGAAAAAAAGCAGTTTCAAAAAGCGTCCCACGCCCTGAAAGACCTTCCTTGTGAGTGAACTGTAACTTTTGTTGTTTTATTTCGTATCTATGTATTATTGTTGATTTACGCAATTGTAACGCCATGTAATCTATTCGCTAGAACTACAATATCTTATTCATAATAAATGAACACTTAATATTGTAAGTGCAATTGAGCACAATAAACCTTGCTTAGCTCCTTTCGTTGGCTACACCTGTGTAGCTACATACTTTTCGCCCCGCCCCAGTGTTGTGGATACACAACATATCTATGTTTATAATAAAACCAGCCTCCATAAGAATGAGTGGTAACATGCTAGTTCAACATATTACTCTTAGGCATAACTTAATATATCTTGAGATGAGACAACAAGCATGATCTGGCGGCACCATAAGGGTGCGATCAAGTAATAACTCTAATTTTGCCAATGGTGCGGTCCGCTCTTTCATCCCCCGAGCTTGAGTATCACCACGGGCCCCCTAAGGTCCAGTGGCGATACGGTATCTGAGGATTACCCATACCTTGTGTATATAAACCCCGTGAATGTATTATTATGGTCTTTGTACTCAACGTCATTTGTTGCACGTCCCTAGTACATTCTTCCTTTGGTAATCCACCAAAATTTCTGTCACCGCGTGCCTCACCAGTCCTTCCATACAAATCTAGCCACGTAGAGAGCGACGACTGAAACACCGGGATCGTTAACATCGGGATGGGTGCTACGAACGTCCTTCCCTAATCGGCTAGTAACTGGAGCATCCAGAGATGTTCGACAGTAATGCTAAAAGAAGTAGCAGGTACCAACCCGTTTCTTATGGACATTGTCATCGTTAGGATCAATCGCGTGCCAAATTTTACATGAACTCCACATAATCGGTGAGCATTCGCCCCTTCTGCTCCTAATTCGGTGTTTTGAGCATGATACCATCTGCAAATCGGAGACGAAAGTGGCGGCCGTCTATCTTCACATCTGTGTATCCCCATCCTGTTCATAAGTTGTTATAGCGCTCAAGTTGAACCCTCCCATATTGAGTAGGAACACCTTGCACACCTACCGCTTAGACGACGGCTTCTAGCTATACATGGTCTTTTTGTGGGGGTTTTCTGAGTCTAGTAACTTTTTCAACGCTTCATCGTAGTGGCTTGATATTGGCGCTTTGCTAGATCTGTCGTGAAACAACAAGTCTTTAATTGCTAACGTTCAACACGGGTTATTAACACTGGCTTCACACGAATCGAAGTTAATAACCAAATGTTGCTGATGAGGACATTCACACCACCACCGCTTCTGGGTCGGGTATCGAATGGATAACGAGCCACGCTGTCTCATAATGGACAGGGGACTCACTTGTTAGAGGTTTGAACATTAGAGGTTACCCCGGATCACCTCTAACGCAGTCACTCAAATATAAGTTATCAGCTGAGCCTATGTGCAGAACTCTACCTGCACCCACAAGCCAACACAACCATGCATGGATAAACGAAGAAAGAGAAAGTAAAGTCGACAAAGCGCATCTTTAGCACCTGCATCTTTAGCCAACTACCGGCGTCTCCTGTTGGGCAGTTTACCACCTATTCGGAAAACTTCTAGCCTCTCGTCAACCTGCATTAGCTTTAAAAGAGAGAAAGGGATAGAAAACGCTTAATGAAGATTTGAGGACTCACTACCTTCGGTCACAAAAATACTAAAAGTATTTCTTCGCCTAAAAGAAGGTGCGAAATAATGGTTCACAATATATTTTCGAAAAGGACAGACGGAGAGGAGTAGCCGGAGGGGGAGGAGGGGGAGGGGAAGGGCGAGTAATGGAAATGTGCGGTAATTCGAGTTGCGGTTGCGTTTTGTATCATACCACTTACAAGGGCAGGATAATTGGTCACTGCACTGTACCGAACGGATCACCGAGTCCAGCAAACACAGTACTGTGCAGTGGTGGCCTAGCGACTAGTGCGGTGGGCTGGTAGATATGACATCAAGGTTCAACTCCTTGATGCAAGCGCTCGTTTTCCTTTTCCTTGAAATGCGTCCTAAACGCTTGCAAAACGTTTTTGGGCTCAATGATGGGCATCTATAAGGCTCCCTCATAATTTAAGACTCTGGGGAATGGTGATTCTATAAAAAAAATTTCAACATTGTTGACCGAATATGCATGCCTCTTTACTCCTGACAGTCTAGATGGTGTTTCGAAATCTTCGGTAGCAGCCCCCTGCACTTACGGCAGACGGTGGTCGAATGACTCATTTGACCACCCCCCTCTTTGGGAGGGATAAGGTCCACACATTATGCGAATACTGTCCGCGCTTGCGAAGCAGTGATACAAATTGACTGGCATTGTTGAAGAAATACTGTAGAACAATAGTTTAACGCTAAGTGTGCACATATGATTAACCGCTCATTCTTGAGGTGAACGTCCTTTCAAGGGGCCCTTTCATGAGGTAAACGTGGTGATGCGATGGGGCATAATACAACGGCTGTCCTCAAAACCGTGAATCCACTCACGTATTATTTTGAATTTTCCCCCTATAGGCCTTAATTGTTGATTGGAAGTTGTATCCAGTGGCAATGACTGTTGAGCAGTGGGACTCCCATATTAATTTTATGATAACTAATCCTTCCAACTCATCCGCTAATCTCAATAAGTACGCACATCGACCCGCTTGTTCTGCACCTGATAGTTGCGGCCACATAAGACATCGTAAGCTGTCAACAATAGACAATTGAAGGCTCATGCCCTATTAATTTCTGTGGACGGCACTCTGCCGTGACGATGAAGAACGTGTTTTTCATGTTCGAAGAGCTACAGCCTTTTGACACTCCAGCTACAGAATGCTATGGATTCTTCTACCAGAGCCATAAAATTGGAGCTCATCGGCCAGATCGCAAACTTGAAGGCTACGTTTCACTCCGGAACCTCCACATCCCCACGAACGTAGGTTTCATTCGCGACGTTACGGGTCCATCGTCACTGTCCTCATCAGGCGACCGCGGAGGATCATTGTGATCGCCTTTCACGGACTCGACTTCCACGCAATGGAGAACGGGCTTGTTTTCATATATCGATAAGTACGGTTCGAGACCTCTTCATTCCTAGATGGTGCCTACGTTATGCTGCAAGATCGAAACTACTAGATAGAGTATGATGACACCACATTCGTTCAGCGGATTCGCTGGTAACGTGTTGGAGAGCGCTTGATCCTATGAATCATTTGGAACTCTTCTTCTAGATGCCTCTTGAGCCCATTTCAAGCGAATATTTAGAATTTGTTTTTTGCTCGACAGAGCTCCACCTCATTCGGCCGGTGAGGGGCAAAAGAGAAACTCTCCTTGTAATACCCTTCCAGTGTCCCTAAATTGTGAGTGAGCCCTGCCGATGCCCAACGTTTAGCCCAAAAACGTTTTGCAAGCGTTTAGTACGTATTTCATGGAAAAGCAAAACGAGCGCATGCATCATGGAGTGGAACCTTGATGTCATGATAACGTAGGCACCATCTAGGAATGAAGAGGTCTCGAACCGTACTTATCGATATATGAAAACAAGCCCGTTCTCCATTGCGTGGAAGTCGAGTCCGTGAAAGGCGATCACAATGATCCTCTGCGGTCGCCTGATGAGGACAGTGACGATGGACCCGTAACGTCGCGAATGAAACCTACGTTCGTGGGGATATGGAGGTTCCGAAGTGAAACGTAGCCTTCAAGTTTGTGATCTGGCCGATGAGCTCCAATTTTATGGCGCTGCTGCAAGATCGAAACTACTAAATAGAGTATGATGACACCCTATTCGTTCAGAAGATTCGCTGGTAACGTGTTGGAGAGCGCTTGATCCTATGAATCATTTGGAACTCTTCTTCTAGATGCCTCTTGAGCCCATTTCAAGCGAATATTTAGAATTTGTTTTTTGCTCGACAGAGCTCCACCTCATTCGGCCGGTGAGGGGCAAAAGAGAAACTCTCCTTGTAATACCCTTCCAGTGTCCCTAAATTGTGAGTGAGCCCTGCCGATGCCCAACGTTTAGCCCAAAAACGTTTTGCAAGCGTTTAGTACGTATTTCATGGAAAAGCAAAACGAGCGCATGCATCAAGGAGTGGAACCTTGATGTCATGATAACGTAGGCACCATCTAGGAATGAAGAGGTCTCGAACCGTACTTATCGATATATGAAAACAAGCCCGTTCTCCATTGCGTGGAAGTCGAGTCCGTGAAAGGCGATCACAATGATCCTCTGCGGTCGCCTGATGAGGACAGTGACGATGGACCCGTAACGTCGCGAATGAAACCTACGTTCGTGGGGATATGGAGGTTCCGAAGTGAAACGTAGCCTTCAAGTTTGTGATCTGGCCGATGAGCTCCAATTTTATGGCGCTGCTGCAAGATCGAAACTACTAAATAGAGTATGATGACACCCTATTCGTTCAGAGGATTCGCTGGTAACGTGTTGGAGAGCGTTCGATCCTATGAATCATTTGGAACTCTTCTCCTAGATGCCTCTTGAGCCCATTTCAAGCGAATATTTAGAATTTGTTTTTTGCTCGAACAGAGCTCCACCTCATTTGGCCGGTGAGGGGCAAAAGAGAAACTCTCCTTGTAATACCCTTCCAGTGTCCCTAAATTGTGAGTGAGCCCTGCCGATGCCCAACGTTTAGCCCAAAAACGTTTTGCAAGCGTTTAGTACGTATTTCATGGAAAAGCAAAACGAGCGCATGCATCAAGGAGTCGAACCTTGATGTCATGTCTACCAGTTCACCAGCCGCTAGGCCACCACTGCACAGTACTGTGTTTGCTCGACGCGGTGATCCGTTCGGTAGAGAGCTATAACACAGGGGAGGCATCGGCCCCTCAACTTTGTTCTCAGAATCGTTTCGCAGATTTGGAACACAGATTTGGAATCAGCATTCGAAACCACCTACGGGGTCTTACCTTGAATGGCCACTGCGACCAAGTATCCTTCACTTGTTGGAGAGGTCAAGAGAAGTTGCTGCAATTCGACGAAAAACCCACCAGCCGGGTTATTAGCACCTTATTACCTGCACCAGTAAGACTAACCTTTCAAGGCTTCCAGAGATATTCACCAAGTGTAACAAATAGCAAAAAGTTCCATGAGAAAAGGTCTCCAGAAACTTTTCTTCTGAAGAACATACTAACAGAATCACAACGAACGCGGTCAATTCAAAGTCGTGATTAGCAAAACGTGTTTTGTAAGACTTTCAGCAAAGCGAAAGAGACAAGATCAGACAAGAAGAACCAGAAGTAACTGTTGGAAATATTTTCAAATATTAGCAAGAGGTCACAATATAAAAAACTCACGAATTCGTAATCGTCGCTCGCTATTGATTTGTGGAAGCGATTTTCGTACTCTGCCTCAGTGTTGACTGAAAACGCTTGTTGAAAAATGCTCAAGCAAAAAAAAAACGATTCCCCCCATAAGCGCCGACTAGCATTGATCAATACTAAATAATCTTGAAGTAATGCACTGAAAGGTGACATATAAAGAAAGCTGAAACACACTCATATTAGAAGTGGTCGACGATCCTGACTCGCCAAATGGATTGTCCGTCGTGGTCACAACGTACTCTGCATTCTCTGTGAAAGCCCCCGCCTTTTGGTAAGGCGGAGGAGCTCCCAAAACTGATCCCGGTATCTGGCCGCCGATACGCAGCGACTCCATTTGGCTTCTCACACTCAACGCAGTAAGAAATCGATCTGAATGAAAGAACCATCCTGAGCGAGGACATCGCGCTTTTCCACTACTCCATGACACGTAGTGTAGGTATTCAAAAAACTGTTAAGTACTCCGACTAGTCTCAACAACTTTCCTTCAAATAATATTATTTCCTCATGTAGAAACCCTACTTTATGGCTTTATGTCACAACTACTCAAGGCATTTCGACCCCATATGGAAGAGCAGCTGAATAGTTGAGCACACAATCCTACTTTTTGTTGAAGTTGAAGAGCCTTACTAACGCCGGCCATTCGGCCTTCCCTCTCCAGTTTGAAAAAGAGCAGTCAATAACTGCCCCATATCGACTTCTACTGGCGGAGGTGGTGTAGTGGCAAGTGGCGCACTATCACACACGCACGACAAGGGTTCGAATCCCGTATCGATATCCCCTTAGGCCAAACAAGCCTTCCATTCCTCCAGGGTCGCTGAGTTGGTACCAGACTCGTCTGGCAAGATAAAAGCACTGACCTGAATATCGGCTGGCTACCGCAAGCCATTGTATTGGCCACCTACGCACTCTTCACGTCACTACGATTCTGAATGGAAGTCGAGTGCGCGGGCGCATCCCTCAGACGGGATTGATTACGGCCAAAAACTTTATCCTTCATACTTTTATCGAGTACTACAAGTCGACACTAATCAAAATCGGTTGACTATTATGATCGCTACAATTACAGCAGTACTCACGACATATCTCTTCAATTTTCTCAGAGTGTGGGATGTATGTCAGTAGGGATCAATGCTGTGAATAATCGGCCAATTACGCAACAGATCTATTTGGAATGGTGTGCCAATCAAAATCCGCACAGCATGAATTTCATCATATGTGAACGATCTATTCCAAATGTAATCAAAGCGGTGACATACTGTATGTCACATATTCTGCTAAGCTTCTGGAGAGATCGCTGATTCTGGGTCTCCCCACTGTCATGCCCTCCCTACTTGTTATGTCCTCTCTATATGTGCTATCTTCTACTCAATTTTCCTTCAAAGCGTTTTTGGAAAAAGACCCATCATGAATTATCGCCTTCTCAACAACTGCAAGATTTAAAATGTTACTTAATTCGGACAGGCATTGCGTACTCTTACTCAACAAGCGCGGAGCCCAGCTCAATTCATTGTTCTTGGGTAAGTTAGTAACTCCCTACTTGTAAAGCTGATTCCGCCAAGTCGGGTTCCTGTGAGCGGAGTCTAGTTCTGCCACCCACCATCAGTGTTCCTATTCTGCGGCACAAACAAACCGACACACTGACATACACATACACAATCGACACATTTTTGGGTTTAAGATTCCCTCTACCCCTGCGCCCAGTCCTGCCGCGTACCATGAAGGCTGCCATCCTGCCACCTGCCACTAACACTGAGGGCGTAATTTTCGCACACACCCTACTCCAGCGAGGCGGATTCTAGTCCTACCACCTACTATCAGAGTTCCGATTCCACCGCCTGTATGTAATACTGCTCAAAAGGGAATATTCTAGGCGTACGGAAAAAAGAATCAAGTATTTCCGGCGAAATTCAATTTTCGCGCACTTTCCATCCATGCCAAGGGGAGCTCAGCTTGAGTCTCTTGAGTGTTCCCAAGTAGCAGGGCTCATTACCCAGTGGCTCCAACCTGCCTGAGCCATTCCATTTCAACTTGAGGAAGGTGCCGTATAAGTTGGTGATAAACAGACAAACAAACATTCGCGATTTATATATGGTAGGGATTAGGCTCATTCCGAACGCGTTCCGCTCTAATTCATGACAAATACCATCAGTGTTTTCAACCTGTCACCTGTACCCTTTCCAAAGTTGAATGCACTCCATGATCCATGAGAAACACTTTCGCGCCAAGCCCTGCCCTTAAGGCGAAGTCAACTTTTGCCATCTACGAAAACAGTTCCCATCTTTTCGCGTGCACTCCTATAAAATTTGAGCTTTCTCGGTCTAAAGGTGCAGACATTACGAGTTTTCGGTCCGACACACACACATACACAAAATACACGCATACACACGCACGCACACACATACGCACAACACAAACATACATACGCACACAACACACACTGGCACACAACGACATTCACACCGATATTAACACCGACACACACAGACGCACAAACACGCCGACACACTCAACACACCCACTCACGGCGACACACACCTGTCGTAAGGGTTTCAAATTCACGTGGAAACTGGAGCAGGCAGACTGGGAGCGCTAACACATTTTTGTGAACCTCATTAAGCAGTTTACTTTTCATAATTGTAATTAGCGTTCCAAGCTCTATTGAGATTCTTAGGTCCCTATTCCAAGTTCCATGGGTATTTCAAATCCTTCCGTGGTTAGGGCGTCATACATATAGCATTGTATATGCAAGATCTTCAACTGGGTTTATTTCAGCTTCGCACAACTTTACTCATGCTTTTTAGTAGTGGGAACCACGACTAAGCAGTTCCATGCGCCATAATACAAGTGAAAAGCGCAGTGAAATGAGTAGCTTTAGCTAAGTTAAAGATTGAATGTAAAAAGCAGTCGTTGCAAGAAATGTTAATATTCCCACAGCGGAAAAGAAGCTTAAAGTGAACAATCTGGATTTGAAAAAGGAGAATTTGGAGCCGAACACTGGCCTACCTGTAGCAGCTGCGTTCTCCACCAAAGTGCGATCATCTGGAAGGTTTCCACTAATCAGCATCATTCGTCCATTCATATGTTCACCAACCACTGTTGCTGCTTCAGACTCCGTTGCTGACGCGTTCTTCAAAAGAGTAGTATTCTATTCATACCCCTGAGCTTTTCTTATACCGCTTTCAAACACCTAGTCACAGGCTCAATAGATCAGATGCATTCACAGTTTCAAAATTTAAGTTAACGCTGTGTTGAACAGCAACTTTCAGCCCCGCTAACATCAGCTAACCCAAATCTACGAACGTATGAAGAAATAGCGGGAAAAGAGGGTATTCCAGAGAGCGACAAACGTTAAAACCTGCTCTCCTAGTTTTGACTGTTGTTTTACGGCTATGCGTTTTCGCATAACTAACAACGAAGCGAAGATAGTGAGTTATACGCAATCACTGAGCGTTGGACGAGGCTGAGATGCGTACTTACGTTTTCTTGTAACCATGTTATTTATACCCACAATTAACCCACAATTACTGAAACCGCTCCTGCCCTCCTCATCCCCCTCCCTCAATGGCTTGCCAGTATTCACTCTTTGAAGTGAAGAACCGGTCACCCGGTGTACCATAACTGACCTAAGAAGGGACACATATATGACTCTACTTCCTTTGACTTTCTTAATATCTGCTTCTTCCCACATTTCGCGAAAACCACACTGCGCCAACACAGTTAGACGTCTTACCACGGTCAAGCCTTCAAACAAATGAAAGTCATCAGAGAAGAATAACACGATATCAAGTAGAGCACTCCAATGATGACCGCCAGGATCTATCTGTATACCAATCGCCCCATTGATCATCGATATAATCGAGTGGGCGCCAGAAACGTTTTCATTCGTCCCTGTCGCAAGCTAAAATGGTCCAGTGATTCTTGCTTGCTCGATGAGCAGAAGTGTTGCACTGTGCTCGGTCAAACCTCAGGAAACTGGAAGTCACGCTGCTGGTGTAGGTTTGACGTGTTGAGGGATCCTGTCACTATGTGTTGAATGGTGACGTGTGCATGATCATATAGATTCAAGTCCCTCTTCGCTTCTCACATCTTGCGTTTCTTTATGCTCAGCTCCCAGGCTGGATCGTTCATCATGTTGACTAGATAGACATACATACACGCAATTAGACCATTCAAGGACGTTCGTTCCGTACAGTGTGAAGAAACATCAGGTACTAGTCCGTTTTTTGTTAACATTATCTTCGTTAAGTTTAGTATCGCGCCGATCTCTCAAGCATTGTTAAACTCGGCCAGCATTCGTTCTGAATGCACGATGTTCGATGCTACAAGCACGATGTTATTCTCAATGCGGAGGTGGTGTAAATAGCGGCCGTCGATCTTCACTCCCAAGTCTTCCGATTCTAAATAACGCATGATGTTCTCGAGAGTGACAGGCTTTCGCGGGATGGTAGAGCCCTGATGAATACCTTAAGTCACACTGACAATGGCTTCTTTGTCGAATGACGCGATCCGGGTAGTTGAATTGTTCTAGGGCTCACGAAGCATACATACAATACTAATCAAAAGCGAACACCTTAGAATTATTTTGAAGTAACTCATCTCAAGCTCAGTGTTTCCGACCGAGTTTTTGATACGTCAACAGCAGTTATAACACTAAATGTCCTTATGACAGAACTCATGAGAAGTCTTCTTATTTCGCCTTACACACGATTTTTCATTTTTCTCGAACAGGATGAGTTTTCATGAGTTTTAATGCTACAACAAAATTAGCCTAAATCGCACTCTACAAACATAAAATGGTAACTTGGCTCTCCACCAGTCTCATACTTCGTAGCAAAGTCGCGCGCATCGACGACAATTTGCCATCATCGTGGCGTAGATTCAATCAATTTATCAATCACGCACCGGTAATTTTCTTCCAAACTTCTTACAACTGTGTGGACCCTAAGCGGTATTCATGGCTTTCTTGCCAGCTATCCTTTTCTTGAGCTCTTACCGCAAGGGTTCGATGATGTTCAAGTCAGGGGACGAGTTAGGCCAGTCGAGACATCGAATTTCCGACGTGTCAAGCACACCAATCTGGATCTGTGTTGGGGTCATTGTTTAGCTGAGAAAAGAATTTTCAACCGCACGCACGATGGACCGAAGCAGTATTTATTTTTTCAGGATCCGTACCCTGAGAGCTGTTCAATTTCAGGGTAACTGGCTGACTGTTCGACAGGATTGCTCCTCTAAGGATTATTCTCAGTTCCACTCACGAACTTTGCTGAACTCTCACGAATTTATAAAGTGTTCATCAAGGAACCAGTCCGATCGCCCGGCTACCGCCGGGCTATCCTCCTCATTGTGTTAAAGTTTACTCGCCTCCTGCACTCTACCATGCCCAAAACCTCTGCTCCAAAAAACAGGAGCTGTTGATTTCCTGCGAAACACACACTCATACCGAAACCCTTCGTGTTTTGAGGTCAGTCCCTTTCATTCAGAATAAGCTGCGTGTTTTCACTCAAATACGCTCATTCCACCACGCCCCATACATCCCCTCCCTATGCCTCCGCGAGCTGGATCTTGTTCATTTACCTTCCACTACCTACCATCGGTGTCTCAAATCTGCCGCCCGCGCTCGTTCCAAATTTAAACTCCCCAGGTCAAAATTAGCACTTTTCGCGTACACCCCGCCTCCTGAGGGCGGAGTCTGGTCCTGCCACCCACCGTGTTCCCATCCTTTCGCCTGTACTCCTTCCAAATTTGAAAAAGCCCTAGGTCCACGGGTTCAGGGGTTATATGATTTTCCGCGAAAACATTGATTCAGCGCAAATCTCGCCCCCCTAAGAGCGGAGATCAGTGGTGCCACCCACCATAACGGTACCCATCTTGCCGCCTGTACTCCCACCAAGTTTGAACGCTTGACGTCCACGGGAACAGGAATAATGAGTTTCCGGTCAAACACACACACATACGCACAAACACCAACAGACACACCTGGCGGATCATATAAGTAAAATGTCTACGTTTTCTGCTAGTCTCTAGTTGTGGAATCACGGATCGGAGGCCTCATGTCTAAACTTGAAGAACATTCACAAACTATTACAGAATCGCCAGAATGCTTAACAGTTTGCAATTGGAACTTGGGGTCGGAGCTTGAGTCAATAGGTTGTTTTACGAATGGAATCCCATTTGTATCAAAACAAAACAAACTTTGACTCGTTGCTTCGGACAGCATCGCGCCGTTAGTGGAGGTTCCAGTATGGACGCGGGCCCGTTGAAGACGACTCATCTGTTTTTTTAGGAAAATCAACGATTTTTCTCAATGGTCTTCTTCAGTGTAATCCAGCGTCACGCAGATGTCTGTTATTGGTACCATGAGTTGATAAAGGTGTCACCGTCGCCGATATTTTGGCCATTATAGCGGATGGGGTTCATCCGGGATTTTGGATCGACGCCCGCATGATATTCCTGTCGCCCGCAACAATGACAATCCTTGGCCTTCCCGATCTGGCCTCCGCAAGACTCAATACCTTTGACAGTATTCGTTGCCGTTGACTATGACCAAGCAAACTGCCTTGAAGTCGAGTATGCGACAATCATTGTTCACTGCCTGCGGAAATGGCGTAACGCTGCTGTATGGTCATAGAGCTAGATCAAGAGGTTCGTCTCATCAATGAAAGCGATCTACGAAAAAAATGAAGAGACAAGAAGCAAACTTGGACCTTAATAACTTCAGGAAAGTCCACCTGAAAAAGAAGCTACTCCCGCAGATTCAAAGATCATTGGGGGGGGGGGGGGGGAGTGAACTACCACCTCTTTTGGTCGGTTAGAAATTAGCCAAAGCCATCAAGTTTGAGGTAGGTTATGGTTGAAAAGGTCCGAGGTGATTTCTTTTTCAACAGTACTGTATATATTGAGTATATACATCACGGTTGCCTTAGGCTTCAACTACTGCTTCACTCTCGACGATTCAAATGCCTTCTTCAAACTGCTTGACGTAACACATCGATTGTACTACACCCTATCCGGAATCCTAGTTGCTCTTATCGCTGTCCTTCACCTGACATTCGAACCAGATTGAACGAGAAAGTGGCGTTGAGAGAAAGCCACGTGCAGAGGCAGCCAGTCGACGTTTTCGCAACCCCAACAACCAGCCCACCGCTCTCCCATAAGGAAAGGAACCCCTCCGGCACTAAACCCCCCTAGGTTCCCCTTCATTTGTTCTGCCTAATCCGTTTTTTTGGGAATCGAATAGCGGTTCCTAATCTTCTATTTGTCAGAAATATAAGTTGTGTTGTTTGTTCGCTTTTATTCTTTTGAATCTCCTCGACCACAATCTCGTTTGGAAGTGTCCCAAAACACTACCTCCACAGTGTTGTGTTGTTTACTGTTTGTTCTTTTTTTGTGGTGCGAGCATTCTTTTGGTTATTTACGAGTTGCCACTCAGGAATTTTGTTATTTTAGACGTGTAGCCCGAAATGCAATAAAAGAGTTGCATGACGGATTTGATATTGATCGACAAATCGGTTGATAACCACTGACTACTTTGGACCGTACTGCCTGGAAAGAGCGGGCAGTACCGACTTGGGGGCCAAGCCGCATCGATCACCAAGCTACGCTTTTTCCATAGTGACTCATACTGACCAGGAGAAGGTCGTGAGCAGTAAGAATAAAGCCGGCGCCACAGGCCGTGACACAGTATTGATTTTTTTTGGCGAACCCACATCGTAAACAGGTACGATAGGGAATCCACTTCCTACGTAGGAGGGTACCAAGACTCACACTGAGTTTTGCAGTTCAGTCAGAAGAGAAAAGCCCAATGGAGACGGGCAGCTACCAGTCGCAGCCGCAAGAGCCGGACGTCGCGACCCAGATGAATACCCTAGCAGTCACGGAAATCACCAATAAGATGGAAAAGACCAAACCGCAGGTTAGTGGCAGCGAAGGGCTCATAAAAAGATTGCGCAGGGAAATCAAAGAAATAGTAACCCAAGCCGACATGGCGTTAGCGCAATTTTTCACTACTTCTGACAAGAGGCGCACTGTTGCGTTGGAAGCAATCAGTGACAAGATCAGCACTGTATTAGCACTAGTTGAGAGCTTGAATGAACAAAGCGCAGCCAACACGACAGTAAGCTACGAAGATGTAGGAGATACGCTGCAAAAGTTATGCGATGTAAACGAGTGTGCCCTAAGTGACTTAATAAGGGTGACTTTAGGGAACATCAGCAAAATTAACGATTTGCAGATCGAAAATGCTCAACTGCGTAAAAAACGCTTGGAGAAGCGTCGAGAAGAATTGTATGGGCCAGAGGGCACACGAATGGATGGTGAGTCCGATCCGCACAAAGAAGTGCTAACAAACAACGACAATGATAGAGAACTTTCGTTGCAGTTGATGAAAAAAATGAAGCCACCGAGACGAGAAACGACCCTATATTTGTCGAGTGGGCAAACAGGTATGTCTAGCGAAGATTCAGAAAATGAAAGTATTGTTAGCCAAAGAGTGCCAAGTAACACTAGGATAGGAAGTGTAGTGGATGAAACAATGAGAGACTACTTCCGCTCACTAGCTATGCCTGACATTAAGGTTTTTAACAATGAATCTAATCAAAAGTTTGAAGATCTTATAAGAGCATTCAAATTGAAGTATCCGCGTAGAGCTTACAGCGAAAAAGATCGCAAGGAGATCCTCGTAGGATGCTTAGGGGGCAAAGCAAAATTACATTACAATACGTTATCCAGTACAGTCAAGAATAGTCCCTTCGACACGGTTGTTAAAGAACTGAAAAACCGCATGAGACTCGAAAGTCAAGAGTCTCAAGCAGAAGCATTGAGGGAAATGCGAATGTTGAAGAAGAAAGAACATCAGTCAGTGGTGCAGTTCTGCCTGGAGCTGGAGCTTCTGTCATCGAAAGCATACCCAAGCTGCGATGAAGCAGCCCTTGCATTTATTCGAGCAGAAGTGTTGCACGAGCAGCTCCGAGAGTGGCCCGAGGCGTACCACTCGTATGAAATCCTAACTAATGAAAAAGGGTATCACGTCTATGAGCGTATGAAGGACGCTGCATTGCGCATCGAGCACTCGCGCAAAAGACGATATGACTTCAATGAGAAGAAGCTGGATAAACGGGAAAGAAGCGGTCCAGGCCTAAAACAACAAACTCCAAAGGAAGTCCCTTACTTCGACTCTGGACGTAGGGGTAAGGACCTCACTGCGATCCAAGAGTGCAAGTTCAAGGAACAGCAACCAAAGGGGGTTGAGAAGAAACCCAACACAGCTAAGTGTGCAAAATGTGGCAAGAAAGGTCACAGCACAGAAGAGTGTTGGTCAAGAAAGGACAAAAGAGAGACAGGAAATTCCTTCAGCGCTACGCTGATAGGGTGGTCCTGCAGCGCAAGCACGCCAGGCACGAAGGTGTGTAGCCTAATAGGCCCGAAGCATATGGTCAAGCTGCAATGTCTGGGGCTAGAGCTCCCGGCTATGATCGACACTGGGTCGCAGCTAACCATTATGCCACTAAGCTTCCTGCTTAAAGCGGAAAAAGCAGGGGCAGATGTCGACACCCTCTGTAAAGAGGTAAAAGCCCGAGATATGGAAGTATTTGATGCTTCAGGAAACCTGATGAGTTTCCTAGGATGCATGGAGACAGAACTGAAACTCCCCGGAGGAGGAACAAGCCTCGTCCAAATGCACGTAAAGCGACTGAAAGATGAAGTCTTGCTTCTAGGAACAAACGCTTTAGAGGCGCTCGGGATAAAAATACTGATCTCATCTCAAAATGAAACACAAATTGATTGTGATAAGACGGAGGGCGCACAGGGAAAGAACCGCCAGAGTCCGAATTCAAACACCCCACAAAAAGTGCTTATGGCCGTCGTAGCAAAGAGGTCATATGTAAAACCAATAACTTGTAGTAGAGTACAAGTGAGGTGCGGACAGCATTCAAGAGATGCAGTCCTGTGGTCACACAACCGCTTGGTCGAGAGTTTGGTGTGCTCAGTATCCGAAAAAGGAGTGGCTGAAGTGCCAGTCTTTAACAATCTCGATGAGCCGGTAATCTTCAAAGAAGGAGAAACAATCGGCGAGTGGTCGCAGCACAAATGGGTGGATCCTCGACTTGTAGATGCCAAATCAGACATGCTGGAGTTGTCGAAAGAGCATAGTACAGAGGGAAGGATGAAGATGCTCCTTGACCATCTAAGCGCGTACAAGAAATCTGGACAGCTCTCTCAAAAGTTGAGAATGTTAGTCCAGGAGTTCGCCGATGTATTTGCAGTTAGTGACCACGAACTAACGCAAACCGACCTGGTTCAGCACGACATCGACACAGGAAACACAAAGCCAATAAAGAAGAAAGTCCGCCCGGTTCCGCGAGGAGTCCAACCGGAATTCAAAGCAATACTGAGCGACTTGGAAGCTAGAGGCGTTATCGCAAAGTCCAATTCAGACTGGGCGTCTCCTGTTGTCTTGGTGCAAAAGAAGGACAAAACATTGAGACTCTGCATCGATTACAGAGCACTCCACAAACATACTAAACAAGATTCCTATCCGTTGCCGACGATCGACACGGTACTGCAAAGTCTGACAGGCAAGAAATATTTCAGTATCCTCGACATGGCATCTGGTTACTGGCAGGTAAAGCTTAGCAGTGACGCACAAAGAAAGAGCGCGTTCACTACTCCAGAAGGCCTGTTTGAGTTCAAAGTCCTGCCATTTGGATTGAGCACGTCCCCAGCCATATTCCAAAGGTTGATGGATATGGTTCTATCTGAATTGAAAGGGGATGAAGTTTTTGTATATATTGACGACATACTGGTAGCAACTGAGAGTGAGGAAAGGCATCTGGATCATACAGACACATACAGACACACACAGACACACACATACACATACACACAGACACACACAGACTCACAAAGACACACAGACACACACAAAGACACGCACACACAGACACATACACACAAAGACACACACAGACGCGACACACAGACACAGACACAGACGCAGACCCAGACAGAAACACAGACATACACACAGACACACAGATACATACACAGACACACACAAAGACACATATGTACATACAGACACACACAGACACACACATACACATACACATACACAGACTCACAAAGACACACAGACACACACAGAGACACGCACACACAGACACATACACACTGAGACACACAGACGCACGCATAGACATACACAGACACAGACACAGATACAGACACACAGACACAGACACAGACACAGACCCAGACAGAAACACAGACATACACACAGACACACACAGATACATACACAGCCACACACACAAAGACACAGACGACTAAAATAAGTGAATTCGAGATTAATATTAGTTCAATGTTCCTTCCCTTACAAAATTCTTTGAACTTCAACGATGCAAAGGGTGGCCCATTATCAGAAACAATTTGTTCTGGTAGCCCATGGTACGCAAAAATCATTCTAAGTTTTTCTATCGTGTGTTCCGCAGTAGTCACGCCCATGCGCACTACTTCTGGCCATTTAGACTTGGCGTCAACCATTACCAGCCATTTTTCTCCTCCTTGGTTTGGCAGAAAACAGTATGCAACCTTTGCCGTGGTTTGGCTGGTTCTTCTCATAAGTGCAACAGTGTTTTTGGTGGGTCGTTACCAAATACCGCACACGTTTCACATGTCCGAGCTACCTGAGCTATCTCCTTATCTATTCCAGGATACCAAATCTTTCGTCGAGCCAAACTTAACATACGGTTCCTGCCGTAATGGCTATCATGCAACATTCGTAACACCGTTTTTCGAAACTTCCTGGGTATTATCACCCTGTTCCCCCACATGAGGCATCCATTATAAATGGATATTGCTAAACTTTTGATTGCGAAGGCCTTGAGCCTTTCTTCTACTTTAGGCGGCCAACCCTCCTTAACATATTTCAAAACCTGAGCAAGCTCTGGATCTTCTGCAGTTGCTTTCGCTATATCTCCTTCTGATAGAGGCAAGTTGATAAAAGTTTCCCGATCTCATACTTTTACTTGCAACTCACTAATCGCCATTTCTGCACTTGGTAACTCACGAGGATCGGCAGTCGTGATAACCCGTCCGCATTTCCAAATTCTGACGTTTCTCGATACTGAATATTGAATGAGTAAACCATTAATCTCAACGCCCATCGATGCAATCTTTTAGCTGCTATCGTGAGTATTCCATTTTTGGGCCCGAATATTCTCACCAAGGGCTGATGACCTGTCAGTAGGGTAAATCTTCTGCCGTATAGGAACTGGTTGAACTTCTCAACCCATACACAATACCTAGCGCTTCCTTCTCTATTTGCGCATAGTTTTTTTCTTCTTTTGTCAAAAACGAGAAGCATATGCAATGACTTTCCCTTGCCCATCTTTATATTTATGATATATTACTGCTCCCAATCCATAATCGGACGCATCTGTTGCTAACACCACCGGCACATCAGGGTTGTAATGTGCCAGTAGATCAGTTTCTGTGAGCCTTTGCTTTACTTTGTCAAACGCTCTTTGGCGCTCTCAATTCCAGCACCACTCTGTTCCTTTCTTCCTCAACGCATTCAGCGGAGCTGCTAACGTTGACAAATTAGGCACAAATTTACTATTAGGTTGAGTCATAAGTCCTCGGACAATGTGATAGTGATGACTTCTAGCGATCATAACTCGGGAAAGAAGTGACGAAAATGAACGTGCGAGGCATTGTTAGATAGAGTATGGAAAGCTTTTTCAAACGCATGCTCGAAAAGGCACCCGACTGTTTCCTTTCCAGCAACTGTGCCTCATGATTTCAAGCCGTCGCAACTCCACATCCGCAACACCATCATATTTATTTTTTTATCTGGCCATGAACCCGCGGCAATCGAAAGAGGCATGAATGACGTTCACAAGCAGGAGGTGTACAGTTTACAAGTGACACTAGAACTTCGCATCGGGCGACTATTCCGTCGAAAATGAAGACCGTCCGGGACGCTCAATGAAGTTGGATTTGAAGGTGCTGCGGAGCCAGGTGGAAGCCGATCCGTATCAAACTACTCGTGAACTGGCAGCCACCCTTGAGGAGTCAGTCCACAGTTATTCGTGAATTGAAGTCAATCGACAAGGTGCGAAAGCTCGGTCCATAGATGCCTCATGCTTTGAAGCAGTATGACATAGACCGCCGCGACGACGTGGCACTTTCTCTCCTCACGCTCAAGGGCACCACACGTGGCTCGAGTACCTAGTCACCAGTGGTGCGAAGTCGAACCTCTACTCTAACGTCCACCGACGTGCTCAATGGATTGACAAAGGTGCGCATGCAGAAGACTCCCCCAAACCCAACGTACACGCCAAGGAGGTAGTGCTCTGATTCTGGTGGAGCGCTCTTCGTGTCGAATAATGGGAGCTGCTGCAAGGATGCACAGTGACCGCACACGTCTACATTACGCAACTAAGGAATTTGAAGGCGAATCCCGAAGCTACACGTCCACAGCAACATAAAGTTCGCTTCCAGCACGACAAGGCTCGCCCTCACATTGAAAGAACGACCAAAAGTAAACTGACGAATTTCGGCAGGACAAGTTTACCACACCAACCATATCCCTCAGACTTGGATCCCTCGGATTACCACCTTTTTCCCCATCTTCAACGTCATCTGGATGGTCAGGGCTTTCAAACCCGCGACGACATCAAAATGGCACTGGTGCACTTCTCCAAGGGCCAGCTCCCAGCGTTCTAAAGCAAGGACATCTACGATCTGCCCAAGCATTGGCAGAAGACCATCGATGCCAATGGGGCATATTTCAAATGATTCGCTATTGTCGTTTAAAAATTGTAAGAAAAATAGTATCGTTGCCAATTTGTCCGAGGACTTATGACTCAACCTAATATAATATTGCACCATACCTAAAAAGGATTCCATTTCCTTAATATTTTTTGGTGCTGGCATCTTAACAATTGCCTCTATTTTCCGAGGGGATGGGCGTATTCCGTGAGCATCCACGATATGGCCCAAAAACCCCATCTGCGTCTTTAAGAATTCACATTTATCCCTTTTAAGGCGAAACCCGGCTGCTTTCAACCTTTGTAGCACTTATTCGAGTCTATTAAGATGGGTCGTATCATCCGGTCCTGTCACCGTAATGTCATCTAAGTAAATCATGACTCCCTCTATTCCGGCCAATGTTGTCTCCATTATATTTTGAAAAATTGCAGGCGCGGATGCTATTCCGAAGGCTTTCCTGTTATACTCGAACAGTCCCTTTTGGGTATTTACTGTGGTATACTTCCTGGATTCCTTGTCCAGTTCGACCTGCATGTACGCCTACGACAAATCCATTTTTGAGAGCTTCTGTCCCCCATTCAACATATGGAATAAATCATCTGGTTTCGGCAATTTATACTGGTTTATATCTAACTGGGGATTGATTGTTATTTTGCAATCTCCACATATCCTGATTTTACCTCTAGGCATAGGGACGACCACCAACGGAGTCGCCATTCCGAATGGTCCACCTGGGTTAACGTGCCATTACTTACTAACTCTTTTATTTTCTCTTCCACTTTAGGTCGGAGGGCTGAAGGTACAGGTCGTGCCCTAGAAAACTTCGGTTGTGGTTCTGTTTCAAAGTTGAGCGTAGCCTGTGTTGTTATGCACTTCCCTAAACCAGGCTTAAACAAAGCTTTGTTTTCTTCTAGTATTTTAGCGAGCCGACATTCCGCATTTTCTCGGGATTTTCCCTCTATTCGACAAATACTTGGGTAATGCGGTCCGCAATTAATTTCTAGCTCTCTAATCATATCTCTTCCGCACAATGTACGGGTAGCCCCTTGTAGCACATGTAGGTCCATTTTGGCCTGTTCGCCTTTGAATTCGACTAAAACTGTACGTTTGCCACTAAGATGAATGGGACTATTATTGTAGGCCGTGGCCTCAATGGTTGCTTCCGACAGTGGAAGCTTCCCTATCCGTCTCCATGACGCCAAATCCAGTATGGAAACCGGAGCTCCAGTATCCAATTCACACGCCACGTCCGTACCTTGGAACCTTATCTTCAACACTGCAGCAGACTCTACTTTTACTTTGCGGCACGGCGGTTTATCTCCCAGTCCATGCAGCTTTACGGATCGTCTTACCAACCGATCTTGAGCCGTTTTCTTAACTTCGGCTGGGTGACTCAACTTATCCAGCTCTTCTCTAAGACCTTGACGCACTTTATGCGTTAACCTATCAATATTATTCCCACTAATTTCTACCTCATCAAGGTCGGAAGTGCTGGGCTCCGCACACCAGTTGATCCGACGGGAGATTTTCTTTGTATTCGGCATTCTTGTTCTACATGCCCTAGCCATGTGTCCAGGTCGGGAGCAAACCGTGCAATATGATGTTTGCCGTTTGAAACACTGATAAGCGGCATGCCCTGACCACCAAAACATGTACAGTGCACGACTACGGGCAAGCGGTTGTTCCTCGCACCTCTTGGAGACCTTCCTTCAAATGTGGCGCGTTCTTTCCAACCCTTTCAAAAGCCTCTGCAGCCTCCAAGGCCTCCCTTGAGGTTAGGTTCTCCCGTTCTAGAAGCCGTTCCCTGGTTTCAACTGAGGGTAACCCTCCTATGGAAACCATGGTGACCATCGCATTCCTATAACCTTTTATTTTTTCGAACTCACATCCTGCTGCTGCTTTCTGCTGTTCAGCATAATAATCCTGCAAGGTTTGTCCGGGACGTTGCGTTCGAGACATCAAACCATAGCGTTCGGCCAATATCAATTTCTTGGGTTGAAAATGACTAGCCATGGTATCGCTCAACTCCTTCAGCGTGACTTGTTCCGGTTCTTTTCCTTGCAGCAGCGATTCCAGCAGCTCATAGCTGCTCCCTCCAATCTCCTGTAAAAATATTAACCTCTGTTCCATTTCATCATACACTTTTCTTAGTGTGAGAAAATTATTGAAAAGCCTCCACCAAGTGCGCCACGGCGTGCCCGGCACATATGCGCCAGGGGCACGGCCCCGGTAAACCTCTACTAAGGTCCCCGGGTCTGCCACTACCGGGTTTACCGTCCTGGGCCGCCATCTTCTCGTGCTTGACGTCGTAGTCTTGATCCGATCGGTCTTCTTCTTCCTCTTGCCAGTCGGACTCTTTGGCTGATCGCGACTTGAGACGTAGACGTACTGGTGTAGAACTGTTTATTACCAACCGCAAGGGGGTTTATATATTACTGTTATTATTGACTACTTCGTCTTCTCCTTATCCTTCATTCCATCACTGCTTCGTGATCGCAGCAGTCCCTCACCTGAATCAATCGCTTCACCCCCCCCCCTCTACACCATCCACGGTCATACACATATTATATATTGAGATGTGATTATAGTATGTGGTAGCACATGATGCTAACAAATGTACATATAGATTTCATTGTCATTCTCAGCTGAGAAGCTTCAAATACATTGCCATGAATTGGCGCCCATCATTACCTTGTATACATCATGTACACCTAATAATAATAATAAGTCCTAAGATAAGGAACATGAGGTGGTCTCGAAGTCCACAGAAAGACTGAGCGGCAAGAGCTATCTTGTAAAGACCATGCATTCATTTCCGTTTTGCGACTGTCGGTTTAGGATGTTCAGCAGTTCGTTCATCTTGAGGTATAGTAACGTCTATCTATTGATATAGTGACGCAACACTCATCAATGTACCAGAAGTAATGAGTAGGCGAGCTACTGTTGCTTTTTCTATCTGCTCATAGAGCAGATTATAATTGTTACTAATCAGTGGACCCCAAAGAGCTTGAACTCAAAACCAACTGGAGATAAGGATGATGGTCCTTCTGAAACTTCTTTCCTTTTTGCGATGTCTTGAGTGGATGAACGCTAACGCCGAACACAGAAGAGGAGAGAAACGCACCCAAGGTCCGAAAAACTGCAGGTGTTACTAACCTTGCTTCTAGAGAATTCTGATACCTCAAAAAACACCTTCCATTAGTTACCTGGATACTGGTGCTTTGCAGTCAAATAATGTTGGATAGTGTAAAATATGCCTTAGACAAACATATCAAAACTACGCGCGATTTGCTTAGCGTTTGGCCGCATACTTTTGAGCGCTACTGTATATGGTGAGGTAGCGGCAAAATGAGTATAACGTGGATCAATTTCTCCTGTTTGATGGATTTCCACGTGATCATGATTTTAAAGACATAAAAAGCTGTTCGGTAATCGGACCCCGATAAAATTAGCATTCTGGACACCTCCAAATATCAAGCGCTCGCTAGCCACCTGAAAAATTCACGAAGAAAGATGTTCCCAGCAGAAGTGCTCGCATTGCACGGACATAAAGATATGTAAACTGCAAAACTTTGCTTGCCTAGCTACATGTAAAAAATGTGCTCGAATACAACTGCTGAAATCAGACGCTTACTTGAAGAAATACGTGTACTACGAAACACTCCTCGCATTCGAGGGTTTCCCACAAATTTCACATTCCCACAGGGAGCGCCCCAACATTGGAGCCATAGTGCTCCACCGCGCCTAGGCATTCTCTTCAAAGGAAAACGCTTGAAGCAATCGCTCAAGGCGTTTCGCCCTTCAGTAAAAATCAAACTGTTGTGTACTCAAATGAGCAACAAAGAAGAACATAGACGAGCACTCTGAGTGCTTCGTGTGTCGTGTTACTCATTCTTGGTGAGGTTCTAATGTCCGAAGTGCGTGTACCATAGCAAAGCATTTACTTGTTCGCGCCCGGTATATGCTGTAGCAACCAACAGCTTTTATGCGCCCACTTTTTTATCTCAAGAATGGTCTAATACGGTCTCCCTTACAAATAGACTGCTGTGTGTGATGTACTGGCTGCTTTTAGTGTAGAAAAAGAGTTTTCAATACAGCTTAAGCTTACCATTAGTTTTCATAGCAGCATTAAAGAGCGTATATAAATTTCTCCACAATGGAATCCAAAAAAATCCACTGCATATGAGATCAAAGGATTAGTCAGCTATAGGTTTCGTAAGGACTACACACCCAAACCCGAACACGGTGTATCCATCACTGTACCAAAGAGAATTATTCAATTCATGAAGAACCCACATAACGAATAATGTACATACCTTGCTGTTGAAAAGGATCTCACTAGCATCCTTGATGATTGCCTGCAGAATTTCTGCGCCAGGTGCGTTCGCTATGAACCTATGCTAAAATAAACAAATTCATGACTAATATATGAAACAAAACAAACGAAATCGAATAGCCTCAGCAAAATTGTTGCCCACTTGCTCGAAGTTTGTAAAAGCCTAATGCTTATGAATCGTACCTAGGATTGTATAAAAATAGGAAAAGTTTGAAGTTTGACAAATAGATTTCTCATGGGTTGGCCAGCTCGAAAAACTGGAGCTTCCAAGTTTGTAAATGCCTCTAAATGCTTACAAATCATACCTACGATTGGATGAAAATAAGCAAGCCCCTTTCAAAAGCAAAAGCATCGTACGCAGTCCTTAGTGAGCGATGTAGTACTAAAAGTGGTACATATAGGTTGTCTCAGAAGTTCGTGCACATTGAATTACGTCGGATACGCACTCTTATCGAAGCGGAAACAAACAAAACGGCTCGCTCTACTGCAGTCACACTCAGCTGCCCTAAATATGGGTGAACAGGATAGAAGTTTCCGCTTTCACGGAAAAGTTTTGAAGTTTGACAAATAGATTCCTCATGAGTTGAGACCCTCTCTAAGAAATGGTGTCCTGTCGCCAATTTCTCTCCCGCGCCCGCTGAACGAACTGTTTGGACATCTTTATCGGTAGATATTAGAAGTGGTGCACTAATGTAACTAGCAGGTGGGTGTACCTATAAGAGCTGAACCAGCTGTGAGATCAGGTCTGTCCGGCTAACAGATCATGTTGTCTGTCAGGTCGGGTGTTCGCAAAGTTAATCACTTGGTGCTCTTTCCTCCCAACGTTATGGTCACGCGCGAGGTCTACTGCAGTCAACTAAAACTCAAGAGGAAAAATCCAGCTAACTTTTTCAGAACTCGAAAAACTATGTCTGTTCCACAACAACGCTAGACCATATGTCTCGGAGACGACACACCTCAAATCCTGGACCCGGCTGTGAAATTCTACCGCACTCTCCAAGGAGCCCCGCTCTAGCCCCTTTTGCCTATTTCTCTTCCTCAGCAGCCGTCTTACAGTACGAATTTCGAGACAACCTAATGCATATATGAGTAGCCCTCTTTGAGGATATTAGCAACGCCTATGTTAATTCTGTACCAAGTGATTTTATCACTGTGCAAATAAAATTGCATCCCGAAAGGACCGATTACTTGTAATGTCGAAGCCTTCTCATTCGAATGACTTTTGCTCTTAAGGGAAAGATACTTGGTCGCAGTGGCATTCAAGATAGATGCATTTCGCCGCAGTAGTTTCGAACGCTGATCTGAAATTTGGGTTCCAAATCTTTCAAACGATTCGAAACGACGTAAACGAAGTTACGGGACCAATGCCTCCCTGTATTGTACCCCTGTACCGAATGGATCAAGCCGAGCAAAGCCGCTCCTTTGCAATGATGGCGCAGCTGGTAGGACGGTGAATTAGTAGGCACGAAACCAAGGTTCGACTTCTTTATGCATGCGCTCGTTTTGCTTATCCATAAAATGCGTCCTAAACGCTTGCAAAGCGTTTTTTGGGCTCACTCACAATTCAGAATCTAGGGGAATAGCAATCCGACGAAAATTTTTTCACCATACTGACTGAAGAGATACCATGAAAAGTCAAGATGGTGTTTCAAAATTCTCGGCAGCCCCTGCACTTACGGTAGAAGGTGCTCGAATGGCTCACGTGACCAGAGCCCTCTTTGAGAAGGATGCGGCCCACGCATTCTATGAATACAGTCAGCACTTTCAAAGCGGTAGTACAAGTAAATGGCATTGTTGAAGAAATACTGTGGAGGAATAGTTTAACGATTCATGGGCACATGATATATTTGATATGATTATCCACCAGTTTCTGAGGTAAACGCCCCTACAAGAAGCTAAGAAGCTCTTTCATGAGATAAACGTGGTGATGCGCTGCGGCATGATACCACAGCTGTACTCAAAACCATGGTTTCACCTACGACTTGCTTGCTTTGACGAATTTGCCCCCTATGGACCTTCATTGTTGATTTGAAGCGAAATCCAGTGGAAATGACTGACGCAATCAACTCTCTACTATTTTTATTACTTTACTTATTCTTATCTTGATACTTGTCATTCCAACTTATCCGGGAATTTCCACAGGTATACAGATCGATCCGCTTGTTTTGCGCCTGATGGTTACAACCAATTATAACAGCGTAAGTTGTCGCTAATAGACAAATTCGAAGATCATGATTCTAGCATTTCCCTTAGTGTAGGCTGCACCCTGTCTTGATGGCACGAAACGCATTTTTCATGTACGAGGAAGTGCGGCTCTTTTTAACACTGAAACTATAGATTATTATGGAATCTTCTACTAGCTCCGTGGGGCAAACCACAAAGTTCTAGAGGCTACGTTTCATTTTGGAACCTGAACGCTTTAATTGTCAGGCGTCCAGAGGATCATTATGATCGTCTTTCATAGACTCGTCTTCCGCACAGTAGGTAACGAGCTTGTTTTCCCAGCATTGCAATGTGTGGCTGGAAAGCTCTTTATTAATTCCCTCAAATACCATGGCACCACCTTCGGCTAAGACATATCGCTGGTAACATGTTGAAGAGTGTCTGATCAGATGAATCAATCTGAACTTTTCTCCTTGAAGCCTCTGAAGCCCATTGTACGCGAATGTTTAGATTTCTCCCGCTGCTCAAATAGGCTCCACCCTTATTCGGCCGGTGAGAGGCAAAAAAAACTTTCCTCGTAATGTTAATTTGATGCATAAGTTTGTTCTCCTTTTTTGTAAATATCTCAATAGCGAATCAGCCTAAAGATTAGAGGTATGCACGATAACCATCCACTGCAGTGCATCCGACGCCACCCTGAGGCAGTTTGTCGATTTCATCCTTTCAGAAGGACAGGAGCTGCGACTTGAAGAAATCGTCGAGTGCCTTTCTGACCTCATCGCCTGTGTTGAACTTGTGAAAATTGTGCGGCATCGTGACCTTCAAATAAAGGTGTACGAGCGATAGCTAGTGTGATGAAAAAGTATCATGCACACGTCACGCATACGTGATGACGAAATACCAACATCCATGGAAAAGAAATACGGAAGGGTCAAACACCGAGCAAAAATATATGCATCAACCCCATTCCTTTTAAGTGCCTCAGAATTGTGAAGGAGTTACATGGATCCCCAACATAGAGCCCAAAAAGTTTTGCAAGCGTTTAGGACGTGCTTCATGAAAAAGCAAAACTAGTGCAACCACCAAGGGACCGAACCATAACGTCACGCCTACCAATCCACCACCCTACCGGCTGCATCACTGTTGCACAGTTGCGGCCTTGCCCTGCTCGGTGATCCGTTCGGTACGGTGGTGTGACACGGCATTGGTCCCGTAACTTTCTTCCCAGAATCTTCTAGCAGATTTGGAACACAGATTTGAGACACAACATTCGAAGCCGGTATACATCTGATTTCGAATGGCCGCGGCGACCAAGTATCGTTCCTTGGTCAGTATTCAAAATTCTGTCAAAGGACGAAGTGCTACGGAAGTTATTATGAACAACAAATACCTCGACTAGTTGCGAAGCAGTTTTCCGATCATCAGGTTTCTTCACTAAGCACTGCTTGATGAAGTCATTAAATTCATCGCTCCACTCATCCGGCTTTTTAAACGTCGGAGGAGGTTTAGTTGGAATCATGAAAATCGCCTACAATTTGATAGTCTACGAATCGCAAGCCTCAGCGATCTAAAGGTACCATATTTTAGAAGCGATGAGAAAGCTAGATACCCTCATTGGATGAATATCCGCATACGGTGGCCGACCTTCAGCCATCTCAATCGCAGTAATACCCAGTGACCAAATGTCAGCTTTCGTGTCATAACCAATCTCTTCAATCACTTCAGGGGCCATCCAAAACGGCGTACCAATAACAGTGTTCCGTTTTGCCATTGTGTCCTGTAATCGACAAATACATCATTTTGTAAACTAGGTTTCACCGCCAACCAGTATTTCGTGATTCGTTCTCTGTGCTCTCCATAACACCTACGAAAGTTACGTATTTTCTTGCCTTCTTTCTGTTGTGTCCTTACACTCCAGAAAGACGACCGGCTTATTGTAGTCGTGAAGATACAAGCAAAAAGAAGAAGATGAAGAAGTGTCTAACCCTACTCGAGTTACTCTTATATAGAGTAGGTGTTTACGATAAGAATTCATATCAGCTCAATCCTATACACAACACTTTCATGATTTTTTACCAAAAAACCGTCATTTTGACAAAAAAAAAACAGAGAAACAGAACGCAAACGTTGTCACATTGTACAAATGTGTATGGATGACTACATTTTCCAAAAGGCATGCAAACCCCTGGTATGGAAGGTGTCTTCAACATAAACATACATATCTGCTTGAGACGCAGTTCACGAGAAAAAGGCTCGCCATAAGATAAACTCGAGGCACCCAAATACCATACCTGGTGATGTCAGGCCGAAAAAGGCCTGATTAGGTACAATAGGGGGTAGAAAAGTGTATCTACTGAATTGCACACCACCACACTGTGAATTGACAAATAGTTTTCATGGTTCCGCTAACCATGAAAACTAATTCTCGGGCCCCTGTTCGCACTGGAGCGATTTTGTTGAAAAATCAATAGCTGATTGATCCGCCCCTAATAACATACCCCTATTTCTATTCTAGTGCTGGTATTAGCTATTAACTATTAACTACTATTTGACTGAAAATGACCTTTCGCAGCAATTGGTTCGTGTATCGGGTAAGTTTGTTATGTAATTGCATTCATGTAGTAGTTTTTTGCACGACATTTCGGTTCACTTGTTATGATTAACTCTTATTTTTTTTCACACAATCTTTAAAAGTTTTCAATGAGAAAAATACTCCGAGACCGGATTAGGGATTGCTGAGTTGTTTTGAATCAATTATTGTATGCAATTCTTTGTTACTCCTCGAAACTCCATGCATGCTAATGCATAATTAAGAGTTCATTATTAATACCTTGTCCATTTTGTACGTTCTTCATACTGGGTAATCGGTGTGATCTTGTTCAATGTCAAGCATTCTCTCTGGCCTTGATTCGAAGATCTCTGTGCAGTTGGAGGCATGCACTCTCTCGTAAATGCCAGTATGGTGAGTTTAACTTGAAAATTTTCATATGTTACTCTTTTTCTTCCGAAACCGTTCAGTTTTTCTTCCAGAATTGCTCATCAGGTATTCGTAGATATTTCGTTGTTCAGTGATAGTATCTTTTTATTTATTTATTTATCTCTTTTCACAATTATATGGCTTTACAATTGAATTTAACACGTGTATGTCGAGGAAATAATGGTGCTGTGATCTATATTTGAGTGTTAACTCTATCAATTCCGTCTCTTTTACTCATTCATCAAAGTGAATACCTTGATGCAATCATTCTTAATGTTTTGAACATTCTTTAGTTGTGTCGAGCTATTTTATCTCTTTACGCATTAATATTGTATGTGTGTAACGCGCAGTGCTCATTGGAATAGTGGTTCGGTGACTTTCATTTGAATACAGTGCGTTTCATAATTATAAGGTCACCCTCAATTTTTGCACTCTCAGAAAACGTAATCATTAAGGATTTTTCCTAGCATCATGAACAGATTCCCCAGCACGAACAACCTAGGTATCCGTTTCTTAGCCGCTGCTGCATTCTTCTGAACTTCTTTAGAACAGTTTATCGGTTTTTGCACCGTTTCATAATTATAAGGTCACCCTGAGAAAGTGAAGAATTATTCATGGATGAGAGGAAATTTCGTGTTTAAAGATACTTATAAAGGTAGGCATGTGTAGCAAATGCATTTCTGAACCTGACTGTCAACATGGCTCGTGGTCATTTGCTTTCCTCTGATGAGAAGGCTCATCATGAAGGTGGGCTCCGTACTCGAGCCATTTCCAGGCAAATGGAGAGATCCCCTTGGTCCATTCGGAGATTTCTAGAGAGTCCTCACGTCGTTAGATATAACACCGACTGTGGACACCCATGAAAGATTACTACCCGTGACGAGCGGAAAATTCTGAGGACTGTTTCCAACAGTACGTCCTCCTTGAACCAGATCCGATCGGAATTAAACCTCTCTGTGTCGAAAACTACAGTCTAGAGAGCAGTGAGAAGATGCGAGAACATCACCAGGCAAGTAATGGAGAAGGTGCCACGAATCACCGATCGTCACAAAGAGGCTCGACTCGGATTTGCAAAGATGAACCTAGAGAGAGATTGGGCAAAGGTAGATCTGCATCGAAATCTCACCATAGAGCTGAATAATTCCTACTCAGGTCGTCTTTTCGGATGAAAAGAAATTTAATTTGACGGAAACAAGCGGTACTAACGCGACTTGAGGAAGGAACCAGTCTACTTCAGCCGTCGCAATTTCGGTGGAGGAAGTCTATGGTGTGGGGTGCATTCTGCAATGATGTCGTGTTGTATCTACCTGTCGTGAGCTGCAGTATGTATTGCAAGGATTACCAGAACGTCTTGGAGCATCACCTAGTACCTTTTCTATGCCATCGCCGTCACCTCAACTATGTCTTTCAACAAGATAACGCCTACAATCATGTGAGCCGTGCAACGGATGAGTGGCTGCAATGCCAATAAATAAGCGTCCTGCAATGGCTTGCGTGCAGTCCCGGTCTCAATCCGATGGAACATATCTGGGGCCTAATAGTCAGACAGGTTTATGCGAATAACCGTCAGTTCCAGGGCAAAGAAGAGCTGAAGCGAGCACTTATCGAAGCATGGAGAGCAACCGATGAGAAACATCTTCGAAACCTAGTTTCTAGTATGCCACACAGGCTCTTTGATGTTGCTCCTAAACAAAGAGGAGCTATAGATTATTAACTGTTGTACATATGCCATTAACATTGATAAATCATTTACTTTCTCAGGGTGACCTTATAATTATGAAACGGTGCAAAAGCCGACATTATCTTTGAAAAATTCGTAAAAAATTTGAGGTAAAGGATATTGCGACCAAAATTCGAGTACGGAGGTACATTGTGGCGAGGAATCTACCAGTGTTTGCCAAAGAATTCCATTCTGGCTGTTTTCTCCGGAATCGCAAAAATCTGGGGTGACCTTATAATTATGAAACGCACTGTATATACTATATTAACTCTTTATTCTTTACTTATTCTTTATTGTATAAGTGTGGACACGATCCTGTTAGTTGTTAGCGACGTTTCCCAAACCAGTACTGAACCCTTTTTTGCTTACATATCGATATTGCATGTATGCCTCGCACATCTCAATGAAATAGTGGTATTGCTATACGATGTTTGGAGATGATTGACAAGAACATTCCAATGGGATCACAAAAAAGAATAGGGTAATCAGAAAGTATTAATACAGCAATCAATATGATTAAACTCACTACAGGAGTCTTATTATTGAATGAGAGGAGGTACACACACTGAAATTGAACTTGAAGGAACAAGCTTCTTCAAATGAAATACAGATAATGTTGTTAATAGAGAACAATGATGTGTTAACGGTTTTACAATAGGCTTAGTGATAAGAAGGAATTAATAAAGCAAATATTCATATTAAACTTACCCCACCACTTACCGGACCATAAGTTCCAATAAGCACAGCGAGTTACACATACAACATCAATGTAAAAAGAAATAAAATCGCTCAAAACTAACAAATATGTTTCTTACATTGAGCAAGATTGTATAAACGTGTTTATTATAATTATTACCAAAAAGACAGAATTAATAAAGTTATTATTCAAAGACTCACCGCACTAGTATTTCCTCGATGTAGACGTACTAAATTGAAGTGTAAAACCATAAAGAACAAAACAGATAAAGAACATGATGCTCACATTAAACAATAAAATATCCATGACAGAATCATCGAAAATGTTCGGAAGGAAAAGAGGGGCTCATGAAAATTTTTCGATAGAAACTCACTATGGTGGCATTTCCAAAAAAAAAAAGGGGGGGGGGGTTGCATGCTAATGTTATGTTTCAATTGAACATGATTCTTCAAAGAAGAAGTCAGACAGTGCTCTTGACATTGTACAAGAACATTTCAATGACCCTATGAAGACCATGCAATGCAGATAAAAAAACAACTGGAATTTCTTGCACGCAGCTTTTCTGAGGGTTATTCGTAGCGAAGAGCGTTGAAGTTATTCAAAACCAAATCACCTGTATCACCTGTCGTCCCGTTGATCGTCGATTTCCTCGAGCGGGCGCCAGTAACGTCTCCATTCGTCCCTGTTACGAGCCAGAGTGGTCCAATGAATCGCTCCAGGGACACGAGGATCAACATTCCTTTCGTTCAGAGCTTTCGTGAAGAAGTCTGACGTTGGCGGCCTTCCTGGAGTTCGTTTGATATCCCGAGGGATCCAGTCAGTAACCGCCCTGGTCCAACGGTCATCACTATATCACATAACGTGTCCGGCCCACGTGATCTTCGATTTCTTGGCGTAGTCAACGGCATCCCTGAACTTCGTTCGTTGACGGAGCTCGGAACTCCGGATTCCCTTCTGCACTTGCGTGTACAGGGAAATTCCGAGCATCGTCCTTTCCAAAGCGCGTTGAGCAACGCTGACAGCATGCTCATCCTGCTTTCGTAGAGTCCAGGTCTCTGAGGCGTACGTCAAAGCAGGAAGAACAGCAGTGTCGAAAAGGTGAGCGCGGAGCCGGATGTTCTTTGTCTTCTTCACTACTCCCTCGATATTCTTATATGCTCCCCACGCAGCGCGTTTCCTTCTGCACAGCTCCGGAGCTAGGTCGTTCATCATGTTGACTTCCCGACCTAGATACACATAGCTAGAGCATTTGGAGATATTCTTTCCGTTTAGCGTGAAGGGAGCATCAGGTACCAAACCGTTTTTCATAAACATCGTCTTCGTTAAGTTCAGTCTCAATACGATCTTTCCACAAGCATTGTCAAACTCGGCCAGCATTCGTTCCGCCTGCTCGATGTTCGGTGTTATGAGAACGATTTCGTCTGCAAAGCGGAGGTGATGTAGATAGCGGCCGTTGACCTTCACTCCCAAGTCTTCCCATTCCAAAAGACGCATGATATTCTCGAGAGCTGCACTGAAAAGTTTGGGCGATATGGTATCGCCCTGCCGAACACCTCTCTTCACGTTGATAATGACTTCCTTGGTGAAAGGTGATATTGAGTAGGAACACCCTGGTTACCCACGGCTTCGATTACCGCTTCTGTCTCGACAGTGTCAAGGGCTTTCTTCAAATCGATGAACGTAAGACATAGCGGCATATTGAACTCTCGCGATACTTCAATGAGCCTTGTTAGCGTATGGATATGATCGACTGTACTGAACCCTCTCCGGAACCCTGCTTGCTCGCATGGCTGTCCTTCATCTAATATTCTGCCAATCCTGTTCAGGATGACACGAGTGAAAAGCTTGTAGATTACAGACAGCAGGCAGTTTGGGCGATAATTGCCAATATCGTCTGGATCTCCCTTTTCGTACAGCAACACAGTCCTGCTAGTTTTCCACGACGTGGGTACTTTGCATTCCGACAGGTACCGTGTGAAGAGCCTAGCCAGAGTTTTGATGATGACTGGTGGTATACTCTTCAGATGTTCTCGTTTGATCCTATCGGGACCGGGCGCTGTACAGTTCTTCATCGACTTGATGGCATTGATGGCATGTCGTATTTCGGAAGGGAGAACCGAAGGAGCGACATATTCGTCTTGCCTAAGATGGTTGGTTAGTAGGCAGGTAGACGTGGCTGTCGAAGAGATCCGAGTAGAAGTCGTAGATGACCTTCTCCATTGCCCTCCGGGATGCAGTAACGGTTCCGTCAGGACGAAGGGAGGTCATCTTGGTCTTGTAATTGGCGAAGCTCCGTCGGGCTTTGCTACGGATCTCCTTCACTGAGTTCTCTCTCACTGAAGGATCCCCAGCCGGTTAGTGACGAGGCTACGTAGGGCGTCCCCAGGTGGCCGATGGGGGAATTAATCGCCGACCAAAAGTCACCGGTACTTGCCCAGAGACGCAGGTGGATTCAGGGGATGGACTCCTTGATTCTGCTGTGCTGGGTCGATATACCCTCTGTTCCTCGCAGGCGATCCACGCATACGTGTGTGGAGAGTCTGTGGGTGCAGTTGGTATCTTGCCCATCGACTCGGCCAAAAGCTTGCATTCGAGTGACGAACAGGTCACACTGGGATGTATCTGGGAGGCGATTCGGGGCCGCCTCCAAAAACAAAGCCCCTCGTCCAACCCCCCACGTCAGAGCCTGGCAAGCTACACGATGGGTTTTTCTTTCACCGCCAAAAACAGTAATAGAAATGGGCCTATTCCCCTGAGCCTGAGGGAGCCCCCAATACGGCAGCGTTGGGTAGGACTGCTCGGGAGAGGCTGCTAAAATCTCAGGCCAAAACAGGCTGCCCAAAAGGAGGACTAAGATGGCGATCTGTACTTTCAACGCACGGACGCTTGCATCGGAAGCGTGTAAAGAAGACCTGATGATGCAAGCTAGGAAGATCAAGTACGACGTCATCGGACTGACCGAGACGAGAAGGCATCGCCCGCTGCACGCTGTATTTGAGACTGGAGAAGAACTGTTCCTTGGAACATGGGACAATAAAGGCGTAGGCGGCGTAGGTGTCCTCGTCAACACGCACTTGGCCATGAACATCGATTCGTACGAAAGCTTAACAACCCGAATCGGACGTTTGCGATTAAGAAGATGTGGCTCAACCCCAGCTCTAACCATCTCCGTTGCTTACGCACAAACATCGAGCTACGAAGAAGAGGAGTTGGAAGCGTTTTATACGGATCTGGAGAGGCTCTACAGAGAAGACCACACTTTCTTCAAGGTCATCGTCGGTGATTTTAACGCCAAGATTGGCCCAGAAGAACGGCTGAAGAACTTCACATCGGGACTCACGGAGTGGAATGGAATGAGCAGGGTGAAAGGCTGTCCGAGTTTATCATGACGACCCACACCATCCATGGTAACTCGCAGTTCCAGAAGCCCTTCATTTAAGATGGACAAGGGATTCACCTGGTGGACAGTTCCATAATGAAATAGACCACATCATCTTCAATCGGAGATTTTGCCTGACAGACGTCGCTGTTGTTCCGAAGTTCTACACGGGATCGGACCATCGTCTCCTCCGCGCTAGATTCAAAACCAAACGTCCAAAAAAACACTTCTTACAGTGAGGTCAGGGAATGTTCTTGACATTTGCAAGTACACGTCACCGACCTTGCGATTAAGAGTACCTCGATATAGAACACACAAAAAATAAATGGATTTAGAAAACCAAAAACACACTTCTAAGTGCATATTATAAACAATAAATACACTTTTGTCAACGATTTTCTCTTTTCTAACTCTTGAATGGCTTGGGCTTCGAAAGGCAGCTGAAAAATAAAAGAAAAAAATATAGTATAGCAGTAGAGGTGAAAATAGCCATACGCAACACCAGCACGGACCACTTGGCTACACACCAGTTTTTCTGTTCATCTCGTTCAACCCCCTCGACTGCTTGACTGACTCGACTGCTTTTTTGAAGACTTGTACCTCTCAATGCCGTTTCTTCAGTACCTTTGCACTATTTCGGACTGCTAGCTTAACTATTCGTCGAAAACCGGATACCGCTAAATTATCTTGCACTGTGCCATCAGAAACTACTGGGCTTTACGGAAGATCTCGATGGTCCAAATTTCTACCGAGATTTCCTGCAAGATCTAATAGAAATACTATATAAGAACACTACATATTTGTATGCGCGTAACATAAGAAGATTTCATGATATCGCAACCGGTTGACCAAATCGAAACTCATCTTCGGCCTTTCTTCGTTCAGGTTGTGAAGCGTTGGGGCGAGATGTGCGCTGAACCACTTACAACGGAGGTCTTTCAGGGCGTGGGGCACTGTTTGAAAATAGTTTTTTCATGGTATAGAGACATGACCACTGAGTATAGAACTATGGCCCATTTGCGCTAAATGGCCTTCTGAATGTCAAAAAAGGATGAAAATGATTTTGTCAGAAACTGCCGTTTTACCACACTAAGCGTCGCTTGTTTCATTCATGGCGTCGAATGTCCGCTGTACCACACTAAGCGTCATATACATATGTATATACATATATGCATATATACATATATACATATATACATACATACATATAAACATATATACATATATACATATATACATATATACATACATATATACATATATACGCCAGTGGAGGCGGCATTGACAGTGACGTAAACGGTAGCCAAAAAGGAAGCAAAGAGTTGAAACACGTTGAAAAATGCGGAGAAGTTTCATATACGCTCTCTACGATTAAGCTGCTGGCAGCGACGGACGGTGTGGTGGATAGCGATGTGGACTTCGAATTACTAGGCTGGGTTGACGGCCAAAGCATGTGCCTGACCGGTCATGGTCGTAACCTGGATCAGCGATAACTTCTACAAGTCGTAAGAATTTGATGTGTGGAGCACTACAAGTTGAGGAGCTTCCAGGCTTCACACTCCCAGAATATAAAGGGGTCTCTTCATTTCATATTACATAAGTGTTGTAATGGGGGTCATAACTCTATAATATGGTTCCTGTTTGATGGAAGCTGTCCTCGACCTCGTTCGTCGATGCAGAGATAACAGGATTCCCATATATACTGTAGCTCCCGATTCCGACTTTTCTCTGGGCGTCAACCGTGGACTTCTGTGGGAAAACGAATCAGATTCTCTTTCAACTCGTCTTCTTGCCGAAGGATCCATGAGCATTGGGTTGATATAAAAAGCTGTCACATCTGAAAAGAATCATTCAAGCGCCAGGTTACTAGATTGATGACTAGATGAAAGGTTTGGGCGATACCCGTTCCCAGCATACGATCATCTAACTCCGCGTCCTGCTATGAAGGCTCGCAGGAGGCGATCAAGAGGGACTTTGCTGAAGTCGAGATGACTGCAGAAGATACTGATCATGAGGAGAGAAGGAAATGGCGATGACCAACCAGAACAGCGGGCAAAAACCCTTCAACAGCGCGAGATCAGCTAGGGTAAAAAACGGTGAAATCATCGAAATCAGATACTCCTTTCACCAGTTCTGAACGAATTCGATCGAAATAAAATAAGAATCAAACCATTACTGTCCAAATCATTCAAAAAATTATATGAACTGTGCAATGTCCATACAATGTCCGAAGACCAGATGATATGATGCCGAGTGATATCATACCATACCAAAATGATACCAGCCAATTCACCAACATTTTACAATTGAATGAACTCTGGATGGAAGTTGAGGGGGGAGGAAGGGGGGACTCCTTGGAGTGTGAAGCCTGGAAGATCCTTCACCCACGCATCAAATTCTAACGACTTGTAGAGGTTATCGCTGGTCCTGGTCACGACCATGACCGGTCAGGCACTTGCTTTGCCGCTGCTCAGGCGCCTGGTGCAATATGAAGCCAATCTGGGGATGGCAGCATAAAATGCAAAAACGGTAAAGCACTGGGGATCCGAACCAACTTCGCCTAGTCCTCCCACTTTGAAGTCCACATCGCTATCCACCACACCATCTGCCGCTGCCAGCAGCCCAACCACGGAGAGCACATATGAAACTTCCCCGTATATGTATACGACGCGTATAACGCGCACATTCAGTCCTCCTTGGATGTGTGCGGGAGCGCACATGAAAGCAAAAATAAGGCGTTCACTCAACCAGATGTCAGAAAGCTTTTAGGGCCCCTAATGAAACGAAAGAACACAATCGACCGTGTTGGGGAGCAAACCCGCATATTTCGCATGTGAAGCAAGATCACTACCACTACGCCACGTCGACGTCTGATTTCAAAGCAACGAGCTCGTGTCTCCAATTGACACTACTGTCAAGCGAATTTCGGGCCATCATAACTTTTTTAGGAGAGCCATTTTCTGGCTTCTGCGTCTGGCTCTGGCTTCTGCGAGGAGAACAGCCAAGTCAAGAAGTTTCTGCTTTGTTGCTTCTGGGGTTCGAAAGGAATGCTGCACTAACAGGTTGATGCATAATTATTGCGGTTTATTTCAACAAATTTTATTTAAAGAAACGATATATCTGACAAAGACATGTTCAAATGATTGCTCTGGAGCGTATCCACTATCTACGTCAACCTCTGCTTCCCATTTGTTAGGGCGGTCGGATTCCACAAGCGAAAGTTTCGATTCTTGAAGGCGATCCACACCTCGATAGCGGTCATCAAGTCATTAATTGCTTTGTAAGTTTTCTTCACCGGCCAATTTTCCAACGTAACATCGACGTTATAATCAATATAGGTGTTCATGTCGGTCAGTATGTCAGATATAGGAGCAGATCATGTTCCTTTCTTGGCTTCGTGTAACTGTTCCATCGCCGAAAAGTTCGTTGAGATCGCGAAATGACTCCGTCACCTTATAACCTTTCTCGAAGTAGTAGAGCATAGTGCGACGAATATGAAGATGATCTAGCGCATTTTTGTTGAGGAAATCAAAATGATTTTTTCTATGAAAACTCCGAATTAAATATTCAAATTGTATCGAGAGAAAAGAAACTGCAATAATTATGCATCACTCCGATACAAACCGCTCAAGCAAGACCACTTCGACACCGCTCCCTGTTACGCTTGTCAGCTGCAGAAACTTGCGGAAGCCGTTCGAGAAAACGGCCTAGACGAAGTTTTGTGACCTCCTCCATGACAACGCTATTCCTCACATACGCAAAGCGACTTAAGCAAAATTGAGGGAGCTAGGCTTGGACACGGTTAAACATCCACCTTACTCTTCTGATATTGCTCCCCCAGATTACCACATGCTCCGACCCCTCAAGGCTTTCCTAGTAAAAAATAATTCCTCAACTATGATCACCTCGAACAAGTGGTAGGTGACTTCTTTGTCTCTTAGTCTTCCCATTTCTGGGAGGAGGGAATCACTGACCTGCCCGTTAGGTGGGACAATGTTATAACTAACGATGGTTATTATATTGTTGACTGCTTGCATTGTTTACTGAGTTGTAAAATAAAACAAAGAATCTTTTCGATCAACCTAATACACAGAAACCCTGTGAAATCTTCTAGGAGATAACAGGAGAGATCAGGGCTTTCCGCAGGACCTACCAAATACCGAAAATAATCAAACATGTACAACAAGTACGGGTTCGAGTCCCGTCCGAGACTGGAAATTTGCCCACAAATCGCCAACCTTGTGAACTTTTTCTTCGCGCACTGCGGCGTTAAAACAGCAGTTAACAAAACATCAAATCAAACATGACTTTGCTAGAAACTTTGAAAAGTACAAGAAAAAAGAATCTGGCAAGCATCGATCGAAGGAAAACCCGCTCAATGTACGAAACAAAATCCTTAATATATAACACGCGCTCCCGTCTCTATTTGTTTGTTTGCCTGTTTATCTCGGAATTCAATGCCACCTGAAGAAGCACCTGGAGAGGTGGGGTTGAGTTTGGGATGGGCTGGCCAGAAAAAGGGTGAAGGTTACGGATGGGACAATAAATGGAACGACACAAACCTATCCGTTGTGGACGCGACGTCTACACGGTATGTGACACCTTTTACATAAACTTATAACTAAATTCAGTGAAAGCCTGGAGGCCACAAAAACCCAAAGCACGAACTGGTTTTGGGCATCGGTGAACACAACGAAGTATCGCCCACTACGCGCGTTGCGTGCATAGGATTGGCGCTTCTAAAATAATATAAATTCATTGAAAAACGTTTCAGAATGCGAAAAAATGGTCAGACGCCATCGATGTATGTATTTTGGTTGAATACTTCAAGTGAGCACTACTTCCACTGTGGTTGGCGGAGCTTATATTAAAAATTTACAACTCTGCTCAAAACCGTTCTAGAAGGCGAAAAAAGTGATTAGGGGGCGATGAATGAAGGATATCCATGTTTGTAATGGGTTGCCTATAGGAAAAATTGGCAGGTTAGGAACAGGTCAATAAATGAAAAGAGCCGTAGCATAGTGGGCGGGATTTAAACTATGACGGGAGCGGCTACGATCAAAAGTTCATAGCACTGTTCAAAAACTTGAAGATGCGGAAAAGTGACTAGAGGCTATATGGGCGGAGATAACGTTCAGGTGGGCGGGGCCGAGATCAAAAATCCACCTCTATCCACAATAGTTATGGACTCCGGAAAAAGTGCAAAAAGGTTGCTGAAGGAAGCATGCTTCACAAGGATGGCGATTTAGGGACAAAACTTTAGCTCGGATGGGACTCGAATCCGTACTTGTGCACCGTGCTCTATCCCTTAAATTTCCGAGAGCCCGTTGCCTTCGCCTTCCTAATGGCTTATATGCCATAGTTTATCAGCACTCACACGTACAACGTGTTGAGCCGGTCGGCCATTATCGATGTTGACCTTGTGAGACTTTCGGAACGAGTATTGCGGCGAAATAACAACAGCTAACAATACATCAAGCCAAAACAATTCAGGCAGCTTTCGGACCTTTGAAAGAGGTAACCAACCATCTGGCTGACCCGGAACATCGCGCTAATCTGTTCGATTCCACAGTTCATTCTGCACTCTGATACGGGTCGGAGACTTGGGTGACCAGTGCATTGAAGCTTTACAAGGGCTTTGAATACAAGTCATAGAGCACTCGAGCGATGTCTTTTGAGGTTCAACCGACTCACGCAATATCGAGCCGGACCCCGCAGCTCCGATATGCGCAGAATGTCACGACTCCGCGATCCGGTGGAATACATGAAGAACGCAAAATTGCGGTGGGCCGGTCATATAGTGAGAAGAGATGACGACAGATGGACAAGAAGAACAGTCGAGTGGGTTCCCATAGGATCTTCACGACCTAGGGGCAGGCCTGGTGCGAGATGGGGGGATGTGCTTGTCGATCACGTGAGACAGCTGCGATATACGACTCCTCACGTCGCCATCTTCGCCGAATCTTGAGTCTACCGTGGATGGCGATCGCGAAAAACAGAAGCGAATGGTTTGTTTCTGGTGCTCGCACATGAGTGAACGCGAGCCGTATAAGTAAAACAAGTTCTATCATGTAAAGCATACAGCTTAATGGTTCCGTGCTGATATTGGCCGACCACGTTGTGCGTGTGAGTGCTGATAAGCTATGGCATACAAGCCATTAAGAAGGCGAAGGCAAGCGGAGTCCTGGTAGTGTAAGGGATAGAGCACGTGCCCGGAAAGCACAAGTACGAGTTCGAGTCCCGCCCGAGTCCGAAATTTTGTCCATTAATCGCCATCCTCGTGAGACTTTCGGGACCCGTACTGCGGCGAAATAACAGCAGTTTACAATATATCAAGTCAGAAGAAGGAAGGAAGGTCAAATCTTCGCTGTGAGCGGGGGTGATGGCAAATATTCATAACATTGTTCGAAGATGTTCGAAGACCTTCGTAACATTCCAATCGATCTTTTCATGACGCCATCATCATTACTTACTGACTATAGAATCATCATCATTACTTACTTCGTTTGAGGGATTCGTTACTGTCTGTCTATCTGTCACGAAATTTGGTGCTCTCTGAAGAAGCGTTTGAAGAGGCTCGCGGGCCAAGTCAGGGATTGGTGGAACCTGAGGTAAGATCAGCAGAGTACATATGAGTTCAGGGAAACCCCACTCGAAGGAGAGAAACATGCATCGGAATGATTGGTGCGATGGGAAAACTTCATAATTCTTTTTTCTCAAGACACGGGTAAAAATGGGCAAAGGTTAGAAGTGGGTCAACAAATTAGACGAAGATTATCTCTCTGCGTTGGAGGACAGCTGTTCTGAAGTTCTAGATAAACTCATAACCCATCACAGCCTACAGCCAGATTCTTGAGAGATGGAGTTCAAACCGAAAAATTCATGACTCTATTATCTCTGCTCTTAGTAGTGGTACAAGTGCTGTGTGCGAACCTCAATAGCGCGCTGTAAACGCTGTTCCAGAAACGAGGGGCAGGGAAAGAGAGGATGATTCAATATCGACTACATTTCCGTACCAAGCAAAAAGGAAAATTCTAGAGTTGATTACTTGAGCGAATTGCCAAGCTATTTTTCTATATCTTAGCTCACGTAACATAAACCCATTTGTGTATAAAGTCGACACATTGTGAGCCGTATAGATATCAAAACACTCATGCGAATTCATTCGAATGGAACAACCACGCGTCGGGAAGAAACACACCAATGTTTGTAGTTTCACTTCACTTTCACTTTCACTAGTTGATATCAAATGAAACGCGAACAACTTGAAAAGAATTTACTTCTTCCATAGGATAAACACAAAAATATACACCTACCGTCAATTGCCCAGCTACCCCAAAGTCGGCCAATTTAGCTTGACCTTCAGTGTTGAGTAAGATGTTGCCAGCTTTGATATCACGATGTATTTTCTTGAGATCGTGAAGATATCTTAATCCTTCTATGGTATCCCTTAATACGGCACTCATCTCACGCTCGGTTAATGTTTTGCGCCTCAATCGCATAATATCGGAAACAGAACCAGCACCGCAGTACTCCATCACAATCTATAAAATACAGGAAATTTCATAGAGTTAATAGATACGAACTCGTATCACTTACCCACAGGTCAGAATTTTTGAAGTAGGACCCGTAGTACTTCACGACATATTTACTGTCACACTGTTGCATGATACTGATTTCTTTTATTATCTCCTGAAATGTGTAGAACAACTGGCAACACAGTGGCTTTGATGGAATTGATGACAGCACTAAGCAAGTGATCAGAACGATTAGTGCTCTTCAGCTCAATGTTACGGTGGATACCTATAACAAAAGTGCCGTGTGAGAGGCCAAAAAGTTATTTAAACATGAGAGGCCGGAAGTTATTTAAACAGAGCTCCACTGCGGATGAGGGTGAAATGCGCCCCTCAACTTTCAGACCAACCAGACTCAAAGTTCCAAACTGAAACTATACCACAGATCTGTCAGGGGAAGATTAGAAGCAAAGGAGCGCCGAGAATTCCTTATAGTGAACAAGGAGAGCATGTTAAATCTCTAGAATGATAATTTTTCTGTCACAAAGTCATGGCACTTCGCTAATCCCACGATATAATCAAGGTTTTATGCGTGCAACAACTATGCTGGATTGACTTGAACCTAATTCATACTATATACAGGGTGCGCCATAAACATGGTAAAAGAATACAAGGTACGCCATAAATATGGTAATACAATAATTTGGCTACAGAAACAGCAGCTCATATTGATAAAAAGTGAATTTATGTAAACTATTTACTATACTTCGCATCTACGAAAGGAATACACAGTCATCTTATATAACCGTCTCCTGTGCTGATTATAGCTCGAAGACTCTTCGGCTGCTCATCGACGGTGGCCACAGAGTTCCTTGAGAAACTCTAGCCTGAACTTTTTCCATTGATTCCTTAGGGGCATCAACAGCGGTGCGTCTTGAAGCGCAGGATTTCTTCTCCAGTTTGGACTATATTCAGCGACCCATCACATTGTGATCCGGGAAAATCGTAGGATTGGAAGGTGGTATATGATCGCGAACATTTCTTCAGCACCATTCTCGATCTTCCTCCATTCATATGAGCAAGTGCGCCGTAACTTTCAAATTGGATCCCTAAAAAAATCTTTTACCCTCACCTGAATCCTTTCAGAAAACCCTTTCTTGAAGAGGATCGGAATACTTTGTACTTTCCTCGACCAAAATTTGCGATATCACCCTGATGGTAGAGATTCTCGCCCAAACTATCATGAAAAAGGGCGATCTCACTCTTCTCAGCGGCTTCAGCACTCGTTATGGGAACTATACGTGTACTTTGAGATCCTAACGTTTCTTCCACGCTGAACACCCTTAAGCCAGAAAAAAAGTGTCGAAGCCCGTGCCGCGCGCAAGTAGCGCACGACATTTGTGGCAACTTCAGTCAAAACATTTTTTGCATTTCTGTAGTTTCAGCAGCGTACTCCTCCCCCAACAACTGTATTTGGAAAAGGGGCTGTATACGAGACAAGACGACCGTATTGAGGTTTGGTGTTGGCCTGTCTACGCGAAGCGATTGAAGAGATTGTCATGTGGGAAATGTTGCACGAGGACCCGGAGAAGGACTCACCAAATACGCGCGAAGACGGAACGGTCGGTGGGTGTCTGCGAGGATCCACTGTTTCTCGAAATCTGACAAATTGAGAGTACCAAAGTAAGTTTGTGGGCTAAGGTATGTCATAAACGTAGGGGGAGGTGCAGCCTTGGAAAAACCCTCCAAACAAGGAAATTACGGACATCCGAAAAGTGTTACCATATTTATGGCGCACCCTATGATTGCTGTGCAAAAACCGCAATACATACTGATTAGTTATAGCTCAGGGGCTTCAACTACTCATCGACGGCGGCACGCAGAGCTTCATGAGAAATTCAGGCCCTGGCTTTTCCAACGTTTTCCGAGAAGCAGCAGCAGTGGTGTCTTCTAAGCGCAGCCTTTCCTCTCCACTATTCACTACACCCACGGACCTACTTCTTTGAGAGCCAGAAAATTCGTAGACCAACTGGAAGCAGGGATGAGATTGCGAACATTTCCCAGCATCAGTTTTGACCTTTTTCATTCGTAAGCAAGTACGCCAGTGTTTCCAGATCTTTTCCCAGGGATGATCTTTGATTCTAGGTAGCACCTTCTCAGAAAAGTCCCTCATGAAGTTGTTCTGGTCAATCCTGGCCAATTTTTATACTTATCTCGATAAAAAATAAGCGATAACGCTCTGATGGCACAGATTGCCGCCATTCCGAGAAACGATTTGACCCTTCTCAACTCACTCTTCTCTTGTTGTGAGAAATATATGTGTAATCTGAGACTAAACATTTCTTCCACGCTGAAAACCTTTTTGTCAGAGAGAAGTGTGTCGAAGCGCGTGCCGCGGGCAAGTACGGTACGGGATGTGTGCATCCTCTCAAACTCGTCGAGAAGCTTATAAGGCTTTTGAGATCTGTCTGGATACCCCTGCATTCCATCGTGGTAGACTTTTCTCTTCGAGGTAGAACATTCAACTCGGCAGTCACTTTACTCGTTTTTCTTCAAATTTCATAGCATATCATTTCCAAAAACTGTATTCGGAGAAAGGGTCGCAATCGAGACAGGGCGACCGTCCTTAGGCTGGTCGTTGGTCTGTCCACGCATCGCGATACGGGAGACTAATGCGTCGAAGCGACGAGATATCCTTGAATTGAATTCACCAAATGCAAAGAGGAACGGCTGTCTGTATGACAATTTTCGAAAAAAAGGTCAACTGAGAGCACCAAAACAGATATGTGAGCAAAGGGATACCATAAACATAAGAGAAGGTGCAGATTGGGAAACTCCCTTGAACCAAGGAAATGCTTTCTTCCGCAAAACCGCAAAATTACTACCATATTTATGACGCACCTTCTATAATTAAAGGTTTGGAGGTCTGTAGCAAAAACTGGTATTACCCGAAAAACATTTGCAGAGATTGATCCAAGTTGGGGATAGGTAGGGCTTATAATGACAAAACAACAAAGCAATATGAACGTGGCGGAGCTCCGCTCACGAACGCATGAAAAGCCCCTAATAAGCGATGTCAAGAGCCAAAACCCTCACTATGGTTGAGAAAGAGTCCACGCACCGCAAAAAAAGTGCAAAGGTGAGGAGTGGATCTACAAAGCATCTGCTAATGGCGGAGCGTCCTTCAAGTGGGCGGTTCTTTCTGCGTGTGGTCGTAAGTTGGTCCCAACGTAGCCAGGACGCCAGGAAAACATTTATTAATGGGCAATGTTCAAGGTGCGCTTAACATGCCTAAGCTCAGCTAAAAGGCGCCTACTATGGGCGGTACGTGCTTTAGAATGAAAGGTTCATCCAGAATCCGAAAAAAGTGGGTAGAGGCTACAGAAAAAGGATAGTCCAGTGGGTGGGGAGTACGTTCAGGTAGGTGGGGCCAAGATTGAAATTAATCAACTTTGTCCAAAAACGTCTTGGAGTCCGCAAAAACTTTTTTGAGGAGGGCGGGAGGCAGGATAGGAGAGTTGATGGTGGATTGCAGCACGGGATGCGCCCGCTATGGCGAAGCGCGTGCTTTAAGTGTGTTTGAAAGGACCTAATAACATCTGTTCCCTTGGACGTATAGCGTTTAGATTTGGAAGGGATACAGATGACAGTATTTGAACGCTGATATAAGGTGACAAGACTGGACTCCACCCAAAAGACGTGAAAACCCGAAATGAGCGTTCCTCTTGAGGAGCGTCAAGGGAAGACTAACAAGGGAGGTCTTTCAGGGGTAGGACACTTCTTGAAATTGTTCTTTGCCATGAGCACTGAGTACAGATCTACGGTCCATTTCCGCTAAATGGTCTTCTGAATGCCGAAAAAGGAGTGAAAATAATTTTGTCAGATTTTCCTATGACCCACTAAGCGTCGTTTGTTTCATTCATGGCGTCGACTGTCCGCACAGTAGCAGGCACCTGTGGACTGCTCATTGAAAATGACCGAACGGTAGCCAAAAAAGGGAGCCACATGTTGAAAAGTGCGAGGAAGCTTCATATGTGCTCTCCACGGTTGAGCTGCTGGCAGCGACGGATGGTGTGGTGGATAGCGATGTGGTCTTCGAGCTAAGACGGCTAAGCTGGGTTGATGGTTCGGATCCTCGAGGCGCCGCCGTTTTTGCATTTTCTGCTGCCACCTCCAGATTGGCTCCACATCGCACCAGGGCCAAAGCAATTGCCTGACTGGTCATGGTCGTGACCAGGACCAGCGATAACCTCTGCAAGTTGAATTTTGTGAAAGCATTTTTTGCAAGAGCTGTTACATGCCATTCGGTACACGGTGAAAAGGCGTTTATTGGTGCCCTATCAACGGTGAAAGGCCCGTTCTAGTTGCCGTCTAGAATATAGTTCGAGATCATTCTATGTATCTTTCATCTCAGGGCAAAACTGTTGATGCAGAATAGTTCATCGCTCGCAGAATATGAAATAAGGCAATCCCATAACTTACAGCCTTTTTTTAGATTAACAATCGATGGGCGAGCAGCTGACAACGGAAGGGACACTTGAACGAGACACTTCAGTCACTGGAGAGCAACGTTCGCTAGGTATTATATGAGCGGTACCAGTTGACAGCATTTACAACAAGGTGTTTTGATATAAACCTGTACTAGGCCGCTCAACGTCCCTCCTTGAAAATACTGATCGGCGTTTGACGCTAGGATAGTTGTCTAGCACCTATGACGTTCTTGCTGAGGCTTTTCTCGCCGACAGTGACCCATGTGGCCATGAAGAATTTCTTTTCATGATGAACGACTTAAAATACCTTTGAATAGCCTCAAAAATCAAATCATTGGCATTAGACAATCCCATAACATTACGTCAAGGACGTAATACTTCCACTACAGTCTTATCTAGGGCTTATCTCCATTTATTGGAAATCAACGGAGTTTCTTCCAAATGATCGGCTGATCTAAAGCAGGGTGTGTGCGTGGAAGTAATGATATTCGAAAGGGGTTCATTGATGTGATTCTTGAACCCATGATCAAGCAATACTCAAACCTTGAGCGGATACGTAGGCTGCCTTTTATATTTTGAGATTTGGCAGCACTAGTGTAGCAATCTAGCAACTGACACCACTATTGCAGATTTTGACTATTTTGAGGTTACGTTGCGAAATTTGAGCGCGATTTGTGTTGTTTACACTAAGTCATAAGATTTTGTTTGGGCCAAGTTATGGGGTCGAATCGTGAGCATTTTTGCGCGATTATTTTCTAAAACTTCGACGTGGACTAACTCAACAGCAATGCATGGATGAACTTAGTTCAATTTTTGGTGATGAAGCTCCATCCAGGGCCAGTGTTTATCGATGGTAATGTGAGTTCACCCGAGGTCGTAGTTCATTCGAAGACGAATTTCGTGGAGGTCGTCCAAAATCAGTTGTTGTTCCGGGAACCGTTGATATTGTGCACAAACTAACACTGCAAGACTATCATGTGACCTATCGTGAGATTGGGACAACCTTAGGCATTGGTGGGACCAGTATACATTCAATATTGCATAGACATTTGACAGTAAAAAAAATTGTTTTTGAAAAATTTGTCAATCCCCCAAAAAAGGGACTCGTGTCGATTGGTCGAAAGAAATGCTCAAAAAATACGAACGCGGTGCTTCGAAACACGTCTATGACATCGAGACAGGTGATGGATCATGGATTTCTGCGTATGAGCCCGAAAGGAAACAGCAGTCGGCCGTATGGGTACTTCAAGATGAGCCAAATCCAACAAAAGCTGTCCGCGCACCACGCACTTCCAAGCAATTGATCTCCTGTTCTTTTGGAAAAACTGGACATGTCGCCATCGTACCACTAGAGCAAGCAGAACAGTCATTTCTGAGTCGTATACTACTATTGTTTGCCAGTTGACTTTCAAAAAATCAGGGAAAAAAATTGCTGCAGACGGATCACTTCACCACGACAATGCGAGCTCCCACATATCATCGGCTCAAACAACTGCATTTTTGAGCACTTAAAAAAACGATTTGACAGGTCATCAGCCATGTTGTCCCCGGGTGACTTCTTCTCATCCCGTACGTAAAAAATAAAATTAGAGGTCAACGTTTTTAGACACCTGAAGAAGCCATTGATGCGTTCAGAATCCATCTTTTAGAGTTACCTACTTCAGAGTGACAAAAGTGCTTCGAAAATTGGTTCGAGCCCATGCAAAAGTGTATAGATCTTAATGAGAATTTTTAAAGGTAGTAAAGCGATTTTCAATAAATAGTATTTGTTTCTGTTTTCAACTCTCAAAATATGAAAGGCAGCCCTCGTACACCTTCGTAAGCATTTCCACCCCAGGCGATCTTAACTGGCTGATGGGAATGAGTAGAAGTAGAAACATCAAGAAGTCAGAAAATGACCGAGAAATCCTCTGGGTGGAAAACAAAGGGAAGGGATGAAGGTACCGAAAGTTACCAACCTCGAATTCAGCGTTTGCATAATAAGCTTCAGAGGACGGTTCTCGCACATATGTCCTTATAACACTCTTGACGCTACCCTCAACCGCAGCGGTCGTAGCAGCTCAATCTGTCTCGGACGGGTTAATCGGTTCTTATTTGTAATGATCGAGAAAGCGACCTGATATAGTCGCAGATTGCTAAACAAACGAAGATATGGAGCTTCTACGCGTCAGCGATCTCTGACCGATTACCGAGCAAAACTGGGGAATTATAGCATGACTGTTCGATCGTTTGCTTTTGTTAGCAATCGGTCCTGCTCAGTGGCTCATTCATTTTTGTCTCCTCCACTATTACAAACAAATGAAAGGCGCCGACATACGAAAGAGTGGCAGTTGAACAACTAGACTAGAAGTGTTCATGAATTGAGGTAAGGTTAAATTCAACATCAGATCTGTGCCTAAAAAATGAATCAATGGTTTACGCGTTGATCAATTCCGTTTGAAGGATGCACCCCCGCATTCGACTTCCATTCAGAATCGTAATGGCGTGAAGAATGGCCTATACATGACATGCGGTGGCCAGCCGATGAACAGCCGTACTTTATCCTACCAGATGAGTCTGAACAATGAGCCGACTCCGGGGTGATGGAGGGCTTGGATGGCCTAATCGTAAGCAGATATCGATTCGGGATTCAAACTCATGTGAAGTGCGCCACTTGCCACTACACCTCTGCCTCCATCTTTCATACTGAAAACGAAGCAAGTCTCACCGATAGTTTCTCAAGGCCGTTAGTAGGACTCAAGATTATTATGCGCTCCCTTCCATCTCCCCTAGCAGCCAGAAATGAACGGAGAGAGAAAAATACTCTCACAAAATTCATTTGTAGAGGTTATCGCTGGTCCTGGTCACGACCATGACCAGTCAGGCAACTGCTTTGGCCCTGGTGCAATGTGGAGCCAGTCTGGAGGTGGCAGCATAAAATGCAAAAATCGAGGATCCGAAACATCAGCCCAGCCTAGCCGTCCCACCTCAAAGACCACATCGCTATCCACTACACCATCCGTCGCTGCCAGCAGCACAACCATGGACAGGTCATACGAAACTTACCCGCACTTTTCAACATGTTTCAACATGTGGCTCCTTTTTTTGGCTACCGTTCAGTTATTTTCAATGAGCAGTCCACTGGCGCCTGCTACTGTGCGGACAGTCGAAGTCATGAACGAAACAAACGACGCTTAGTTGGTCAAAAGGAAATTCTGACAAAATCATTTTCACTCCTTTTTGGCATTCAGGAGGCCATTTAGCGGAAACGGTCCATAGTTCTGTACTCAGTGCTCATGCCCCTACACCACGCAGAAAACCATTTTCAGAAAGCGTCCCACGCCCTGAAAGACCTTGTAAATAAACCTTATATTTGAATCAAGATGAAGCTAACGGTTGAAAAAAATATAATAGAAATAAATGTGTTAAAAAGGGAACAAACAGAAAAACTTCTTGGCTGGGCGCAAGGCAATGGTAAATGGGAAGTAAGCAGGTGACTCCGTCCGTCCTTTGGAGGGAGACGTAGGGTGTGATGTGTGCTGCAGTGTGTTAGACTGCTGCTTCTACTTCCTTGCTGCACTGGAGAAGCAGCAAGGAAGTAGAAGGAAAAAAAGGATGGAGGAATCAACAGTCTCACCGCCGTATAAGCCCCCTAGCCTCCTATATATACATATATATATATATATATATCATCTTAATGACTATCTGCCTGTATATGTGTGCGTGCTTACGTGTGTGTGTGTGTATTCGAACGGAAATTCGTAACTCCTGTTCCTTCGGACCTAGAGCGTTCAAATTTGGTAGGAGTACAGGTGGTAGGGTGGGAGCACCAGTGGTATAAGGCATGACTTCGCTCCGCCCACGCGGGGCGGAAGTCATGCCTTATACCACTGGTGCTCCCACCCTACCACCTGTACTCCTACCAAATTTGAACGCTCTAGGTCCGAAGGAACAGGAGTTACGAATTTCCGTTCGACAGTTAGCAGTTTGGACCTGGGGTTGTTAGGAATAAATCGGCACTATGGGAATGTTGATGGAGGTGGCATGACTTGACTCCGCCCACATGAGGCTGAACATACGCAAAGATTGTTAATTTGGGCCTGGGGCGAACAAATTTGGAACAAGTCACGCGGCAAATTTGAGACGCCGACGGCAGGAAGGAGAAAGCCGAACTGGATCTAAACCACGGAGGCGTGCGGGAATGTGAGAGCGGACCATGCGTGAAATGAGCGTAACTTGAGTGAAAATAAGTAGTAAAACTAAAATAAGAGGGGAATGAACCACGTCACTTGTACACACAGAACTTGAGCAGGACATGGCTCATGACGGGCAGGGTGGGTACGGAGTGTGTTTTTGTGCGTAAATGAACAGCTACCGTTTTCTTGTACCAGAGCTTTCAAGTTTGGAAGAGTGCAGGCGGCGGTCAACTTCATCTAACAAGGGAAGGTTACTTACCAAGGAGGGGTAGTCTACATACCGTGGGACTTTGAATGGAGACCCACATAAATCGATAGAGTTTTGAATGCTATTCACCAAAATGGAGATTAAAACTGCTAAATGGTCTTCCTTAAATAGTTACGGGGACTGGAAATTTGCTTGGCAGTAATACTATTCGGATAAGCGAACTCGTCGACTTGGTATCAAGTGCCAACGTGGCAAGGAGTAGTGGTCTTGCTTTATAGGCTACGGTGCGGGTTTGCTCCCCGCCATCGTCGACATTTTTGCAAAGTGTTTTCCATCTCACTAGAGACTCTCTAAACCTTCTCTGACATTTGTTCAGGGGAACGCCTTATTTATGCTTTCATTTTAACTCGTCACCCCTGTCCACGGTAGTGGCTCTGCACTTCGATTGTACAACTCGTTTATTTTAAACTTCAAGAAACACGCAATAAAAAGATACAAGAGATAAGTTGGATGCCAGCAATAAACTCAACATTGATGGAAAACTTCAATATGACGGAGAGGGATAATACACTGCGTTTCATAAATATAGGGCCACCCTAAATTTCTGCAATTGCAAGCTTGCAGTGCACCTTTGGAGAAAGCTGCCATAATCAATAGATTCCCCATAACGGGAAACCTTAGTACAGATTTTGTGGAGAAATTACACTTCGGAATTGTTGAAATACTTTCCTTGGACGGTATTCTCACCTTTTCATGAGCATGATTACACGTTCTTTAACGAAAAAAATTTATTACAACAGAGTGGATGTTACAACTTCTTAATAATGGGTTGGTCCTCCATTATTAGCAAGGACTTCACTAATGCGACTTGGCATGCTCTCAACCAAGCTAGCTATCAAATCGGGATTCAAATTTGTGCAAGCGTCGAGGATGGACAGTTTGAGCTCGTCGACTGTGTTGTACTGCTTTGCTTCGTGTAGATCTTCTTGACAATGTAGGCCCAAACATTTTCCATTGGATTAAGATCTGGGGAACAAGCAGGCCACTTCAGAACTGCGATATTTCTACTTGCAATCCAATCCGAAGTGGAACGACTGATATGGACAGCCGCGTTATCGTGCATAAAAATCAATGAACGACGACGGTGTTGTCGAAGAAAGGGTAAAAGTCGCTCCTCCAGCACTCTCTGTATTCTACGGAATCTATACGACAGGAAACAAAAGCAAGTCCAAGTTCTCAAGCCGCACAAAAGACACCCCAAACCAAGAGAGATCCTCCACCGAACGCTACGTCGCTCCAAAACCACTGGTGCTTTGCGCAGATCCCTCCAATACCCTCTTCTACTATCAGGTCCGTCTAGATTGATCTTATTTTCGTCGCTCCAGATTACCTAAAACGTAAAATAAAGTTATGGAGTCAAAGACTGCAAAGTGTCGTAATAGCCGCACCTTCGTCCGATCAAATGAAACATTTTTCATGGCGAATTTAAGGCGTGCGACTTTGTGTCGCTCCGATAGTCTTGGAACCCGCCTCATCAACTCTCTGGTGATGCTTTCGCTCAGTTGGGTTACCCTACAGACAATGGTTTTGATCACACGAAGCCGCGTTTCAGCACCCTGTTCAGGCTCTTCGTTGGATTTGACAAAACACGTCCAATTGTTCGTTCATCTCGGGCAGAGAACAGCCGTAGTCGACCTGGGCTATTCTTCTTCCCGTACGGATCAGCATTACGTAGGTATTCGTTTATGCAGTTGCGTGACCGACCATATGAGCGGCAATCCTCCTTCTTGACCATCCGGCTTCAAACAGTGCTCTAACTTGAACTTGTTCCTGGTTAGAGAGACGAGTACCACGAGGCATAGTTACACGAAACCGAGCAAACTCCTGTATGACCCCGCATCCCGGTTTCACCTCATGGAAGAAGAGAAACGGGAATTTTTTAAAGAGTGGACCCGTATACATGATACACAGAAAAATCGTTCCGGGTAAGTTATCTCGGTTATTTGGAGTAGGAAATTTTTCAGAAAAACGTTACCAAGGTTTTTCTACATGGGCAATCTACTGGTGATAGCAGCGTTTTCTCAACATGCACAGCAAATTTGGAATCACGAAAATTTAGGGTGGCCTATATTTATGAAACGCAGTGTATACTTAAGGTTCTACCCCAAGTACATATATCGAATGTTTTGTGCACCATGTTTTTCTAATTTTCTAAAATGCTCTTGGTACAAACTGGGTATGTTGATGAATACACAGGTTCCTGCATCACACCAGCCGAGTATTTGTTCAGTCTTGAGACGATTGACTGTTTTGTCACCGGATGTAGCGAATCAGCATGTATAATATGCGCAGTTTGCGAACAACATGTGTGCTTCACGCGTTTTTTAAAGTTTTTCCATCAATGTTGAGTTTCTTGCTGGCGTCTAACTTCTCTCTGGTATCTTTTCATTGCGTGTTAGTTTAAAATAAACAGAGTCGTACAACAGATGTGCAGAACCGCTTTCCGTTGACAGGGGTGATGAGTTAAGATGAAAGCATAAACTCACCTAACCAAATGTCACAAAAGGTTAGAGAGTCTTTAATGGGATGAAAAAACACTTTGCAAAAATGTCGACTGTAATGATGTGTACGCCTATGAAGCGAGACCACTACCACTATGCCACGTCGGCACTTGATACCAAGGCGACGAACTCGCTTATTCAAATAGTACTACTGTCAAGCAAATTTCCATCCCCCATAACCTTTTTAAGGAAGACCATTTAGCAGTTTTAATCTACATTTCCATGAATGTCATTCAAAACTTTATCGATTTATCTGGGTCTCCATTCAAAGTCCCACGGTAATTAGACTACCCCTCCCTGGTTAGTCGCAGTAGCCATCCAAGATGAGATTTATACCGCCATGGGTGGTTCCAAACACTGATCTCAAATCTGTGTTCCAAATCTGCTAAACGGTTCTGGGAATGAAGTTAAGGGACAAGTTCCTCCTCGTGTTATACCACTGCAATGAACTGAGCATCGAGCCGAGCAAGACCCTAACTGTGCAGCGGTCGCCTAGCGGCTAGGGTGGTGGACTGGTAGGCATGACATCAAAGTTTGATTCCTTGATGCATGCGCTCGCTTTGCTTTTTCATTAAATGTGTCCTAAAGCTTGCAAAACGCTTTTGGGCTCAATACTGGCCATCTAAGGAGCTACCTCAAACTTTAGGATTTCGAGGAACAGTAAACCAATAAAACTTTTCCTACCTCTACTGACCCAATATATACGCCTCTCTACCCCGAACAGTCAAGATGGTGTTTCGTAATCCTCGGCAGCTCCCTGCACTTACGGTAGACGGCGGTCGAATGACACATCCGATCAGAGCCCTATTTGGGAGGTATAAGGTGCATACATTCTACTAATACTGTCCGCGCTTTCAAAGCGTTGGTACAGGTCAACTGGTATTGTTGAAGAAATACTATAGAGCAATAGTTTATCGCTTTGTGTGCACGAATGATTATCCACTAATTCTTCAGGTGAACGCCCTTTCGAGAAGCCCTTCCATGAAGTAAACGTGGTGGTGCATTGGAACATGATACCACGGCTGTACTCCATCAATTCGCCTACGACTTGCTTTGAAACTGTCCCCTATTGATATTCATTTGAAGCGTCATCCAGCTAAAATGACTGTCGTGCAATGAGATCCATACATAAATTATGAAAGATCTTTCCAGCTTATCCGCCAATCTCCGGCCCGCTTGTTTGCACCTGATAGTGACAACCAGGTAGGATATCACACTTTGTCGAAGGTAGGCTAATTTATCGACACTCAAACTTTAGAAGGATAAGGACTTCTCTAGCACCGCCATAAAATTGGAGCTCACGGGCCGGTTCACAAAGTTTAAGGCTACATTAAACCCCGGAACCACTATATCCCCACGAACGCGAGAGGTTTCTTTCGCGAAGTTACGGGTTTACCATCGCTGTCCTAATCATGCGACCGCAGAGGATCATTGTGATCGCCTACCAGTCCACCATACTAGCCGCTCGGTCACCGTTCCACAGGCAAGGACTTTGCTCGGCTCGGTGATCCGTTCCTTTCAATGGTATAACACAGGAAGGAACTGGTCCCGTAATTTTGTTCCCGGAATCGTTTAGCAGATTTGGAACAAAGATTTGAGATCAGCGTTTGAAACCACCTCCGGCGGTATACGTCTCATCTTGGCCCGTATGCATAACGCCCAGGGTAGGGAAGGGCAAGGAAGAGTTTGTTTTCGCCGTGGGTCAGATAAGTGACGCTGGAGCGCAGTATTTCGCGCCTCCACTACCGTTTGGCCAGTGTTAGAATGGTATCCGAAGTTCGTGTTTTCCGGTTGATTGAACCGGAATTTGGAAAGAGTGTGGATTTTGGCCCCAAAAAACCTTTTTAACAAAGTGGAGAGGAGCTACATCCCGCGAAGGCTGAAGGAAGTAGCAGATGTTACGATGTTCCACTAAATGCACTTGGAGGGTTGTGGAAACTTTTAATCGAGCATATAGTTATCGCGCACCCAAGTACAAAGTGACCTTAGCTGGATGCGCAAATTAAATATCACCACGCTGCCCTCAGATCTCAGGTAATTAAGTGTGTGAAAAAACAAATGAAGGGGACAAAAAGACAGTGAAACGCCTAGAAAAAAAGTTTCGAATGACTAAAATTTGCACACAATGAAGTTGATATTGTGGTTTCTAGATGTTAGTCATTAAATAACACTCGGCTTGGAGTTTGGCTATTCTCATCTTTACAGGGTTTTCGAAGATTTGGGGCTGAAAGCAGCGTCATCAAAGGGCCGCAAGAACCATATCACCACCAGTCCATTCAGGATTACTTACTCGATACGTGCCACATCTTCCACTCTTTAACCTTTACATTTCTGCGCCATCCTAGGCTCGGGATGCTCATACCTCGAGAATCCTGCAAATACGCAACCTTCCTTTATGCACCCCTCCCAGCACCGCAACCCTCGGCTTAATCCCCCTAAAATTTATTCCTCGTCACTAACACTGATGTACATTTGGTAGTAAACTTTTCTCCAAGCCGCCGCATCGAAGCATTTCAGTCCGTTGCAGCGTCAATTTCAACCTTCACACGTGGTGTACACATGATTCTTGTTTGAAAACAACTTTTTTTGCTCTAAGCGCCGGGCTTTCTTGCTATTGCTATCATATTACACCTTCAACCTATATTTTTTATGCGCTCATGAAAGATGGGACAACACAATGGACAACAAGTTTTCGCACTTAGGCGGGAAGTGGCCCTTCTGCGCGAAGGTTCGTAAACCGCTTTTCAAGGCAGTGCTCGTTAAAAAATTAAGGGCGAAGCGAGTAGAAGGTGCACAATTACAACTGCAATACCTGACAGCATTCATTTAAGATGAAAATTGAGAGCTATGATCAACAGTCACGCATAACAAGCGCCATGTCGCCAACCCACTCCCACGACAGGAATAGCAGGGTAACAAAGAATAAAATGCAATAGGATATGTAATAATATACAAATCAGGCGAAAAACTACTCATTAGTTGCTCACAGAAATAATTCCAGTTTCCTTCTCAAATCACACCAGGATCGCGATGCAACATGCTCACGATAACTGGTGTAAATCTAGAAAGAAAACCTGCTTATCTGAAGATTCGACTGCTTAATAGCAATGAATTCAGCAATATAAATAAATTTGTAGTTGGTTGCAGCAGTAGAATAAAATCAGAGCAATACTTGACGAATTCGGCAGCAGAAATCAGAGGAATAAGCGCTCCGTCTAATAATGTAGTGAATAGCGGGGTAATGGTTTACATGACCATCGGCGCCCCAGCTCTATTTTAGGGGTAGATTCATCCCCCGGGGAGCCAATGGGGTCGGGCTTCTCTGAGCTCTCGCTAAGGTAAGGTCGCAGAGACAAACATCACATGATTACCAAGGGCTGTCGATTCTTCACCTGTTTATAGGAAAATACTTAGCTCCATTGCAACTATCTTGACACAGAACAAAGGCAAAAACCCCATTTAAACACTCGCGCCCTCGGCAAACATTTCCTCTCCCTCCCCTACCCTGGGCGTTATGCATACGGGCCCTTGAATGGCCACTGCGACCAGGTATCCTTCCCTTATAAGGGGACGGAGAATACGGCGACAGCCGAGCGAATCGACCGACACAATAATAAATAAATGTTGCATCTATTTGGTGTCACGTAGCGAGTCCCTGATAGAAAACTCACAGAAAAGTTGGATTATGTGGCGAATGAACAAAGCTACCTAAACATGCAAGACTTGAGCTGAATTCGGCTTTATCACAGACCTCCTTATTTGCATTCAGATTCAAGTCTGCCATACCGTAACCGAACAATCATGCCTTGCAACCACCCCCTCCCTGCATGTCTGAGTCCAGAATCAAGGCTGCTATACCGTTGCTTATCGTGATCATAATCTGTACATCTAAATGTGGATTCACGCCACTCGTTCCACTGCATCCTGACCTTACTACAGGGTGCGCCATAAATATGGTAACAAAAGAATTGGGCTACAAAAACCGCAGTTCATATTGATAAATTCATGTGAGTTATTTACTATTCATCGCATCTTCAAAACGAACACTTGGTCATCTTATATAACGATCTCCTCTACTAATTATAGCTCAAAGATGCTTCGGCTACCCATCGACGACGGCACGCAGAGTTTCTTGAAAGACTCCAGCTTGGGATTTTTTCAGCGGTTTCTCATGAGCAGCAACAGTGGTGCGTTAGGAAGCGCAGGATAGTCTCTCCAGTATGAACCAAATCCAGCGATCTATAGCACTGTGGTTGGAAGCTGGGATTAAGCCGCGAGCATTCCATCAGCTTAAACTTCTTTCGACCAAAACTTGCGATATCGCTCCGATGGAAGAGATTCGAGCAAAAACTATCCTTAAAGAGAGAAAATGGCTATGAGAGCTGAACTACTCTCAGCGGCTTCAGCTCTCAAAGTGTGAAATATACATATACTTTGGGATCCCAACATTTCTTCCACGCTGAACATCCTTTAGTCTAAAAAGGTTTGTCGAAGCTCGTGAAGCGCGCAAGTAGCGCACGACATTTGTTTTTCTCGTCAACTTCTTCTCGTCAAAAAGCTTATAGGGCTTTTGAATCTTGTTGGACACAATTGTATTCAGTCGGGGTGAACTCTTCTCATCGAAGTAGAGCATAAAAACAAATCAGCAGTCACTTTTCTCGTATTTCTTCAGGTTTTGAAGCGTACTCCTTCCCAAGCAATTCTTTTTGGAAAAGAATTTGTATGTGAGGCGAGACGACCGTCTGGAGATTCGTCGCTGACCCGTCTACGCATCGTGATTCAAGATACTGTCAGTGTGGGAAACGTTGAAACTAGGAGCGATCCCGGAAAGGGACTCGCAAAATGCGCGCAAAGACGGAACGACTGATTGATGTCTGCAAGGCTCCGCCGTTTCTCGAAATCTGACGAATTTAGAGCACCAAAGTAGATATGTGGTCTAAGGTAAATCATAAACAAATGGGAAGATGCGGATTTGGAGAAACCCTCCAACAAAAAATTTACGGACAACCGAAAAGTTGTTACCATATTTATGGCGCACACTGTATATACAGTAGCGGCCAAAAGCCTTCGGTGGAACGCTTTTCCAATCTCAGCTTTTTCCTAGTAAAGAGATTCAATAAAAATTTTGGTATATCAAACCTAACCTAAAACCAAACTAGTTTATACTTTTTGGCTTCAATGCGGGAGGATTAGGTGACTACGCGATACGGTGACTACCTGACATGAAAGTCACGGTCATCTCAAGGATTTTGAAGGACCCACAGCAGACGATTTCTTCGATTATCCCATGCTAGCAGGTCAGAAACTCTGTTTGCAATGCTTAGAGAACGGAAGATTCCGTTGTGCTTTATCAGACCAGGACAGACGGATCACACTTCAGTCGAGGGCTGACCCTCGCCTCACTGAGGCTGACATTGCCGCTGAGTTCAACGCTAGCGATGGCATCATTGCCAGCCGGCAGATTGTAGGAAGACTCCTAAACAGTGTTGGCATTGATGGGAGGAGTCCGACCGAAAAACCGTTCATCAGTACAAAATTTAGGAGAGCTAGAGTGAAGTTCGCGCCCTGTCACCTTAACTGGACGTCGACTTAGAGTTCTTTCTACAGATGAGAGCAAGTTCAGTTAGTATACGATGGTATACGCTGCGGACGACGTTCATCTGAGGAAAGGTTCAATGCAATACACCCTACCCACAACTAAGCATGGTGGAGGAAGTGTGATGGTGAGCGGTGCCTTCTCCTCAAACGGAATGGGCCCTATTTTGAAAATTGACGGCACGATAACAGGGGAGTAGTTCAGGAACATGACGGTCGACATCGTCTCGACATCACATGACAGCAGGATAGTTCCTGCAGCAGGGTAACGATCCGAAACACTTCTCAATAGTTATGAAGGCGGCCTTCACCGAACAGCGTAAAATACTTCTGGAGAGATCAGGCCAGTCATCGGAACTGAACCCTTTAGAGCACATGTGGGAAGAGCTCAAATGGCGTTTTTCGAGCAAATGTTGTATAAACAGCGAAGAAAAATTCGCCTAATTTGCGAAGAAGGGAACGCCATGCCAGTCTCTACCATTCAAAAACTAGTCGACTCGATGTCTTCCCATTGCGATGCTATCATCGAAAGTCGAGGCTTTCCTACCAAATATTGATGTTTTTGATGTCTTACATGTTTCTATTTCGAAATAAAGCGGCTTTTAGTAGGTCGATACTATCTGTATTTCCCACTGAATCTGAGTTAAAACTAACGTAACGTGAACATTAGCAAATTGCAGTTTGATAGCGGTTAGTATTCATGATATGCCTTTGATTAACATACTAAATTTTAATGCGATTTTATGAAGTAGGAAAAAAGCTATAATTGAAAAAGCGTTCCACCGAAGACTTTTGGCTGCTACTGTATACCTCTATTCTTCCTTACCGTGTTTTCTTTTTGTTTGATGGATGGCGTACATGGACCTTCACTCTGTATCTACCGTGATCTCTTTTCATTCGAAGGACACCATATATGAACTTTGACGCTGTCGCTGCCGTCATATCCCCTTATGCAATATACACGGTATTATATGACCAGTAGGGCTATTCACGCTAGGATGCATGCGTTGTATGTCCACGATCACTCGTGTACGACGGAGTCATCCAGTGGAATGTTTGATATACCAGAATGAGATAATTCTCCATTTAACCTTAACGCTGGGACCGGTTGACGCTCGACAACTTTCACCTAAGCAGAATTATTGGTGGCTAATCATGAAAGAATCTGACCACCTTCCTTCTGGCTGCCCCTTAACATTTCCCCGCATTGTAGAACGTTTCTGGACAAAGTCACAAAATTTTAGCCCCGCCAACTTTAATGCAAGCCCCGCACAACTACGGGATTTGATCGCATTTATTCTACTCACTCTAACCACTTTTTCCCGAAACCTAGAACGCTTTCGAACCGACAATTGAATTTTTGATGTCAGCCCCGTCCACCTTAGCGTGCTCCCCCCCCCCCATTAGGAATGTGACCGCATGTTCTATGACCTCTAACCATTTTTCCCCCGGATTCTAGAACGTTTTTGAACAGGCTTATAATCTTTCATCTTAGCCCCGCTCCACCTTAGCGCAAACCCCACTTGACAACATTCCCCTTTTAACATCTGATCACCTATTTCAGTATTCTAGAGTTTTTTTTTTGAGCAAAGCTATATATTCTTGCAAAAAGTGTCTCAGAATCGCACGGGGCGTCGCAGGGATCTCCCGTGGCCACGCCCATCGTGGGCGGAGCTTCGCTAAGTTTACACATGCCCAGCCCGCTCTTTTCATTGTTTACGTCCCGCCCATCGCGGGCGGAGCTTCGCTAAGTTTACGCATGCCCAGCGCGCTCTTTTCATTGTTTACTGGCCTCCGCGCCATCGTTGAATCAAATGATGAACTTATGAATTAGTTATGACGTTCCGAACGTGACCCCACCTCTTCACCTTTATCTTCATGTAATATCGATTTCCGTGACAGCCAGGCAAGCAGGAAGGCAGGAAGGCAGGCAGGCAGGCGGGCAGGCAGGCGGGCAGGCAGGCAGGCAGGCGGACAGACGGACAAACAGACAGACAGACAGACAGACAGACAGACAGACAGACAGACAGGCAGGCAGACAGATAGGCAGACAGCCAGACAAACGCAGGCGAGTTTTCTCCTCAAATTCAATGATACCGTATACGAACCCTCACTCTGGCTCTATCGTGTTCGCCCTTCATTTAATGAATACCGTGTATGAACCACTACTTCATCCCAACCTCTCTTCTTATTCAATGTATACCGCATGTGGACCTTCATTTCTTCGTGATCTTGTCATAATTGATCTGAAGAGACAATGGTCTTCATGAAAGCGCAAATAGACACTAACAGCGGACTTTCCAGCTTTCAATGGACAGCTTACGACGTTATTAGTAACGGAGGGAAAGCGTGAAATCATCGTGCCAATGCAATCAGAGAGAAGAAAATTTGGTAGTCTTCAATGGTCTTAGATTAACTTTAAAGAAGTCCATTCATCGGATGCCTCGAGACACGCTCAGTATCGTGCACAGCTCTATCGCTAACCTAAGAAACTGAACAGAACCTCGCTTAAATAAAAAGAAAATTAGCAGTCAAACACGAGCACCACAAGCATATCCACCATATAACGTAATATCTAAAGTTTTGTTTACCTGGAGATCTGTATCTACTGGGACCTTCTTGATAGCTAGCGTGTGGCCTGTTTCCCGATGAACAGCTTTGTGAACAGATCCATACGAACTGCAAGGAAGGTAGACAATTGAAAGAGAATGTCGATGCAAAGGATACCAAGTTGCAGTGATATTCGAGGTCAGACCTTATGCCATGTGTATTCGAACCTGACCTCTTATCTGCTCTAGTAAAAAATGATGGAAGCGCTTACTTTCTGCACTATTCTTCCGAAAGGATGAACGGAATTGGTAGGGTGATATGCGGACAGGCGCGACCTGAAGGTTTGCATCCCTGGTGCACGTTCTCTTACGATATTCCATAAAATGTGGGTAAAACCCTGCAACCCTGATTCAACACTGAGGAAAAATGGAAATATAATAGCTTTCCGGATTAGAAACTATATCCCGAGTTTTTGTCCAAATGAAGAACGTGACTTCTATTCATGGAAGAGGAGTTGCAATAGCTTTGTTCGAGATGGCTTTATGGGAAGATGGCTATTTGTACTCCCTTCGCAAGGATCAGCTAGCTTCGCAGAAACCGAATTTCTTAGAAAAGTGCGATGAAACCAGCTCCGAGAGGGATTATCGTATGGTATTAGAGCGCTCTGGTCGAGAAGCAGTAACTGACGTTACTCCTTTTTAAAGAATGAACGAAAGTATTAGGTGGCATCAACCCCATATTATGTTATGCTGTTTATGACAATCTATGAAACGATTTCGTAGTGGTCGATAATGCTGACCTACTTTAATGCTGACAACAACGACGACGACGTCCCCAGGCATTTCGAGAGAGAACCACACACGTTCCAGCTCAGGGGTTTGGGGAAGAATGCAATTTCCATTTTCATGGTTTTTGCTGGCTAGCTTTATTTCTGTGCTACAGCTGACGTGGGCAACTGCCTTTTCGAGGGCTAAAAAAAGTCCCACAATCTCATGCGTGACGGACAGATTTTGCTCCGTCTTTACAGAATATCACCCCTGGAACTCTAGATAAGTTGGCAGAGTAAATTTGTTCTCAATTTGGTTCATTTTGACCTACATCACAATAGCGTTTCTCATCTCAGATGAGTCTTCTATAAGAAGTTTCCGCTGTTCCTCAAAGGTGGCTGAGAACCGCAGATGGTCAATGCAAGGAATGAAGTAAGTGCAAGGCTTAAGAATCCAGTTCGCGAAAAATTAATCGAGAACATGCGGCAAGGAAGGAAGCAAACGGATAATCCACGCTTGAGAAACCACCGTCTCACCAGCTGCGCAATCGCTGCACACCTTTCGCAGCGACTGTGTGTGCTAATCCATTCAATGAAATCTCAGACCAAAAGGTCGAAAATCTTCTGTGAATCCATTCCCTGAATTGCTTGCAGATATGGAATGTGAATTTGAGAACATCGTTCTAAAACACTTATGGCGGTATGCATCTCGTCTACAATCGCCTCTGCAACATGGTATCCTTAAGCAGTGAATTCAAGGAAATACTGAGTAATGTTGTATCTGTTGCAATATGAAACTATGATTGTTTTAAGTGAGTAACACAATGTCGTGATTTTTAAAGAATAAAAGCAATGCAAGACACAGTTCACCCTGCATGGAAGCCCAATCACAGCTCGCACATCTTCGTTTTTTCTAGAAGCTGTGAACAAAGAATTTCATAGTTTACTGTTTACACCACAGAAAATTTATAATGCAGTACTCATGTAGGTAACAACAAAAAAAACTATATATTCCAGTTGTTTAAGCTGAGTGATCGTTTTTGAGCGAAAAGGATACAAATGCACATACCCTTCTCCTAGTTTGCCGATAATATCAAACACTTCCTCTGGTTGTTTATTGAGGGCCACGGAGTCCAACTTGAACACATCTCTATAAATGGGAGAGCATCTATCAAAGGAATAAAAGCAGCAAGAGATGAAAATGAATTTCTTCACTACTTGCTACAAAAAGTTCCTGTCACAGCTGCGCCCGCCTCAATGTTTCTTGAAACAAGTTGGTTGGTTTCGTTTACTGCATGCGTTCACATTTCACTGTGGTCAATTAAGTGCAAGGGCGACGAGCAAACAGCAACCGGGATTGAATTGATTTATTGTACCAGGCGGCTACGCCCGCTATTGCGTGCGCTAGGGGCTCTAGCCATGCGGGACGGAGCCACCTGAGCTTCTGATTCTCATTATAGATCTTTATCATCTGAGCCTGTTCCAGGACACTTCTGTAGCGGCCACCTTTTTTTTTGGTATGTGAAATGGGGCTGTGAGTGTCCATGAAGAGTACTCCGATGTATCCAAATCAAGTACCTATGCAGTCCGTGTAGTCAGAAGCCCTGTGTAGTTTGGATATCTCCTAGTTGTACACCTATGTAGTCAGGGTTAGTGTTAAGAGCAGATGTATAAATTTTTGATCTCGCCCCCCCCCCCCTCTTTGCAACCCCCACCCACTTCAGACTTCGAACCACATTACTTTTATGGCCTCCAGATACCTTTCTCCCGCGTTCTAAAACGCACCCGAAAAGACAATAATTTTGATGTAAGCCCCGCCCACTTCAGTGCCAATCCCGCCCAGTTCTGGGATCTGACCACATTTGTTCTACTATATTATACCACTTTTCCCGCATCTCAGAACGTTTCCGAATAGAGTTATAAATTTTTAATCTAAGCTCTGCCCAATTTAGTTCCAACCACGCCCATTCCTGGGGTTTCACCACATTTGTTCTACTACATCTACATCTACTAGATTCAGATTTCCAAGCTCTTCCCGAACTTTCTTCCCAAAAAGCAGCAAAGCTAGCAATATCGACAACCGAAAAGCTAACGAAGAAATTTTGGAGCTTATGGGAAAACGAATACCTCATAGAATTCGTCTTAGAATAAGAATAGATCGTCACAAAGTCATCGAGAAGAAGAGTAGATCCCCCGAACAGGTACCACGCATAGTAGACGTTGTGCTCCTTGACGACGACTCACAACTGCCAAGAGGACAGTGGCCGATGGCCCTGATTACTGTTCTTATCACAAGCAGAGACGGAGAAATTCGGAGCGCTATGCTACAAACTTCAACAGGAAGAATTGTGCAGAGGCCGTTCAATCGTCTCATTCCACTGGAAATACACTCTTCAACTCGCTCTTCAGAGGAACAAGCTGATAAATCTCCTACAGTTGCAAAAAGAACCAGGAGAAAGATGCCCTCCAGACCAGCCAAGAAAGCTGACGTGGTCATCAGACAACAACCGCCAAGGGCCGCAATGAACCAGGTTTCTTACAACGGCTCAAGAGCAGAACCAAAAAGTGCCCAGTCGAGCTCATCGGCGCTTTTGATGATCACCATGTGCGCACTTGCACTACTCAATCCTGTGTCTGCGGCGGCAATATCATGCTCCGACAAAGGAGCGAAAATTAACACCACGTTATCTTCGAAGGCGGAACTTTGCACAAATTACAAAGAATGCACCATCGTTCCAGCCGAAGCGAGCATAACGGAAGTCGCCTTACCATTCGAACATCTCATCAGCCAGCATACTATTCAGTGGCGGACTATCGTCGATTCCAGGCAATATACAGAAACAATAGTCTGCCCACCGGGCGACGTCTGTAAACAAATCAACTGCATAATGTGCACAGAATTTCTCGGGAATCCCCACTGTGTCCCTCGAATGGTGATAGTGATGTTGGCAATGGGCATAGCAATAGTCCTCGTCCCAATATTGCTGATATGCTACACAACTGGTTGCTACATACTCTTCAAGCAAAGTTGGAAACGACGTGGAAAGATATCCATGCGGGCTAGAATACCAATGAAACAGCCGAAAGAGAACTTTCCGATGAGACAACTGTCTACGCTACCAAGAATTCGAAAATTATAATTTTCAGCATCGTAATGATACACTTGATCGCTATCGGAGAAATGTGTCAGTACACACATACTCTCAACGCAAACAACACAGTTTGCTCTCGCTCATCTTACAAAACCGACTGTTTTGACGTACCGGAAAGCATAATTACACTGAGTCAAAAGAGACCTCAAGCTTGCTTTCGTCCCCGGAATAGGAACAAACAGTCGGGAGCATGGAAGTGCAGCTGCAGCACGTATTCATCACTTGCAATCCTATCGTACTCTTTTACACGAGAGACGTCAACATTGTCACAGAATCTGTCAAGCGGTGTCATCTCGCTGGTTCGTGCAATTCACGAAAATGTGCACACATGAGCAGCATGTCGGAAATCCCGGAGCTACACGACACCTACGAATTCCCAGGAATCGCACGGTGAACTACGTCTTATGGTGGAATCGGATGCGGTTGCCTTCTCCCCACGCCAGGATGTCTGTTCTCCCGCTCCTACGCGAAGTCTAAGAACGATAAGATCTATCAAGTATTCCATTGTTCATCATGGCAGAAATCGGCCTTGATAACGTTTACCTACACTGGAATCAAGGGAGGAAAACGTTCTGAAATGATTACAGTCGACACCCAAACAACGCATGTCATGAAGGATGCCAACATCACTCTGGAGTTTATAACAATGCCAGTTATTCCTTTACTTGGCACAGTATTCCTCGGATCAGTCGACTCCAATCATTCAGAAGTAGCCATAATCGAGGAAGAGGACTACTTCGGACTACGATGTTTGAATCTAAAAAGTGCCTCGAACATATCGGAATGTTACTGGAAGACAGGTGCTCATGCTCGCCATCAGAAACGGAGGCAAAATGTGACTGCGTAAATCTTGACGTCAACGCAAAGATGACTTCAAAGAGAGTCGTCTTCCAATATCTTCCTCAGCCCTGCATCTTCAGGACGATCATGGAAGAGTCTTGGGAGCTGTGCACAGTGCAGCCGTCGATCTCACGTTAGGCACCTCAGCTATGTATCATGCCGAGTCTATAAATGACGATGAGAACTGTGATATAACATCGACGTCACTTCAAGGATGTTACAACTGTCTACGGGGAGCTGAAGTCACATTTTCAACTCGAATCGTTCGATCATGATCGAAATAGAATGCTAGAAAAGAGTTTCTCTGCAACATGCAATTCATCCACGGCTCAAACAACAGCTAATATTCACTCGACAGTATCAAGATATAAAGACAGCTGTCAAGTGAAATGCGGGCAAAAAACGCACAACCTCGTTATATCAGGAGTGTTGACATTCCACACGTATTGGAGAACACCAGCTGGAAAACGCCTAACCGAGCACGCCAACTACGTCAATATATTCAACTACCCTGATCTGGGTCATCTACTAGATGTCGCAATGGACCACTGTACTCAGCCGAGATGGCTTTTATAGCAGTCGCCATATTCGTGGCTATGATGGTCCTCACTATTGCGAAAATAATAGAGCGAGCACTGTGCTAATGACAGCACCTCGCATACTCATGTACATACTCCATCTTATCAAGCTACAACGTGGCATCTGAACCACTAGCCACGTCGACGTCGTCTTCGCATCGAGAAGGCATTTGTAGACATTATCACTGTAATCATAGATACTGAGAATTATTATATATTGTAATGTTAACATTGTTGTCGCATAGTTGCATAGATATTCGCTTGTCTAATATAGTATATGCATTGATGCACAGTTAATTTTATGTAGGTAACACTGTTGTACAATGTAGCTACCGCTACTTTTCGCCCCGCCCCAGTGAAGCACTAACGTAGAAGAAAGTCGTTAGTAATCCATCATCGATGGACCCCACTACTGAGCTACTGAAATACTTCCGCTCGGATTTAACTCTGAGGATGTTGTGGGATTCACAACCATATAGATGTTTATAGTAGAACTAGCCTTTACCAGTATGATAGATAACATGCGAGCTCAACATATTAACATAGGCATAACTTGACATGAGTATCTCTTGAGTTGAGACCAAAGGCATGACCTGGCGGTATCATAAGTGTGCAATCAAGTAGGTAGCTTATGTTCTGCCGTTGGCGCGGTCCGCTCTTCAATCCCCCGAGCTTGAGTACCGCCACGGGCCCCCTAAGGTCCAGTGGCGATACGGTATCTGAGGGCCGCCCACATAGTGTGTATATAAACCCCGCGAATGTATTATTAGAGTCGAACTTTGTACTAGGCGTCGTAATAAACCTTTGTTACACGTCCTAAATACAACTTTCCATTGGTAATCTACCGAAGAGGGAGTCCATCTATAAGGTCATGAAATGCGCACGGTATCGTGCGCAACTCAACTGGTGTGGCTAAATTCTTGGAGTGGGCGGAGCGTACACCAAGGTGAGCGGGGCTAAGATCAAAAACTCATACCTCTGTTCAAAAATGTACTAGAACGCGGGAAAAACGTAGTTGGAGGTAAGGGACGAAATGTGATCAAATACCTGACTTGAATCGGGTTTGCACAGGGGTAGGCAGGGCTAAGATCGAAAATTCACAACCATGATGGAAAACTTCCTGGGTGTGGTGCGATTCACGCGTCAATATGATGAGGTCATCGGACAAAACGCGCTAAAACATCATGCCTACCATCATAATGGAAGAAATAAGAACTTATAAGTGGAATAAGTAAAGAAATGACCAACTATGCACGTTTACAGAAGGATTGCGTTTACTAGGATTAAAAAATTTGAAGTTATTCATATTTTGAACGTTTGACAAGTAAATTGTTGAGCTATGAAGTGAATTCTTAATATCGAAGAAGTTTTTTGCCACAGTGAAGAAGATTTGCTCTATTCATGGTGAAGCCGTGGACTACTGCAAATTTATTTGGTTCATCTCAATAGAAAGGTACTGAAACGATGTTGCATCGCGAAGATCTCTGATGGGGTCACGCGTGAATCGCGCGCCCCCCAAACTTCCTAGGACACGGAGAAAATGGTTAGAGGTAGCTAAAAAAGGGTAGGTCGAATTTTTGTAGCGGGGTCTGCACTGAAAAGAACGTTGCCATGTTCAACCACTAATAAGTTTGCACAAAAGTAATATATCGAGTGGGATGCTCCCAAAGCGGTTCAGCGTTGAAATCTATAGATTTATCTTATCTCTGATCCTAGTTGGCCTGCGCACGATACCGCGCGCGTCCCATGGCTACTGATGAGTGAATTTCCTTGAAGGTAGCCTGGAGCGTAACCTTCTTTGCAACACAGTAACCACCTTCTTCCAGAAAATGGACAGTAACGTTCTCCCACCCCAAATAATAGCGTGGACGTTTATCGAGAGCGCACATTTCTAGCAAACTGCAACCGTTTAGCAATCATTAACATCCACATCATCCATATTCTAACTGAGACAATCCAAAAAATCAAGAAAGGACCTCGAGATCATTAATTTCTTGGTTATCCCTTACCATTGTGGAATGCCTGTAATTCACTGGAGATGAAATGGGAATTTATTTACACTTTGACATTCGACCGCACCCGTCGTAGTAGGCATTTGATAGCCTACCAATCGGCGATCTCGTTGGCCAATATATTGTTTGATGAAATTTATGCAATCGTGATATGCAGGTCCATATTTGCTATTTTCAACAAATCCAACCCCCGGTGAGTGGAGTCACCTACTTTTAGTTTTCCATCTTGCCCCCCATATCTTCGCTAAATTTGAACCACCCAGACCCAAACTGACAATTTTTGAGGAAGCCCTGTCCCCAGTGGGCGGAGTCTACATTGTCACCTACCATTAGTTTTCCCATCTTGCCGCCTGCATCTCTGCCAAATTTGAATACCTTGGGTCGAGGAGAACATTGGTTACAGAATTCCGTTCAACTACAGTTTTCACGCACGCCCCGCCCCTAATGGGACGCTCCGCCCCTGTCGGGCGGAGCTAGCTTGAGTCACGTGTACCCTAGGAGTTCGGCTCATTCCCCACTGTGCCAACCTGTCTAAGCTGTTCCAGTTGATAGTCCAAACGGCACCATATGAGATAGTGTTACAGACAAACAGACAAACAAACAAACGGACATTTGCGGTTTATATTAGGTTGGAAGATAAGTCTTGCAACACTTTGGACAGATTTTTCTTTTTTATATTTCTTTGTTAAACGGAACCTCCAATCTACAACATAGTCACCATTACTATCCAGGACACATGTCCATCTTCCGGGCAGCTTCGCGATCCCTCTCTTCCCGAATGCCGGTGGCTGCGACGGAAAAAGTGGTCGATTCCGTTTTCGAGTTCACGACTATCATCAAATTTTTTGTCGCTTAGATGGTTCTTCAGTGCTCTGAATAGGTGATAGTTAGAAGGCGCTAGGTCCGTTTAGTAGGCCGGATGGGGCAGTATTCCCCATCCGCCCTACTAACCGGACCTAGCGCCTTCTAACTATCACCTATTCAGTAGACGCGCTTCCTAGGCCACATGCGGGCGTGCGTTATCGTGGAGGAGGAAGACATTGAGTCTTTTAGGGCGTAGCTCTCGCATTACATCGGCCACTTTTTGCAGCTGGTTAGCATAGACTGTGGCCGTCACTGTAGAGCGACAGCCGAGCAGCTCCCAGTAGATCATGAAATCACAGTCCCACCAACAACAAAATAAAACCTTCTCATGGAGGTCTGCTTTGAGCTCCATAGGTGGCTTCTCTTCTCGGGCAACCCCGTGGCGCTCACGTATATGGCGCACGTAAAGCACCCAGTTCTCATCTCCGGCCACTATGTCTCGCAATAGGTCCTTTCGATGAGGACGAAGCAGAAGAGACTCAGCCACGTGCATCCTGCCCGTCATGTCTGACAGGCGTAGTTCATGATGAATGAACCCATCGTGAGAATATTGTCCTGTCGCCAAGCTCGTGGAGATGCACAATAACTATCGTATGAACGCACCCTATTGTTGTCGCCATTTCGTGACTGGTCGCTTTCGGCTGCATCTGAAGGACACTGAGTAAACGCTCATCATTCCACTCCGATGGGCGACCACTACGTTGTGTGCCCTCGAACGAAATTTCTCTGGCAGCGAATCGCTTGAATCATTGGGACGCCGTCGAATAGTGAACAATGTCCTTCTGTCAGCAGCGCAGATATTAGCCGCAGCGGCTCTAGTAGTGTCCATGTAGGATCTCGTTGTAGACAATAGGTCTGATGACAGCTTGATCCACTATACAGTCTAATGGCCCAAGACTCTTCACGAAGCTCTTATATGTCCATTTTCGGAATCCTTCGGGAACACTCTACAGTAATCAGGCGCGAAAACATTCGATAAAAGTTTTGATTTTCTCTGGAGGACCATGTTCAAAGTGTTGCAGGACTTTTCTTCCAACCTAATTCCAACACGGCACTGTATGAATCCATCGTACATGAGCTGTTTTGGACATGTAATGCGCGCGTTAGCGTGCATAGCCCAACTGGTCTATATACAAAGACCAAGGCTGAGGCCGCATAGAAGGTTGGCCTTCCAGCGGTTATTCTGAATCATATCTAGTTCGGATTGCTTACTGGCCCACACCTGCTTTCTAGGTGGTCTCGAGAACCGGAATGATTCGAGAAACGGTAAACGTGGTGACTTTTTACATGATGACCTATGAGATCTCGAAGACCACTGGGATGGTTGAGGCATTTGACAGGTAGTCATGAATGTCTTCGACCTTTAAAGGTTCTGAAGAGGGCGATGGCACCGAAACTTCGGCGGTCAAGGACTTACATCAACCTCGCCTAAAGTTAAGCAGAGAAGTCAGTATATATGAGGAATTCGTTGTTGTCTATCACTCCCAAAATTCGTACGACCTGAAAGTCGGGTCAACTTTAAGGTGGTTGGGATATCCGGCAAGATCTGTAGAGCAGGTTTAGGCTCGGCAGAAAAATGATTTCAAATGGCGGAACATTCACCGGAACGGGCGGTGCAATGAGGAACTCAGACATGTCAAAAACTGGCAAAGATAAGGGATAGGCAATAAATCGGACGGAAGAGACTCATCCATTTTCAGCTAAGCGTTCCCGAACTTTTTGCGTTCACTCTGGACTCCTCCCCTCACAGTCAATGCTTTGATCTGAGCTCCTTTCCTCGAGAGTCTGGCTATAGGCTGTGGTGGATTAGCCCATAGCCATATCCCGAGGGAAGCAGCTCAAACCCAAAAAGTCATCTCTATTTGACGAGTTTTTTGTCATTACGCACTCATTAATGTGCGGAGCCCAACTCGCAGTAACATCTCGCATAAATCCACCATATATCGATTCGAGTTGTGATTTTTGCAGCACAATTATTTCGAAGCAATATTTATGGCGCACTTCATAATAACAAACATTCACGCCGAAACTCAAAGTAAAGGTATGCATAACAAAAGCAAGACCACACGAAAAAGAACAATAAACATTTCGCTTGTATCTGGCAACTGGATGCCACAAAGCTGAACAGCATGATGGCACACTTCACACCAAGAATGGCATTAGACTCGAACCTTGATTTTATGTCTACCAGTCCATCATCCTCCCAGCTGCGCGATTGTTGCACAGCTACGGATTTGTTCGGCTCGGTAATCTGTTCGGTATTACAGTGGTATTACACAAAGAAGCATTGGTCCCGTAACCTTGTACCCAGAACCGTTTAGTAGTTTTTCGAAATCACCTATGACGGTTTAGATCTCATCTTGAATGGCTACTGCGGCCAAGTACTCATTCCTTGTTGACCGCGTGTTCTTTTTTACATTACGACACTTAGAGGATAGTCAGGTACGTTTCTTTTATGAACTCTTTCCTCTCATTTATTCTAATATGTTTTTATTTCTTTTTCATCCATCTGAAATTGTTTTGTTTGTTTGTTTATTCCCAGAAATCGTTCCAGGAACGCATCGTGCATGAAATAAATAATAATAATAATAAAGATAATAAGTAATAAATAATAGAGGTACGGCTATCTACAGCAATGCGTCGACACTCATTTGAAAACAGACTGAGAACTTGCTAGAACGACAGTAATCCCGATATTACCCATCAAAACGCTTTCTTGAAGCAGAGGTGTCGTTATGATCACGTTACCACGAGAACTTTTGGTGATGGTTTCTGATGATGATAAGATTCCGCAATATTCAGAGACTAAACTAACCAGAAGAAAGCTATAATGGAACACCTTTCAACTTACGAACATGCTTCATTGGAATCCCTGGCGGAGGCGATAGATGGAGGCATGGATAAGTCGACGCGAGGACTCCTTGGACAGTCTCTGAATATAGATACTGTTGAATGAATCGGTCCAAGACTGTAGAAAGGAGCTGTGCACTTTAGAAAACAGATATCGACGTTACAAGTATGAGAGATTGAGAGATCGCGAAAATGTGCCCCTTACCGCGTTTTTTTTCAAAATGCACTAAATTTAGATAGCTGAACTTGATGGATCGAGGATCCGTTAACGAAGCGATAGTAAAACCTGACAAAGTGCCTCTCGATTATATGTTTCATGAATGAAAATGACGTTTTCAATCTCGCGACAGCTGCCTCTCGCCCTTAATTTTATCACTTGCGTGCGGCACCGCGCGCGGATTCACATTTGAGCTAACATTACATGGAGCAGATTAATGGAAATAAAACGAATTTGCACACTACCATATATATGAGTAAAGCAGTATTTTCCTCGCCCTACCTAGTTTACCAAATGAGCTTACCTAATCCTGCTATTTCGCTCAATTTTAAGCCCTCTCATGGATGACCTGTCATTGATCTGCTTCAAAAAGCTCAAAAAAATCAAAATTAGAAAATAAACATACATGGGAGTGAACGGTTTCGCAAAAGCGTAGAGGATGACACTGCCACAAAGCCGTGCTACTCCTTTTGATACTGCACAATCCGATAAATACTTGAGCACTAATCGCTTGCTCGGATCGCACTTATTCATTGGAAGGCTTGCGTTTTCTTGTTTGAATATCCGAAAGCAATATGAGCGCTCTACCCTCGCGGTGGCCTCTCACGTTGCTGCTTCACTAGCATCCTAACCCATTCATCTAATTATTCCTCTTCTCACCACTATCCTTACTATTTACAGAACACAAATGTCCGTTTGTTTGTCTATTTGTCTGTTTGTTTTTCTGTTTGTCTGTCTATCTATAACTGTTTTATATGGCGCTGGAACAGCTCAGACAGGTTAGAACAAGTGGGGAATGGGCCGAACTCCTTGACTCAGGCTGGGCTTCGCCCACTAGGGGCGGGGCGTGCGTAGAAGCGTAGTTCACCGGAAATCTGTAACTACTTCTAGGAAGAACTCTAGAACTATTCTGATTCAAAGCTGGCAGTCCGCGACCCAGGTTCCTGGGGACCAACGCATCGGCGTGGGGAACCCCGTGATCACGGTGGGACGTGGGAATCCTTAGGGCCCACATCCTCTTGAGGGGACTGTCGCACCAGAATGCTGCGTTTCCTGCCACGGAGTGAGTTGGTAGGACCTTATCCCCTCAGAGACATGCTAAATAAGGCAAGAACTGAGGATAGAAAAGTAATAGGTGCGGTCACACCGCTCAGCAGACTGTGCGCGACTAAGACGTGAATAAACAATCAGTTTATTAATATGATCGTGTGCGAGTATCAGTCCAGTCGATGTCCTTGTCTGGAAGGCGGTGAGTCCAGAGGTGACTGCCGATGAAGGCCAGGAGTCTATGAAGGCGGCAGGCGTGATTCTCTCGTGTGCGGCGGTCGAGCTTCCTTACCAGATGTTGCCGTTCGCGAGTCTGAGTACGAAGCATGAGACATGAGTAACCTAATATGCTCTCTGCCCTCTAATCTCGTAAGCCTTATCCAAATTGCAATCTCCCCCCAGGAAACAATGACGAAGAAATAATAAGAGTTCGTCTGAGTCTTCTACTCTCTTACATTCCCATAACTCTTACGACCTACTACACCTCCCCACACCAAAAAAATCCGTCCTCGGGCTTAGAAAAGCTATCTATAGCAATAATTATTAGCTTACTTGATAAATAAGTTAGAATGCAAGGAAACCGTTTCATTCGAGTAGATCGGGTAGTGCGGATGTCGTAGTAACTGCGCGTCGGTTATGAGCCCATTGGAGGATATTGTGCCACTAAGATAGACTATTAGAGACTGCTCGTGACCCAGGACGAACTGGCCATGCCGACAACGGGATAGGGTATCATTGAGTCGACGAGGATCGTTGAGGAACTCGCCGCGATCGGTATCAAAGCCTGTTCTCGTAGTGAGCAGAATGACCATGTCCTTTTCTCGACCTTGTACCGAATCCACTGTATGTAAGTCGGGGTGTTGTTGCTTTGAGCAAGGTGGGATAGGACGCGTGCTTGTTCTTTGTAGAAGACGATGATGGCGATAGAAGAAGGTTAGATATTTTTCCGACAGAGGTTTAGAACGATCTCTCGACAGGTCTCAGCTTCTACCGGGTTGCTATGTGAGCCGCTAAAAGCCTTCGAGGACTTTCTTGGAACTTCGACGAAGAGGAAAGGCAGCTTAGGGTTAGGGCACCGGACGTTTGATAAGAACATTTGGCGTTGATCTGCGCGTGTTCCATTAATGAGTGTGTGGTCGTAGAAGATCAAGTTAGGCAGCTTGTTGAGCAAAGGGTGGGCGCGGAAGGTAGTCGTCAGTGGCGCCGTGGGGACTCCTTTCGCTGAGAGAATGCTCATGATCCCTTGAGCTCCAAACCGTGCCGAGTTAGTGGAGCGAGGACAGCGGACATGTGGCTCCAGCTGATGAATATCTCCTACGTAGATGTGTCTGGCCCGAGGGACAAGAGTGACCAAAGCTACTAGCGCCGGTTCCGGCATTTGATGACAAGGGAGAACTGGTCAATCCATTTGTTGAATATACCGTCTGTGGCGACGGAGTTGAATAGAGCTGACGTGGTGATGACCAGGCCTGCCGGCGGACGTACTTCGAACATAATGGCAACCGTATCGCGCGTTAATTGGGTATGTCGCGTTCCGCCGAACGGGATTCATCACGCTCTGCGTCGGACACCACTAGGTGGCGATCGAACATGAAGCGCTCCAGGAGCTCCCGGCTTTGTTTGTACTTGAGGCATGTGGCGAGTGCTGAAGGGGCGAGCCGGTCTCCGTCAGGGAGGCGCTTAAGAATGACGTGGAGATCCACGGGCGTCTGAAGGGCGCCTTCCACAAGTGCCGAATCGGAAACATATCCAACCATATTCACGGTGTTTGCGGCGTCGATAGATGAGGCGGTGTCCGTGAATTGAGCTGCTGCAGTGTTGGTCGTGGTGGTGGCGATGTCCTGTTCCCGATCAGCGGTTGCGAGGTGAGTACGTATCGCGATGAGTGCTGCAATCAAGGTTTTACCAGTACCAAAAGCAGCCTGGCTAGCAAGGATGGGTAGGTGCCGATCACCTATCTGCAGCGCTGCGATCTAGTCAGAACGCAGTGGGAAAGAACGGCCGTTGACCGAAACGTAAACATGCTCTGGTTGAGGGGCAGCAGACCCGAATGGAGTGACTCGCGTTCCGTGGACGGTGTCGAGGGTGGTTGCAGCTGGAGAGTCGTCGTCGAAACGTCCGAACAACTGATGCTGTGAAATCAGTTCGTACAGCGGCTCGGCTCCTGCAGGCAGAGACCCTAGCTCCACACATACGTCCACAGCAATAACGTCATTGCGGACGGTGGCAAATCTGGAGACGGTTCGAACAGCGTAGTTGTAACCCCAAGCTGGAACGACGAGACGCACAGCTATTGAGCGGGTCCCATAAGAGTGCTCCGATTTTTCAACAGCAACCATGTGTTCGACTATCATTTAATCTTGGCATAGTATAGATGCAACCTTGGAGGTCTCTCTGATGCCACGACCAAGATGATACAATGTTTTATTCGGCTAACGTTTCGGCCAATCGCCTTCGTCAGAGCCTGGAAGCCAAAAAAATATTTGCGACTCATCCTGACCAAACGACGTTCAGACCTCAGCTTAGTTCAGGTGTGGCCTATAGATATCTAGAAAAGTATTATAAATCACAATAGGTAACCCACCTTAGATGTCACAAAGAGACCGTTCACCCTCCTTTTCGAATTGCGAATTGAATTTTTTTAATTGAATATTTATACTATTCACAGTGGGTGGGCCCGAGTGTCCTGATCCCTACCTCGGACGCCGGTGGTAGTTGAAAACCACACTGGTCGAGGAACGGGGCAAGCTCGTTAGTTACAGCCAGACATTCATCCTTCCGATTCATTTATGGATTTTTAGCGCTTATCCAAAAAGCTTCAAGAGTCTCTCGCGCTGAGGTTGCGGGTTCCCGCATCAAGACCCCGATAGATACCCCAAGCTCTACATCCTCGTGGTGGTGCCTTCTATGGTCCCCCGGGAGCGTTTAGGCCTTGATTTCTTCAGGCCATCCAGATCTTCCTTAACCCTGCATATTAGAGGTCCTCCGATCTCGCCCATGTACTCATCTCCACAGAGGTTGCATTTGATCAAGTATTAGGTTGATGCATAATTATTGCGGATTTTTTCGCGGCTTTTTTTCTCTCGATAGAATTTGAATATTGAGTTCGGGTTCTTTCTAGAAATGATCTACTTGATTTCCTCTACAAGAATATACTCAAGAAACCATCCGCATATCAGCGAAATTAGGCTTAACTACTTCGAGAAAGATTGGTAGGTGGCACAGTCATTCCGCGATCTCGGTAACTTTTCAGCGATCGTTCGTTAGGTAATCTAGTGAGAGTACACATGACTTCCTGGCGGTCAAAACACGATTGTTTTGGCATTTTACCTGCCTCTAAATATTAGGTTGATGCACAATTACCGCGGATTACTGCGGATTTTTTTCCAGCAAATTTCACTTGAAGAAACTATAGAAATACTAAGCAAAGACATTTTCAAATAATTACTCCGGAACTTATTCACCATCTACGTCAAGCACTGCTTCCCATTTATTAGTTAGTCGGATCGCAAAAGCGAAGAAGTTTTGATGCATGCGGACGATCCACGCCTTGACATCGGCCATCAAGTCATCCAAATAGACTTAACTTCTATTCTCTAGCCATTTTTTCGATGAACGGTTGACGAGATGATCCATAGAAGTTTTTGCTGGCGAATATGGCAGATTTAGGGGCAGATCCCATTTCTTGGTTGGCTCTGGCTGATTGTTCGATCGCCGAAAGCTTACCGAGATCGCGGAATGACTGTGCCACCTTCCAATCTTTCTCGCAGTAGTTAAGCCTAATTTCGCGAATATGCGGATGGGTTTTTGAGTATACTCTTGTAGAGGAAATCAAGTAGATCATTTCTAGAAAAACCCCAACTCAGTATTCAAATTACATCGGGAGAAAAAAAGTCGCGAAAAAATCCGCAATAATTATGCATCAACCTAATAGATCACACCTGACGTCATGCAGTCACCCCTCGCCAGTTGCGATCAGCGCTAAAAATTCAAAAATGAATCGGAAAGATGAATGTCTGGCTGTAACTAACGAGCTTTCCCCGTTCCTCGACCTGTGTGGTTTTCAACTGCCATCGGCGTCCGAGGTAGGGGTCAGAACACTCGGGCCCACCCCACTGTGAATAGTATAAATACGCAATTCAAAAAAGGAGGGTCAACGGTTTTCTTGTGACATCTCAGGTGGTTACCTATTGTGATTTACAATACTTTCCTCGATATCTATAGGCCACACCTGAACTAAGCTGAGGCCTGAACGTCGTTTGGTCAGGATGAGTATCAAAAATTTTTTGGCTTCCAGGCTCTGACGAAGGCGATTGGCCGAAACGTTGGCCGAATAAAACTTTGTATCATCTTGGTCGTGGCTTCAGCGAGACCTTCAAAGTGCTCCGATTGTTCGATGGTCGCACGGATGAGCGTTTGAGAGCCCACGATCCATAGGTAGACTGGTCGGTGATTCGCCCTTCGCATTCCAAAGACATATCAGTGATTATAAAGTCGAAGCGGAAAGGGAACGCGGCTAGGCTCGGAACGGTGGCGGTAAGCCTGTGGGCCGTTTTGTCGTCATTCAAGGCGTTGACTGCGACCAATGTAGAGCAAGCGGCATTGAAGAGCTGCGCCATGCGTCGACGAGATTCGGCTGAAATGCGCGGGTAGTTGGTGAACGAGGCCGCTCTGTCTGCGATCCATTCCTTTTCGCTGTCGGTGAGTTTGAATACCCACAGAGGGAGCATACTTTCCTATGCGTGAGCTGGTACGAAGTCACCTACTAGTAAGCAAAGGCTCATCTGCGCGTCCTTGGGAGCTGGAAATTCCGAGAAACGGTCGCGCAAGATGAGTTTGTCCTAATATTTGCCGAAACAAGGTCGTCATGTTCAGCTTCGCTCAATGGGAAGTCGCGCACCGACGGAGAAACCTGTACGACCTCCGGAGATCCTTCGAAAGCAATGCGCAACCCTTTCACGCCTTCGTACCGGGTTACGACGGAGAGGACGATACCGAGCGTTCGTCGGGTGGTCAATCGAGGAGGAAGAGCGTGAACTCTTTTGCTCGGAAGAAATGTGGAAAGCGCCTGTTGAGGGTGTTTGCTCTTGGAATACGGGCTTGCTTGAGCGCCTTGTCTGGGTTGCGAAGAGCCGCCTTGGTAGGTTCTACGGTGTAGACCCATACAAGATCCTTTACTGAGAGGAGCAACCGATCGAATCCTCAGGTACTGCTGGCAACGTTCGTTGCGTAATGGTCTAGAACGACCAGATGGAGCTCACGTCGATCTGGGCCAGGAATGACGAAATCCTCTGCCTCTAGAACGGCGCCTTGGCTGAGCCCCTTGTTGACAACCTGGTGCAAGACGAAAAACTGAGAGCGGATTCGCGGAAGAAGTGCGCCAGGCATAGAAACTTCAAGAGTAGGAGGCGCTGCGTTTTCAGTAGCCGTGTACTCTCCGCGAACGAGTTGATCGATGATGGTTTGAGAGACCTGTCGGAATGCGACGGCGTGTTCCAGTCGCATCAGCTCGATACTGGGAGTCGGCGAAGTACATGAGGCTTTTCTCTGAAGGTGTGCGGGAACAACGTTTAACGAACTTACTCGAGAGATATCCGCCTGCGGGAATGTGGCTGTACAAGTCGAGTGGCATCGCAGACGCTAGTTCCACTGGGGAGGCAGGAAGTGGCGTATTATAAAGTGTAATCAGATGCGCCCAGGGGTGACTCTCGATAAGATGACGAGCGTGATCCGGTGGCGCTAACTCGGGTAAACGTCGGTAAGTCGTAGTTAAGACTTCGTCGGTATTGCGGGGTCGTTAGCGACTTACTGGAGCTGGCGGAAGCGTCTCGTGGTTAGAAAGACGGCATTCCTAGCGGCGGCGGCTGCTTGTTGGCGAGCAATGACGTTAGCATAGGAAAACTTCGTGGAATTTTTCGCTTCCGATGTAGTCGAAGAATTAGCAGAATCGATCGAAGAAGCTGAAGTAACAACAGGCTCTCGCGTAAGAGCAACAGCTCCAGCAGGCTCATCTATGATGACATCGGCCCCCGAGGTGACGTTGGAGGGCCATGGCAGGGTCACAAGGGGGGTGCAGTATCCATGTCCAGAGACGACGTAAGAGCTGGATCGATGAGCAAATCGTCCATGTCCCGGGACGGTACGGTCACCGAAGCGTCATCAAGCACCATAGAATCCCCCACGCTCGGGTCGGTAGAGTCTACCGGCTTCGGAGGGAGCGGAGACCCTGAAAGGACGTAGTACGCCATGGCAAACTAGAAGGACGAAGACTATGCCCCACTACCTGGCTGGGTGTCGTTTACCACCTGGTCGATGTCTTGAACGGTGTCAGGATCACCTACGTCTAGAGATTGATCGACAGAACACTCAAAGTCAATAAGGACGTAAGCTTATCTGAGAGGGGGCCAGATGAGCCTAGGGAGATGCAGTGAGTCACGATAAAGTCTCGTCGACGGCGGACAGGGTAAAACAAATATCGCGAAACAAAAACGGAAAAATTATTGAAAATTCGTTTGGATACAAAAGAGCAATCAATAGTAAATGAAAATAAGTGAATAGAAGGGGAGGATGACCACAAATGACCAGATGGTAGATTGAAGCAAGTGAAAGGCTAAATGGAAGTCGTACGTCCATGAAAGCGTGTGATGTGTGAGTGAGAGACTGAGGGAGTAGGAGAGGCTGAGGGCAGGTGTGTTACGGTATGTGAGTAACCTACGACTTCAGCAGTCTCGGCCTCGGAACGGGTCAAGGCGGCTTCTTCTTCAATAGATGTCCAAGGAGAAGAAAAAATTGGTCCAGATATTTCAAAACATTTTTTGACTTGGTTCATATGAACTCTTTTAGGAGGAGACTGAGTTGAGGAGATACTGGTTATATTGAAGTGAGGATGCTCAACTGAGATGACCCGAAACTGGCCCAACCAAGGAAAGCAGCGTTTAGGGGAAAGGCCGACCTTGGGAGCGAAATCCCTAAGGTACACTCGATTCCCGATCGAGATTTGAATCGGGGGTTACGCCGATTTATCGTACTGTCTTTTGAACGCTAAGCTGCGCTTGGCGTTAAAGGCAGCTGCGGAGGTCCAGGCTAAGTGAACGGTCGAAACCAAGGGTTCCTTGTAGATACTGGCATCAGCATCGAAAGGAACATGCTTAAAGGCCTGGTGCTCGAACGTAAGGTCAATTCTAAATACACGGCCGCGTCCGAATATCATAAAGAATGGAGTTTATTGGTTCTCGAATGGATGCTGGTATTATATAAAAAAACACAAGCAGGTGTGAAGTGGCGAAAACACTTTCACAGAGGCCGTTGCCTTCGTGACGATATGGCGTACAGAAGTACCTGTTAATACGGAGTAACGTACCCAATTCCGTCGTGGGGTCACCCTTGAGACAAGAAGCGTTATCAGAGGTCAGCTCAGTCATCGCCCCAAAGTTGAGAATGCATTCGTTTATGAGACAACGGGCGACGGAGGTCGCAGAACAATCAGGCAAAGAAGCAGCTATAACGTACTTACAAGGGAAGGATACTTGGTCGCAGTGGCCATTCAAGATGAGATGTATATCCCCGTAGGTGGTTTCGAACGCTCATCTCAAATCTGTGTTCCAAATCTGCTAAACGATTCTGGGAACAAAGTTACGGGACCGATGCCTCCCTGTGTTATACCGCACTAATGAACGGATCACCGAGTCGAGCAAACACCGTATCTGTGCAAAGGTGGCCGAGCGGGTAGTGTGGTTGACTGGTGGACATGGCATCAAGGTTCGATTCCTTGATGCATGCGCTCGTTTTGCTTTTCCATAAAATGTGTTCTAAACGCTTGCAAAACCTTTTTAGGCTCAATATTGGGCATCTACGGAGCTCCCTCAAAATTTAGGAACACTGAAAAGGATTATAAGGGAGGTTTTTTTTGCCCCTCACCTGCCGAATAAGGGTGGAGTTACTGGAGTTACATTCGAACAAAAGAGGAATTCTGAGCATTTGCTCAAAATGGGTTCAAGAAGCTTCAAGGAGGAAGGTTTCAAATGATTCATCGCGTCAAAAGCTATTCTATATGTTAACAGCAAATATTCTGACCAAAGGTGGTGTCATCATACCTGATGGAGAACTTTCGTTCTTGCAGCATAACGTGGGCACCACCTAGGAAGGGGCGGTAATGAAGAGCTTTCAAACCGCACTTATCGATGCTGTGAAAATAAGCCCGTTATCCTTTGTGAGGAAGTCGAGTCCGTGAAAGGCGATCACAATGATCCTCTGCGGTCGCCTGATGATGACAGCGACGATGGACGCACACTTTCGGAAGGATGTAGAGGTTCCGCAGTGAAACGTAGCTTTCAAGTTTGTGATCTGACCAATGAGCTCCAATTTCATGGCGCTGGTAGATGAGTCGATAGTCTCCTATAGTTCGAGTTTTTTGGTTGGTCGCAACTATTAGGTGCAAAACAAGCGGACCGATCTGCCCACCTATGGAGAACAGCGGATATTTTTATAAGTGATCCCTTTACACGGCAGTCATTTCCACCGGATACCGCTTTAAATCAACAATGGAGGACCATTGGAGAAAACTTCAAAGCAAGCCGTTGGTGGATTCAGGGTTTTGTGTACAGCATCATGGTACCATGCCTCACCGCACCATCACATTTGCCATGGATGGTCTCTTGAAAGGGCGTTTTCCTCAAGAATAGAGTTCGCGGATAATCATATATGCACATAAAGCGATAAATTATTGTTCTACAGTATTTCCCCAACAATGCCAGTTGACTTTTACCTCCGCTTTGAAAGCGCGGACAGTATTCGAAGAACGTGAGGGCCGTGTCCCTCCCAAAGAGGGCTGTGGTCGGATGACTCATTCGACCGCCATCTACCGTAAGTGATGCAAGGAGTTGCCGAAGATTTCGGAACACTATTTTGAGTGTTCGGAGGCGTACATATATATACGGTCAGTAGTGGTAATTTTTTTCATCGAATTACTATTCCCCGGAATCCTAAATTGTGCGGGAGCTCCGTAGATGCCCAATATTGAGCCTAAAAACGTTTTGCAAGCGTTTAGAACACATTTTATGGAAAAGCAAAACGAGCGCATGCATCAAGGGATCGAACCTTGATGCCTGCCATGTCTCTCAGTCCACTACACTACCCGCTCGGCCACCGCTGCACAGATACAGTGTTTGCTCGGCTCGGTGATCCATTCATTAGGGTGGTATAACACAAGGAGGCATCGGTCCCGTAACTTTGTTCCCAGAATCGTTTAGCAGATTTGGAACACAGATTTTCGATAAGTATCTTTCCCTTGTTAGAAAAGTGATCAATGAGGCACATGATATATTAATTAGAAGAAGATGATGTGTGGTAAGGTCTACTTAGATCGAGATAAACCTTATGAAAAATGGCTTCGGCGAGCATTGGTAAAAGGTGCTCGCGGTTGGCCGGATGACTTCGTTTTTTCTGACGTGCGTCGCAAGAGCGGACGTAACGATACACATCTTCTTTCATAGTTGGCCAAAGGAACTTACGAGCAATCTTGCCTACTGTTTTCTTCCAAGCAAAATGGTTGACGTCAGATGTTGGGCTGTTGTGAAAGGCAATGCAATCGGGCTCACGATGCTTAACAGGGAGAAGAAGAGTCTCGTACTTGCGTCAGCGTAGTTGACACGTTCTGTAAAGGCAACCATTCTTACGAATCGAGCAAGGGTCTGCGAGTGCCATGGCTTCGATCTTGTCGAAGTCGGACGCTGTCGGCGAAAGATCGCCCGTTTTTAAAAAATGCATTATAGCATTTCATAAGGGGTCTTGCTTTTGCTTAATTGGGATATCGTAAGGGCGGACAGGAGCTGGATCGGGTGACTGAACTAGGCAAACGGAGAATTCTACGATAGGGGGTTGGAGGGCTTAAGTCGAGCAAGGGTGGAGACCTTTTTAGGTGCTCATCGAGCAGAGTCCCCTAAAGGTACGGTATTCAAAATTACAGTCAGGATCTTGTTACGAGAACCACCACTTCGGCGTGGAAAACACTTGAAGAATTTTCATCAACGCCAGGTCCCCAAAAATGAATAGGAAGGACGAGTGCCTAGCCGTAGCTAGTGATCTCTCGCCTTTTTCTGACTTTTGTGGGTTTTATACGCCTCCGGTATCACGGCGAGAGGGATATGGCATATCATCTAAAGCTTGAACCGGTTTTTGAAGTTGAATTGTTGAATGAGGGACGGATAGCGATTATCTTTAGGTTTCCAACTTTGAAGAAGGCGATAACGCCGAAACGTAAGTTGATAATAATCTATTTAACATCTTGGTAGCTGGTTTTATGGAAAGTTTAAAAATAAAATCAATCCAAAGCCATGCCAAGGTTCATTGAGAGTCGAACATGGATGCTGACTGCATGCTCATCAGGCTCTCGCAGAGTCCAAGTCTCTGAGGCGCTGTCAAAGCAGGAAGGACAGCAGTGTCGAAAAGGTGAGCGCGGAGCCGGATGTTCTTTGTCTTCTTCACTACTCCCTCGATATTCTTAGATGCTCCCCACGCGGCGCGTTTCCCTCCGCACAGCTTCGGAGCTAAGTCGTTCATCATGTTGACTTCCCGACCTAGATACACATAGCTAGAGCATTCGGAGATACTCGTTCCGTTCAACGTGAAGGGAGCATCAGGGACCACTCCGTTTCTCATGAACGTGGTCTTATGAGCTTTAATCTTAATCCAACCTTTCTGCAAGCCTTGTCGAATTCGGCCAGCATTTGGTTCGCCTCTCGATGCTCGGTGTTATCAGCACGATGTCATCTGCAAAGCGAGATGATGTAAGCGGCGGCTGTCGGCCTTCACTCCCATGCCTCCCCATTCCATACGACGCACGATGTTCTCGAGAGCGGTGCTGAAATGTTTGGGCGAGATGGTATCGCCCTATCGAGTCGCTCTCCTCACGTTGATGATTCCCTTAGAGAATTCCGAGATCCTGGTCGTGAAGTCGCTGTAGAGCCCATGAAGCATCCTTATATATTGTAGGAACACCCTGATTGCCCAGGGCCTCAATTACCGCTTCTATCCCGACGGTATCAAAGCCTTCTTCAAATCGATGAAGGTAAGACGTAACGGCATTCGATACCCTCGCGATACTTCTTGGGTTTTCTAACGGTGAGGATGTGATCGATTGTTCTGAACCCTCTCCGAAACCCTACTTGCTCGCACGGCCATCCTTCACTTAATATTCTGCCAATCCTGTTTAGGATGTTAAGAGTGAAAAATTAATAGATTACAGACAGCAGGCAAATTGGGCAATATTTCTCAATGTCACCTAGATCTCCCTTCTTATACAATCGCACTAATTTGCTAGTTTTCCGCGAAGTCCGCGAAGTGAGTTTCTACAGGTACCGCGTGAAGGGTCCAGGATTTTTACAATGACTGGCGGAAGACTCTTAAGATGTTCTGCTCCGATCTTGTCAGACCGTAGGCCGTCCCTCACTTCTAGATGAGATGGGATGCCCAATATTGGAAGGGAGAACTGAAGGGACGACATATCGGTTTTGCCTGAAATGATAGGTAGGAGGTAGGCGTGGCTTTCGAAGAAATCACGATTGAAATCATAAATGTCCTCCATTGCCCTTCGAGATGCAGTAACTGTACGGAACAGTTACTGCATCTCGAAGGGCAGTGGTGAAGGTCATCTATGAGGTCTTGGTCTTATAACTGACGAAGCTTCGACGGGTTTTGTGAATGCTCTTTCTAGCCGCGGCGGTTTCGGTCGAAACCGCTGCTTTTCTCTCTTTCAGATCTTCCTTTATCACTGCTCTGCATAGCTTTGCAAGTTCGGACGTGAAGATGTTCGACGAGATGGTCGTATTCTTCAACGATGTGGTCTCTAAGGAAATCTTCACCCAAACTCGCCAGTGAGACGAAGTGATCTCAGTTTACAACTGTTGTGGGGCTTCGTTTTTCGCACTTCACAGCTTCCTCTCCACGCGTTGAAAAGCGACATTCAGCGCAGAGGAGGCAATGAACCGAACCCGTGTAGAACTTCGTAACAATACGACGTCAGTCAGGCAAAACTATTGATTGACGATGATGTGATCTATTTCATTATGGTATTGCCCACCAGTGGACCCCTATGTCCATCGGGAATTAGAGGGCTCCTGGAACTACGAGTTACCATGGAAAGTGTAGGTCGACATTATTAACTCGGGCAGGCTTTCACCCTGCTCATTCCATTCGTTTATGTGAGCCCCGATGTGGAGCATTTCAGCCGTTCTTATGGACCAGTCGTGGCATTGGAATCACCGACGAAGATCTCGAAGAAAGTACGGTCTTCTCTGTGGAGCCCCTCTGAATCGATATAAAATGCTTCCAGCTCTTCTCCGTCGTAGCTCGATGTTGGTGTGCAAACAGCGAAAATTGTTAGAGCTGGGGTTGAGCCACATATTCTCAATCGCAAACGTTCGATTCAGGTTGCCAAGTCTTTGTACGAATAGATGATCAAGGCCAAGTGCGGGTTACGAAGACACCTACACCGCCTGCGCCTCCGCTGTCGCATGTTGCAGTTAACAGCTCTTCCCCATTTTCAAAAATGGCGTGCAACGGGTGCCATCTCGTCTCGGTCAGTCCAATGACGTCGTATTTGATCTTCCTGGCTTGCATCACCTGCATTGGAAGGACAGATCGCCATCTTGGTCCTTCTCTTTTTAGGCAGCTTGACATGGCCCTGAGATTTTAGCAGCCTCTCCCGAGCGGTCCAACCCAACGCTGCCGCATCGGGGGCGCTCTCATGCTCAGGGAAATGAGGCCCACTTTTATTACCGTTTTTGGCATATGAATATCCACGTGCAGCTTGCCATAGGACCAATATAAACAGTATCGGTTTACTTCCCTTTTCATAACAGTTTCCCCATTAGATGATATTCCCCAATTTCAACGATCTGATGCCGCTTCGTGGGTATCAATCTCTTGACACTAATAGGTGGTCATGGAATTGTTTCCACTCGAACCTCCTCTAGTTCCTAGTGGTTTGATTGTCCTGCGTCGTGGGAGCAGGTTGTGATTTTTAGTCTGTGACGTCATAAATAAACTGGATATTAATCAACGGACCAATATAAAGAGCATCGGTTGACTTACCATTTCATAACTGTTTTCTCACCGCGCTCTTGTGATCTTTACGCCCTTGAGTGTGCCTACGTGACTTTCGGGAGGACACACAAACGGGCATACAAACGGACACACAAAGTTAGCGCTTTATATATAGAGAGGATATCTTCTTTATATAAGTATTATTCGAGAGGACAATGGAAGCTCTAACGCGAAATTCTATCGAGCAGTAGAAAAACGTTGGCGAGAGCGCAGTAGAAAAACGTTGGCGAGAGCTTTCGGAAGATACAAGTCGACATCCTGTGGTAAGGACGAAAGCATGCGGCAGGGTAACAGGAGTTGCCTCTCTCTTGGTAGGTAGGTGGTAGGCTGTGTGCAACTCAACGCAGGAAGAACGATTCAACCGCGACTTCGGGCGGACGGATAAGGTGAGCTCGAGCGAGGGGGACTCCACGCCTTAGTTTTTTGACAACTACTTGACCATAGCTTCGAACGTCAAGCGGTAAGTCGGCCAATATAAAGCCTCTCATAGCTGTAAATTGCTAGCATTTCGCATCAGGACACGTGAAGTGGCATAGTGGCAGGAGTCGCGCTATCGCACACACATGTCACCAGTAGACCGAATACGCGGTTAATAAGCCATTACGATTCTCACTGAAGTGGAATGCAGCAAGGGGGCCCTCAGAAAGATGTAACTCCAAATGGCTTCGAGATCCAAGGAGATGACCAGGTTCCTGTCTGAGTTATTCCTTTTGAAGATTCGAAAGGATACAGTAGCGGAGGAAGTGTGAGAGTATGACAAACTTTCTAAATAATAAATCACAATAAATAAATAAAAAACTTTCCAAATACCATAATCATTTCTCAAACAAAACGTAACCACGAACTGTAGTTATGTTCGGTTAGTGGAGGTGAGGAAAAATCGTTGGAATACCACTTCCACTATTCCTCAGATGGGAGGAAGGGCTGGTGACTAGTCAACATAGGATGTAAAAGCACTTTGCAAGCGTTAAGGGCCTATTCATGAAGAATTAAGGTAAGCGAATGCGTCAAAGGAATCACCATGACACTACTATGAACCGCCGCCCCTCGGTTTGCCTGTTCCGTGACTTAGTAGATAACTGAGGGGGCGAACAAATTCGTATATTTGTCCTCAAAATCGTTTAGCAGGTTTGCAGTGTGGGTTTGAGGTCAGTTCTGAAAAACGCATATGGCGGCATACATCTCGCCTTGAATGTCCACTACGACCAGTTCTTTCCCTTGTGAAATCAAAGAGTTGACAAACAAGTTGACGGAATCGCTGTGGAATGAGTGATGAATACAGACCTCTAAAAGTACCAGGCGGCTACGCACGCTCTCGCGCGCTAGGGGCTCTAGCCATGAGAGACGGGGCCGCATGAGCTGATTTGTATTATAGATCTTTATCGGATTTATCAGTTTCCGCTCAAACCTCGCCTCGTCTGGTCCTGCCACCCACCATAAGTGTTCCCATCCTGTCGCCTGTATCCCTACCAAGTTTGAACTTTCTAGGTCCATGGGGACAGGAGTTATGAATTTTCGCCCAAACCCCGCTCCTTGTGAGCGGAGTCTGGTTCTACCACCCACCATAAGTTTTCCCATCACGGTTCCTGTACTCCTACCAAGTTTGAACTTTCGAGATCCATGAGGACAGGAGTTGTGAATTTTCGCCCAAACCCCGCCCCTTGTGGGCGGAGTCTGGTTCTTCCGCCAACCATAAGTTTTCCCATCACTGTTCCTGTACTCCTACCAAGTTTAAACTTTCTAGGTCTATGAGGACAGGAGTTATGAATTTTCGCCCAAACCCCGCCCCTTGTGGGCGGAGTCTGGTTATACCACCCACCATAGGTTTTCCCATCATGCCGCCTGTACTCCTACCAAATTTGAATTCTCTAGGTCTATGGGAACCGGAGTTATGGATTTTCGTATATAAGTGTAAGAAACGATGCGAGCTTCGAGGCATGCTCCGCCCATTGTGGGCGGACCTCCGCTGACGTCATCTATGCTGGAGACACCTTTGACAATAATTCTCCTACATCAACTTTTTCCTGCTCTGTTGGCTTCCTCCAAACCGAGCTATAAACGTTTTCATAAAGCATTGCATTTCTGGAGAACGCCCCGCCCACCGGGGATGTGTCTCCTCAATTCGATCTAGCTTACCAATGCACACCTCTAGCCACCTTTAAACCCCAATTTTAAGGCCGTCTTGTGACTGAATTTGAAATCACGGTCCTCAGTCCAGCTCATTTCGATGCACGCCACGCCCATTGGTGGGCGGGGCTTCGCCCAAGCTAATGTGTGCTTTATACTTCTGAGGACATGGCCCACCCATCCTACGCTTGACCCGGTCTCTCCAGGCAGATCTAAAGGAGTTAAGGAATTTCGTGACAGACATACAGACAGAACGACAGACATACAGACAGAACGACAGACAGACAGACAGACAGACAGACAGACAGACAGACAGACAGACAGACAGACAGACAGACAGACAGACAGACAGACAGACAGACAGACAGACAGACAGACAGACAGACAGACAGACAGACAGACAGACAGACAGACAGACAGACAGACAGACAGACAGACAGACAGACAGACAGACAGACAGACAGACAGACAGACAGACAGACAGACAGACAGACAGACAGACAGACAGACAGACAGACAGACAGACAGACAGACAGACAGACAGACAGACAGACAGACAGACAGACAGACAGACAGACAGACAGACAGACAGACAGACAGACAGACAGACAGACAGACAGACAGACAGACAGACAGACAGACAGACAGACAGACAGACAGACAGACAGACAGACAGACAGACAGACAGACAGACAGACAGACAGACAGACAGACAGACAGACAGACAGACAGACAGACAGACAGACAGACAGACAGACAGACAGACAGACAGACAGACAGACAGACAGACAGACAGACAGACAGACAGACAGACAGACAGACAGACAGACAGACAGACAGACAGACAGACAGACAGACAGACAGACAGACAGACAGACAGACAGACAGACAGACAGACAGACAGACAGACAGACAGACAGACAGACAGACAGACAGACAGACAGACAGACAGACAGACAGACAGACAGACAGACAGACAGACAGACAGACAGACAGACAGACAGACAGACAGACAGACAGACAGACAGACAGACAGACAGACAGACAGACAGACAGACAGACAGACAGACAGACAGACAGACAGACAGACAGACAGACAGACAGACAGACAGACAGACAGACAGACAGACAGACAGACAGACAGACAGACAGACAGACAGACAGACAGACAGACAGACAGACAGACAGACAGACAGACAGACAGACAGACAGACAGACAGACAGACAGACAGACAGACAGACAGACAGACAGACAGACAGACAGACAGACAGACAGACAGACAGACAGACAGACAGACAGACAGACAGACAGACAGACAGACAGACAGACAGACAGACAGACAGACAGACAGACAGACAGACAGACAGACAGACAGACAGACAGACAGACAGACAGACAGACAGACAGACAGACAGACAGACAGACAGACAGACAGACAGACAGACAGACAGACAGACAGACAGACAGACAGACAGACAGACAGACAGACAGACAGACAGACAGACAGACAGACAGACAGACAGACAGACAGACAGACAGACAGACAGACAGACAGACAGACAGACAGACAGACAGACAGACAGACAGACAGACAGACAGACAGACAGACAGACAGACAGACAGACAGACAGACAGACAGACAGACAGACAGACAGACAGACAGACAGACAGACAGACAGACAGACAGACAGACAGACAGACAGACAGACAGACAGACAGACAGACAGACAGACAGACAGACAGACAGACAGACAGACAGACAGACAGACAGACAGACAGACAGACAGACAGACAGACAGACAGACAGACAGACAGACAGACAGACAGACAGACAGACAGACAGACAGACAGACAGACAGACAGACAGACAGACAGACAGACAGACAGACAGACAGACAGACAGACAGACAGACAGACAGACAGACAGACAGACAGACAGACAGACAGACAGACAGACAGACAGACAGACAGACAGACAGACAGACAGACAGACAGACAGACAGACAGACAGACAGACAGACAGACAGACAGACAGACAGACAGACAGACAGACAGACAGACAGACAGACAGACAGACAGACAGACAGACAGACAGACAGACAGACAGACAGACAGACAGACAGACAGACAGACAGACAGACAGACAGACAGACAGACAGACAGACAGACAGACAGACAGACAGACAGACAGACAGACAGACAGACAGACAGACAGACAGACAGACAGACAGACAGACAGACAGACAGACAGACAGACAGACAGACAGACAGACAGACAGACAGACAGACAGACAGACAGACAGACAGACAGACAGACAGACAGACAGACAGACAGACAGACAGACAGACAGACAGACAGACAGACAGACAGACAGACAGACAGACAGACAGACAGACAGACAGACAGACAGACGAAGCGCTTTATAGTAAGTAGGATATATGAGATTAATTTATCCTCAAAAACAATTACCACAGTGAAGCCTTTCTGTACTCTATGACACAGGAATCCGCGAAAACGTTAAGCAATACTATCACTAAATCTGAAGGCCAGACCAAGAAATAGGCGCGTCATAAAACTCACTAAACCTGAATTTATTGGCATACTAAACCTGAATTTATTGGCACCTTGTAGAGTGACTGGATCAGACTGTACAGGCGAAGTAGCGATTCCTGAAAGAGTGAAATCGACCAGTAACAGCTTAATCAAAGACTACGCCCTCAATTTTGATGTTGATAATGACCGCTGTGCCCACATCCACCAGCTCAATTACACGTGCACACATCACAATCACATTTCATTGTGTAATCGAGAAACATTCACCAAACAAAAAATCCTCTTTGTTCTAAAAAAAACAAGTAATCCCGCGTACATAAACACGCAAACTTCTAGCGAATTCAGTCAAACAGACATATACCACGTTCCTCGAATAAGAAGGTAAGTTACATCGATCCATGTCTAGAGAATCGTCAGGATCTGAATCACAACCGCAATCGTTGCGGAATGAGACAAGAACTGAACTGACTAAGCAAACATATGAAAACCACAGTTGAAGCTAGGAGAGAATAAAACGCATTACAACGAACAAGGAGGCACAATAGGTACGCACTGATAATGAGGGCAAAAGGATCAAAATAGAACGGCTAAAACCGAACTGTTACAGATTATATCATGATTAGAAAAAAATTGCATAAAGCACTTTTGAGTTCCGTCATAGCCTCAGAAATTAACGAGGTCATTTCAGTATTGCCTTTCAGTGTCAATAGAACTTGGCTACGATCAACAACGGGATGTTCATAAAATAATGGAGACGACATAATGACCAGAACTCTCCAGTCAACACCAAGATGAGGGCGAGCCGAACTAGAAGTTAAACTTGAAGCTGAACGGTCTCCGCCCTCTCGGAACATGAACCCACCAGGAAAAACTGCAAACCTTTGTAATGAAGGTTACTCTACATGGGAGTAGTTAAGAAACAACGAAATCCAAAAAAGTCAATTCACGCAGAAATAAGTTTGTGCTAAATGAACAAATACTGGCTTATCAAACGCACCCGTAAATGATAAATGCGTATGCCCCACCTTGCTTAGCGTCTGGGTCTACAGAAGGGTCGATTCCCTGAATCGAACTGCGCTCGTTCTCCCTAGCAAAATATGCCCAACACAGCTATCCTTGTAAAGGGCACAGTCTTATAGTAAAAGATAGCACGAAAAAGTCACGAAAAAAATTTGGAGTCGCTCACCATCATCTGAAAAGCACCTCTTTCGCAGCGGCGATGTCTATAAACTTCGCCTCAGCAGTTTTCTTTTCCCTTCTTCATCGGCTTGAAGTTGTCTTGGGATGCCACTTCGAGCTAACTTTCTATACGCTTTGCTGACATCCGTCTTAACTTGCGTTTCTAGAAAAGCCCATGCATTACATTAGTCACTGAATTACATTGCTTCTTCCTGTATACTACATCATTAATATCCTAAAAAATTATAGAAGAGACTTAATAAAAGCAGACAATGTGGAACGATAAAAATGCCTCAGGGATTAGAAGGAACTGGACCGATTCGGATTAGGCATAACATAGAAATTGTAGATCATGCACAAGTCCAATAGAAAGAGAAGGGAAACAATGGCAGACATCTCAAGGCACTACTGATTCATCAAAGAAAAAAGAATGCATTGAGTTTTCGAATGTCACTCAAGTGCCGGAAGTGTAAGGCCTCGGGGGAAATAAGAAGCTTTTGATTTGGAAAAGCAACTCATTCTTTACAAAGAGCTAATGATGCCTAAGGCGAAAAGCCGAAGAGAAAAAAACAATACGATGAAACCAAAAAATGCAAGTCACGGATTTTCTTACAACTATATCCTTTTCAGCCCAAGAATTTTATAGTAGTCGCGCTTCCCAGCTTGTTTCTTCAGTTTTCTGGGCTTTCTCCAAGCCTTCCTGTGCTCGCTTAGACTCCCACATGCACTTGATAAGCCTTGTGGAAGTCTTCGATAGCTAAATAACATGTGTAGAGGAATGCAAACACAGAAACCCTGGTCTCGAGTACATGAATGTAAGATGATGCCAATTGAAATTCGGACTATCCACATCCTATTAGTTATGGAACGCAAACAAACAACAAACGTACCATGCCCGTCCGCTGGCCATTTGCCAACTTTTGCGGAGATTCGTTTGTGGACTTCTGTTGGCATGTGCCACGGCCGTGGCTAATTTTAGTCCGCAAGCGATCGGATTGGCGACGAGGTGTTTTGTTTTGAAATGAAGTGATGAGAAAGTAGTGGGGGCCGCTGAATTGCAGTGACTAAAGGAGTTTGAGGGCATATCAATGAAACATTTCTAAGGTGCAAGGAGGGTCGTGGGTGCTTCTCACCGAGCTCCTTGCACTTAGAAACGGCAAGATCTTCAGGCCCCTGCTAATTACCTGCGTACTATTTTTATTTAGAAACTTTCCTTAGAGCATAGTTCTTCGAATATCATTTATATGCCCTTCTTCCCTTGGAGGCATAAAGATGTAACAAATTTAAAAAAAACAGAACAAGGTGAGTCTCATCGCTGATAGGCTGTTATGAGGGATCCCTGGTTAAAGGGTGTCACGTATTGCATGTATATGTGACTTAATGACAGGATTATCCTTGTATTTTACCAAGAAAAAGTAGCAGATTGACTGCCAGTACTTGATCATTAAAAAGATTATCTTTGTTGTGTTTCAACATAATTTGATTGTCACTGTGTTCTAGTTGTAAACGTTTATGTAATGCGCTAGACGGAACCGAAGTAGTATTCTTTGAAGCACCCACACGACTTCCGAAATCTTCTGCATCATTGGCGGAAGTACAGGGCGTTGGATGGAAAGTTGCTAAAAGAACTTTGCAATTCAAACATTGAACTCCGTAACCTACATCCATCATTATCGGATTGCCCAGAGGCAGGTGGTTTGAAATGGGGAAATTTTCATGACATTCGAAATGACGGTAACCATCTCAAATCCGTTACCAAGTCCCATTCCATTACAAACAAAAGCAGTTCAATTTGCTCCGGCAAGAAAAAAAAACAGATACTTAGGCGACATTACCTGTACCCTTAGCTAGCTACCAAATCCCAACGATTGGAAAAGGAGCAAGGTTTTTCTAGGACGATTAGGGCCAACCGTTGCTTCATTAGAATCAATCAAATCACTCGGATTATTTACAAGATAGCCCTTCCGTCAACAAGTTCAGTTTCAATGACAAATTTGATGCTATACTAACTTTGGTCATGTTTACCAAGATTGGATAACATGGCAAAGCTGAGCGATCGCATCCGACTTTTGTTTTTAGTTTCAAATGAAACAACGTCCCCAACTTCGTTTATTATCTTATTCTAACCAAGCTTTCATTCGCAAGCCAAAAATGTGCGGATCGAAGCTGAGGCGGGGCCACGGGCCGGTGGCACCGTGCCAACAGAGGTCCCACAACGAATATCTGCAAAAGTTGGCAAATTGCCACGAACGGGGCATGTACATTTTGTTTGCGTTCTTAGTTATGAAGTATCTTGAGCAACAAGAATATTTCGCGCAAAATACTACCCTGTTATTACCCTCAATCAATATCGCTCATCCATAAGGTACACTTCAGCACGATCACAGAGAACTTCGACATCGTTCGGATCACTGTTCTCCAAAACATCCGTGCACTGCTGGATCGCTTCGTCAATATGGCCAAGCTTAATAACATCACTGGGGCCTACGAAAGCAAATAGTCAAACTTGTCAAAACCAATGTAAAAGACAAACCTTCATGTTGCACCTACATAGGTGTCGAATAGATATCCATTTGGATTTCGCTTACTTTAGTTTTCAAATTTTTAGAACTTGTTGACCCTTTTCTGAAAACATGTCATCCAGTCCCTGCACGAGCCGTGGCGTCATTCATTGATTCTATGAGAAGGAGAAATTATGAATAATAACGAATAAGATAGAAAAAAGTAACATGTGGAAACAAAGTACCCCTCATTTTTTGCGAGTTTTCTTAACTTTCTTGTAGAACGGGAAACATTCCTTGTGATCAGGATTCAACTTGAGACACTCACGAATTTGGCTGCAATCGGGACATAATGTGAGAACCGAAAACAAATAACGTCTGGAAAGAGTTTTAAAAAACTTACTACAAAGACTGTTCAACCTCTCCGATCCCATAATAGAGCTGTTGCGATCCTCAAGTAATCATCCGTACTGTCTGCCACCAAACTTTGTGAGAGTTCGCATATCAGCGATAGCCTTTCTCACCTCACCCCGTGATTCCAAACACTTAGCTCGGAGCCGATACAACGAGGGATCCCACATGAGATGCTTAACAATACCACTTTAAACAAAAACGGCTTCAAATATGAATTAGCGGAAGCACCATACCTCGACAGCCTTGTTCAAGTAATTACTCAGCCGAATGATAATCTTTCCGCTCGAAAAAAGATTTTGCCTGATGAGGTACTGTCGTAAAACAGCTACCATATTCTTACTTTGGGCGGCTACTTCCACATTTACGTGGCTCTACGGCTAAACTAATAAGAACAGGACAACAACAAATAAAAGTAGACGTAGAATCAGTCGATCCCTCCAAAATGAGGTAGCACTTACAACTGGCATGGAAGTCGCTCTCCGCAGCGTCTACATCTCCTTGCTTCAAAAGAACATTCCCTCGCTGTATCCTAAGCCTGAATAAAGGATGTGTGACAGGAAGGAGTGTGCTCAGTAGTTCACAATGTTTGCATTGGCCAGAAAAGAAATCAAATCGAAACAAATAGTGTTACTCTAGGCAAGATTCTGAATCTAGCTGAGTTGAATGCTGTCAACTATAGATGGGAAATAACGGCGGCAAAAATGACGTTCAGACTGCCTAAGCTCACCAGGGCGCACCTGGTACCAATTGTTGACGAAACTAGGGCCACATGACACCACGTCACGCGAGGCGCAGAAAACTGGGGTGCGCTTCCTTCCGCGCATACGTCGAAATTAGGTCACGCCGCAGGCAGTCGCAAGCGGGCGCGTCAACATGCGATTTTTGACAGACGTCGGCAGTTGTCAATGGGACATACGGATTGTCGTATGGTCCCAGCAGTCAGCCTGAAGAGAAGATAGCACGGATGATTCAACTCGAGATCGCAGTGGGTTCTGCCGCGCGCGAAGTGGGCGGGTGACCGAAATTCGACTGACGCACGGAACGGACGTTCTCCAGCCAACTGCGATGTCTAAATGGACGCGTATGAACCATGCAAGGGCTTTGCGGTTTGGGACTATTTCTCAGTGCCCCGACATTTTAAATACAACATCGGGTGCTCCAGCGGTGTGTACGTTCCTAGATGGGGAATCTTCTTCAATGTACCGCCTTGCTGCCTCATTTCCTGATTCCTCTATTTCTACATAGAGAAAAATTCGACACGTCTATTCTACTCCACCTTGCTTCTACAAGTAGACCTCCTTTATTTCTCAATCGTGCCTTCTAAATTGCATTCAAGTATCCGCCCGCGGGTAAGGTTATTCGAACCTCAAAACCAATGCACGGTTCAAGAGTGCCCATCGCAAAATCGCAGTGAGCTGTGCCGTGCGCGACGTGTGTGGCGTGACCTATTCCCAACGGCGATTTGAGCAGACGTTCCCCATGCTCACTGTGTTCCTTAGATAAAGAAATCGATCGCTGTAAAATTCCTGTACAAGGAAGCTGTGGAAAAAATCCAACATATACCTGCTTATGTGCAGGTGGGAACAATATCGCGATATTGGCCTTTATCCCGACATGCAAATTCATGCTTCTCATGAGCGATGACCAGGACTTCCTCACCCAATGGCTATTTTAAGAGGAAAGCTGAATTCTGAGAACGTACAATGTCGAAGAGCGGGAGTGGGTGCACAAGAATACACATAATCATAAGGTTCTCCACATTACACGGAGTGGTTTCCAGAAATTTCACATTTATTTAATTATTTATTCATGTATGCCACTTCACGCGCCTCGAAAGGGTAATAATAACAGTTACTGTGGTTTTCTGAGAAGTTAAAGATAGAGAGAATATCGAGCAACTATTATCACCCTATTTTACGAGCAGAGCACGCACAAGACTATAAATACCACAAATGAATACAAGACCATTAATAGGTGGGGAGGAGTGCGGTGGAGACCTTTTTAACAGGAGTGGCCGCGGTTGGCATCCAACTACAATAACTACACCAGTCGGTAATATTGCCCCAAACAAATAGAGGAGCTTCCCTTCGGCACATGAGTATACCGATGAGCCTCGTGGAACAGGGGGAGCCAGGTACTAACCGAATCCTTGATATTCTTGACATCATAGTAGGGTTCAGCCCTTATTTCTCGATGGCGGGACCAATGAGGAAACACTCGAAAAGAGAAAGAATGTGATGTATGAAATGTCATACTACCCCGTTTCCACAGACAACACATATGAAAAAAAACATTGATAGTCCTAATGATAATTCTATTAGTGAAGCCTCGTGCCCGAACTAACAGTAAGTCAGCTAGTAGTGTCATGTCACACTATTTGTGGGGCGCTGTTACAGAGTGGATGGGAGTCCGGTGTAGCTATCTGAAATGATCATTTTAGCCAGATTTCAGAGCTCATCACATCGAAAACACCAAGTCTCAATAAAGTTTTCTTATACTTCTTACCGTTTACTGACCCAAATACTAAGGTGTCCATGAAGTTCGTTGGCCATTCGTTTTTTCAGAACTTGTAAAGATAACTCACCAAGTTGAACTTACTAGTCCATGATATAATCTCCATACACACCCACCAACTTTCGCCAACGACGATCGTTTAGAGAGGCAACTCCATCCTCCTGAAGGCCGGCCGGCCGCGACTCGCCCCAGTCCTCGATCACGTCCTCGAGGTCGCGCTCGTTTTTCAGCTGTTTTCCGTCCAAGAAATTTTGCATGGACCGGAAGATGTGGTAATCGCATGGACTGATGTCCGGGCTATACGGTGGTTGCGTGACCGTCTTGATGCCCAGCCTGCCCAGGAAGGCCTGAGTATCTCTCGCTTTGTGGGGGCGCGCGTTGTCCCAGAGCAACCACGAATTTGCAAGTTCCTAGGATAAGGCGGCAGCTTTCACCTTGAACTCCTGCAATTCTTCGAAGAGGGTCTCTGCCGTCACTGTGGCATTGTTGGGTAGGATGCTGTAGTGGACGACGCCGTGGCGAGAGAACCAGAATGTCAGAAGGCCCTTCTTTCCATGCATATTTCTCTTTGCACGGCTTGACGGGCGCGCATCGAAATCCATTCAAACCGATTTGTTGGCAGGATTAGAGTAGTAGACCCAATTCTCATCTTGGCAAATGAGGGAGTCCAGAATCTTCCTCAGGCCTCTGAGTCTGAGGTTGTCGGAGCACACCTCAACCCGCTTCCTTGCCTGTGCCGGCGTGAGGTCGTGAGGGACAACTCGACGCTTCTTCGGCACCTTGCCAGATTCAATAAATACTTTGTGGATGGTGGAACGGGGTACCTGTGTGACCTTGCTGAAGTCGCGCAAGGACGACGTCGGTTCATCGTCCAGGGCATCCAGAATGCCTTGTCGATCGACGGTGGCTGGGCGACCGGACCTCGGCATATCTTCGATGTCATAGTTTCCATTGGTGAAGCGAGTTCACCATTTTGACATTCAGTTCTTAGAAGGGTTGTTATCACCAAACTGCTGACGCATCATGGTCGTGGCCTGACGCCTGGAGATGCCCAGGCTGTAGTAGTCCAGCAAACATCGGCGGTGGTGGTGACTATCACTCACCTTCACTGCTTTATTGTGGGAATAGCAGGAAAGGAAATTCAGAGCTAGCTAGCTTAGAAGATAGCCCATCGCGAGTACTTTCAGTCGCGTTGCGTAACGCGACGCTGTTTGCAAATGACCAACGAACTTTATTGACACCCCAATAACTCGGTTGGTAGTTTTTGAATTCCTAGCCGTGCGATAGAAGTATGAGCGGCACGTAATCGAGCGAAGTTTCTTAAGACTTCTTTGATGATATATTCCAAACCTCCCGGATCTTTCGCTGCAGAGTTTAAAAACCCAATAGTTGCTTGGTTTCTACCTTGTTTCATGTCTGAGTATTCGGAACCTCGGAGTCAGGTCACTCACGAACTTCATTTGTTCAAACTCGTCAGCCCTAACCATTTCATTCGTTATTCGTAATCCGGCATATAACACGGGGCAGTCCCCGGGTAGTTTCTAAGGTAAACCAACCTGGTGAAATACGGCGGACCTTCCACTTTGGTCACCACTTTCTTGAGAATGGGGTTCCATAGATGAGAGCAATAGTTCAGATGAGGTATTACGTGGGCATTATAGTATAAGCGCAGAAGTATATTATAATCATTCACCTGGGTGTTACGGAATATCACGAAGAGACCAGCAAAAGCTTTTTTACCACTTTAATGTAGGCTGATAATTTAAACGAGACTGTAGTTATATATCAACCAGGCGGCTACGCACGCTCTCGCGCGCTAGGGGCTCTAGCCATGAGAGACGGGGCCGCATGAGCTGATTTGTATTTTAGATCTTTATCGGATTTATCAGTATCCGCTCAAAACTCGCCTCGTCTGGTCCAGCCACCCACCATGAATGTTCCCATCCTGTCGCCTGTACCCCTACCAAGTTTGAACTTTCTAGGTCCATGGGGACAGGAGTTATGAATTTTCGCCCAAACCCCGCCCCTTGTGAGCGGAGTCTGGTTCTTCCGCCAACCATAAGTTTTCCCATCACGGTTCCTGTACTCCTACCATGTTTGAACTTTCTAGATCCATGAGGACAGGAGTTATGAATTTTCGCCCAAACCCCGCCCCTTATGGGCGGAGTCTGGTTCTTCCGCCAACCATAAGTTTTCCCATCACTGTTCCTGTATTCCTACCAAGTTTGAACCTTCTAGGTCTATGGGGACAGGAGTTATGAATTTTCGCCCAAACCCCGCCCCTTGTGGGCGGAGTCTGGTTCTACCATCCACCATAGGTTTTCCCATCATGCCGTCTGTACTCCTACCACATTTGAATTCTCTAGGTCTATGGGAACCGGAGTTATGGATTTTCGTATATAAATGTAAGAAACGATGCGAGCTTCGAGGCATGCTCCGCCCATTGTGGGCGGACCTCCGCTGACGTCATTTACGCTGGAGACACCTTTGACAATAGTTCTCCTACATCAACTTTGTCCTGCTCTTTTGGCTTCCTCCAAACCGAGCTATAAACGTTTTCATAAAGCATTGCATTTCTGGAGAACGCCCCGCCCACCGGGGATGTGTCTCCTCAGTTCGATCTAACTTACCAATGCCCACCTCTAGCCACCTTTAAACCCCAATTTTAAGGCCGTCTTGAGAATGAATTTGAAATCATGGTCCTCAGTCCAGCTCATTTCGATGCACGCCACGCCCATTGTGGGCGGGGCTTAGCCAAGCTAATGTGTGCTTTATACTTCTGAGGACATGGCCCACCCATCCCACGCTTGACCCGGTCTCTCCAGGCAGATCTAAAGGAGTTAAGGAATTTCGTGACAGACATACAGACAGAACGACAGACAGACAGACAGACGAAGCGCTTTATAGTAAAAAAATAGGATGTCTTTTATACATGTGCAGCTATGCATAATAGTGCCATTTGTTTTATACTCAGCCTGTACTGCATCACTTCAAAGGAGGACTATGCATTAGTTGATACTTACTGAAAATTCGCATGCAGCAAATCAATCTGAAGTGCTGCCTGCAGTTCCTTTTTAATGGAGCCATCCTATGCGGCGTAGAGTTTTACGTCGTCATTTGTACTTTTACCTCAGGTGACGATTTGACACTAGCGGGTAGTGTAAGGCTTGAGCATAGTTTGTAGAAGTTAGAGACTGAGAGGAGTGATTCATGCTTCAGTATGAATCTAATGTTGCAACTTCCATATCGCGGAGATAAAAGTCGGATGGAAGAAGATCAGAGGCGACGGTGATTCGAACAAGGGCTCCTACCTCGCCAGCTGCCCCCGAGCCCAACACCTACTGCGCCTCACGCTGTTCGTCGTCGTCGAAGTTATTCCTAGTGATAACCTATGTAATATGTGCTGGATCAATATTTGTCTAACAGACAATAAAATTGACTCCGCTAGTTATGTGTTGTTCTGACGGAAGATGTCAAGGGACAGAGCTAGCGCTAACTGTAGATCCATTGTATGAACTAGGAAAAGCAGCGATGATAGCACGCTCCCCTGAGAGACACCACTACAACAGTGGTGAATGTTAGAAAATCTCCGCCACACTTGATGGTCATATGTCTGTCGTATAAATACGACTTAAGCCACTCTGAGAGTTTTCCTTTGACACCGAGATGATAAAGCTTGGCAAGTAGTCTCTGAAGACATACTTTATCGAATGCCTTAGATAAGTCAACGGAAACAATATCCACGATTTACCGCTATTCAGTGCAAGAGTCCAACCATGCATGTTGTCCAGCAAATTAGACAGCGTCGACGACCCGCCCAGAAAAACATGCTGTTCTTTCCGTATCACTTGCAACTTATCCAGTTAAGTTATCATCTTATCCTTGATGATCTTCTCCATTACTTTTGCATTTGTAGGCGTTAGGTTCACCGGGCGAAAGTCAGAAACATGCTGACTATTCGAAATTTTAAGGAGACCAGAGACTAAAGCCTTTTTCCATATGATCGGATGCTTTCTCCTGAGAGCACAGAGATGTTGAGAATATATGTTAATGGCTGATATGGTGAGAGTGAACACTTTTAATTTACATTCTGACAAGGTCTTTCAGGGCGTAGGATGCTTCTCATAAAGGTCTTTTGCATGGTATAGGGGCATGAGCACCGAGTATAAAACTATGGTCCATTTCCGCTAAATGGCCTTCTGAATGCCAAAAAAGGGTGAAAAAAATTGTCAAAACTTGCCGTTTTAACCCACTAAGCGTCGTTTGTTTCATTCATGGCGTCGTCTGTCCGCACAGTAGAAGACCCCACTGGACTGCGTATTGAAAATAACGTGAATGGTAGCCAAAAAAGGGACCCACATGTTGAAACATGTTGGAAAGTGCGGGGAAGTATCACATATGCTCTCCACGGTTCCCCCACCAGCAGCGTCGGATGGTCTGGTGGATAGCGATGAGGACTTCGAGTTGGGACGGCTAGGTTGGGTTCATGGTTCGAATCCTTTGGGCTTTACTGTTTTGCCTTTTATGCTGCCACCTCCAGACTGGCTCCATATTACATCAGGGCCAAAGCAAGTGCCTGACTGGTCATGGTTGTGGCCAAGACCAGCGATAACCTCTACAAGTTGAATTTTACTGATTTTGACTGAGACGGTATCAGTAAGAGTATCCGTGGAACAGTCTTATAAGAGAAAGAGAAATAAAATTTTTTCACTAATTCTCGAATATTCATTCGTTCAAGTTTTCTACTGTTGTACAGACGGCTTCTTATACAGTCATGGCACTGTTAATTATGCAATTGAAACTCTTCTTCACACCGCATCTGTGCATTGTTCTGCATTTTTAGCTAATGATAAGGTGATAGATTAATTCGTCTAGATGCGACTCACATTTTTGCTTTTTGTTTTACGTATTTGATTGTTGAATTGATTTTATGTGGAGGTAGGAGGTGCTAAAGTGTACTCGCGCGTAACATATTCTCTAATCATATATGTACCTCTAATATCGGAAACCATGCTGGTTTTTTTGTAAATACCTAGCATGGAGGTATTTATATAGTGTTATAGCTAAAACAGCAGCAATGATTAAAAGCAGGAAAAGAAAGGGTTTGCACATGAATTCTAGGCTTTTTTTTGCTATGCGGAGTTCTATATTGATATTCAAAGAAATTGGCTCGAAATTGATGGACATTGTAACCGGTTATTCCTACGAAGATTCATTCTAGTCCTGATCTCCTTTTTAGCATTGAATGGGTGGGGTCCTTATTTTTCTCTGTGAAACTTCATCAATGAAATTTTTCTGCAACGGCTGCGATCAGAGATCGTTTTAGGGAGTGGGTGAACAGAATTAGCAGACAGTCCCAGTTACCCAGAGCCGAGCCGAATGCTTCGGTGATATTTGCAGAATTGGGACAATATTACTGATATCAGTATCCTTCTTCCTCATTCCTGGTCATTTTACCTCGTTTATACTCGAAAAACTCGAAAAACGCTATCCAACCCGCATCTACGATCTGCTCTGGTTGGTAGTCAACCCCTCGCTTCTGATGAATCAACCACAGGTAAATTCTGACTTAACCTTCTTTTTAACTGTTGCTATTTCGACGCAGTATCTGGTGCAAGGATGGGGAGTTGTGGAGGAATTTGGCTTCGAACTTTACTCCAACCTTACTAGTGCCTTCCGTGCACATACTCCTTTCTCTTACAGCACCAAGACCCAGCTTGCCGTCGCCTTCCAAAACACTTAATTCTACCTATTTTTCGAATATCCTCGAATCATGATGAAGTTTGGGTTAATTGAAATAACTAACCAATGTCGAAAAAGAAAAATCAGTCAGCACCACTAAAATTCAACTTGTAGAGGTTATCACTGGTCTTGGCCACAACCATGACCAGTCAGGCACTTGCTTTGGCCCTGGTGTAATATGGAGCCAGTCTGGAGGTGGCAGCATAAAATGCAAAACAGCAAAGCCCAAAGGATTCGAACCATGAACCCAACATAGCCGTCCCAACTCGAAGTCCTCATCGCTATCCACCAGACCATCCGACGCTGCTGGTGGGGTAACCGTGGAGAGCATATATGAAACTTCCCCGCACTTTCCAACATGTTTCAACATGTGGGTCCCTTTTTTGGCTACCATTCACGTTATTTTCAATACGCATTCTAGTGGGGCCTTCTACTGTGCAGAGAGACGACGCCATGAATGAATCAAGCGACGCTTAGTGGGTTAAATCGGCAGTTTTTGACAAAATCATTTTCACTCCTTTTTTGGCATTCAAAAGGTCATTTAGCGGAAATGGACCATAGTTCTATACTCAGTGCTCACGCTTCTATACCATGCAAAAAACCATTTTTGAAAAGCGTCCCACGCCCTGAAAGACCTTCCTTGTGAGAGATCCCACCATATTATATGTTTCTGACTGGGATGGTTTCAGGACCCCAAGCGTCTTGCGTGTGGAAAAAGATGAAGATAAAGAAGAGTGTCAAGGGACATAGCTAACTGTAGATCCATTGGTTGAACCAGGAAAAGCAGCGATGATAGCACGCACTCTTGAGGGACACCACTACTAAAGTGGTGAATGTCAGAGGATCTCCGTCACACTTGATGGTCATATGTTTGCCGTATAAATACGACTTCAGCCACTCTAAGAGTTTTCCTTTGACACCGAGGTGATAAAGCTTGGCAAGTAGTCTCTGAAGACATGCCTTACCGATGCCTTAGATAAGTCAACGAAAACGATATCCACAGATTTACCGCTATTTAGTGCAAGAGTCCAACCATGCATGTTGTAAAGCAAATTAGACAGCGTCGACGACCCGCTCAAAAAAAAACCATGCTGTTCTTTCCGTATCACTTGCAACCTATCCAGTTAAGCTATCATCTTATCCTTGATGATCTTCTCCATTACTTTTGCTGGTATAGGCGTTATGTTCACCAGGCGAAAGTCAGAAACATGCTGACTATTCGAAATTTTAAGGAAACCGGAGACTAAAGCCTTTTTCCATATGATCGGATGCTTTCTCCTGAGAGCAGAGAGATGTTGAGAATATGTGTTAATGGCTGATATGGTGAGAGCGAACACTTTTAATATACATTCTGAGGAATCCCACCATATTATATGTTTCTGAAAGGGATGGTTCCAATCCTCGGTTCCAAGCCCTCAAGCGTCTTGCGTATGGAAAAAGATATTAAAGAGAACGCTACCTATCTGAGGCATTCCTTTCATGTATACCATAGCGTTGTATCCCATGGAGCTTACGTGACTCCTCTCGTTCCACCTTGCCTGCACACACTCCTGCAGCCGTTCTCTTTATCTGCGTGTTCACTTGGAGATCGCGGGTGGAAGGTTCATGTGAAGTGGTATCGAAAGAGTAGTTCGAAGAACATCTTACTCCACGCAAAGTATGCTCATTCTGAAACTATGAAACGGGCAGTAGTTCGCAACATGTACAGAACGGCTACAGGAGTGTGTACAGGCGAGAGGGGACGAGAGGAGTCACGTAAGCTAGCTAAGCGTGAGATTGAAACTCGGCAATGCATTGCACGAGCGGATCTAGCACATGATGTTGTTTTGATAAACTTACCAACGGACAATAACAAGCGACATCTTATCGCAATACATATTATGATCGTGCGTGTTCTATGAATAACTGCGTTATGTCTGTTTGGAAAAGACAGATTGCACACAGCGAGGGACAGTGTGCCGAATTCAGTGCTCAGCCTGTGACGAAATATATCTCGGTGAGCTGGGAAGGGAGTAGGCATACGTATCAAAAAACACCTAACAGGTGGAAGGCGTGGAAGCCTCCTTACGCCACTTGGGTAGCATCGACTAGAAGAACATCAGGGCAGTAATTCTGATATTAAATGCAAAATCTTAGCCTATGAGAATGAGATCGGCATTAGAAAGATCCTGGAAACGTTGCACATCCGCGAGTGGAATCTCAAGCAGAACAACCAAAATGAGTGCATCGCCATAGGAGAGGAATTCCTGCCATATATTCCTTCCTGCGGGCTTTGAGATCACCGCGCAATTATTCAACGACCGCCAATGGTGTCTCATTGGTCCCTTGTTGTTCACAAAATCGAGTGGGACGGCAACGTTGGTGGAACCGCAGAATGTTTGTCGGTTCCTTGGTTGGGATTTTTCGGTGTTCAAGTTTCTGGGAGCTGTTGCGAGTGGGCTAGTGCGTTTAGGCGCTTGGACGGGTAAGCCACAGAACAGGGGCTCTGAACTGCATCCAGGTCCTGAAGACGACGATTTGTTCGAGACTTCGACCGAATAAGGCGGACTCTTCCATAGCAAACATGTACGGCAAAGCTGTGTGGAACATTATGCAACACGCCCATGTTCTAAGAAGACCAAACGTGGAATATATCGTGTATATTGGGACTGTGGGTTGGTTGCTTCACATACTGTGCAAAGTTGCAATCATCAATTAGTTGGAGGAACATACTGGAAGCATGAATCAAAGGCTTGGCAACTCCCTATTCTATCTTGCGAATGAAGTCACCCAGCAGTGTGGTATGATTTCGCTTTGAATTCCAATCAATGATCATGTACAACAATGCAGCGTCGCCAGCTGTTGTTGTATTAGGAGGACGACAGGCACTGAGTATCCTAACAGCGGAATCCGCGTTACGCATTAGAAGATCACAGCGGAGAAGAAGCAGGGCAAAGTTTTTGTTCAATTTCATTTTGCTACATTTTGAAGAAGCTCTCACTAGGTAGCGAACACCCCACCTTTTCTACGCATTCGATCTTCAGGAAAAAAAGAATAAGGGAGAACACCTACTAGCTCCGAGTTGAGTACGTGTGAGGTTAACCAGGTTTCATTTGTGACAACAATGTTGGACTTCACATTAATTAAAAAGGCTTGTACGGGAAATTAATTTATCAGTTACTAGTTGGGCTACGCACGCTAACGCGCGCATCATATGTCGACGACCGCTCGTCTGCGATGGAGTCATTCAGCGGAATGTTGGATTATAAGAATAAGATAGAATTATTGGTGATTGATCATAGCTCCGCCCAACTCAGTGCAGGCGCGTTCCACCATAAAGACTTGACCACACTTCTTTTAACTCTCCTAACCATTTTTCCCGCATTCTCGAAAGTGTGATTTGAAGACATGAATTCTTGGTCCCAGTCCCGCTTTCCTGTGCCAGCTCCGCCCACTTCGAGGACTTAACCACACTTGGTCCAATACCTTTAACCATTTTTCCCGCGTTCTAGAACGTTTCTAAACAATGTTATGAAATTTTGATCCAAGCCTCGCCCACTTTGGTGCCAACCTCGCCCACTTCGAGGATTTGACCACATTTGTTCCATTACCTCTAACCACTTTTTTCCCGCATTCTAAAACGTTTCTGAACAGAGTTGTGAAAATTCGATCTAAGCCCCGCACACTTTGACGCCAACCCCGCCCACTTCGAGGATTTGACCATATTTGTTCCATTACCTCTAACTACTTTTCTCCCGCATTCTCGAACGTTTCTGAACAGAGTTATGAAATTTTGATCTAAGCCCCGCCCACTTTTGTGCCCACCTTGCCCACTTCTAGGTTTTGACCACATTTGTTACACTACCTCTAACAACTTTCCTCCCGCATTCTAGAGCGTTTCCAAACGAAGTTGCACTTATTCAATTGAAAAGTAACTTTCACCTCAACGCACGCCCCGCCCATCATGGACGGGGCTTCGCTAAGCTTACGTATGTCCAGCACGCAAAAGGCCTTGCTCACTCTTTTTATTTTTTCCATGGCCTCGACGCCTTCGCTGAATCGAGTTATGGATATCTGCGGAAAGCACCGCCCACTGTGAAACGCTCCGTCCCCGGTGGTGAGTTTCCTTTATTTTAATTGTTGACCCATCCCTCACCTTTGCACATTTTTTTCGGCGTCTGGACTGTTATGAGACCGAATGAGAAGAATTCGCCCATGACCCCGCCCAATTCCGGCGCACGCCCGGCCGCTTGGGGGCGGGCTCCGCTAGGCTCACATGTGCCCTGTTGCACTTACCCTATCCTCAACCCATTCCAAACTCGACCCGACTTCTCCAGGTGTTTCTTCAGGTAATCGAATTATTAATTATATCGAATTTCCGTACCAACAAACAGACAGACAGACGCGAGCGCTTTATATACAGTGTGTTTACAAATGATACAGCCACCCCTAATTTCCCAAAAACTAACACTAAACCATGTTTCTGAAAAAGGGCCAAAGTAAAAAACTAACACTATACGATGTTTCGGAAAGAGTGCCAAAGTAAAAAATGTGTCAAAGCTGGATTGCAATTCGCACATTATCACCAAGTTCCAACTTGGAAACACAAACATTTTTTTGGTCAATTTTTCAGTAAAGGGTGATTTTCCAACGTCTCCAAATGATACAGCCACTTCATGTCTTCGGGTCCTGTTTTAGTTCAACGCAACGAAATTGCTTCAATTTGTGATGTTCTTCATTTTCAGGCAATGGGAAGAGAAATTTACTTTCAGAATTTGAATAAGGTCAAATCCTCGCGAAAAACGAGCAGGGACTGTCAAATCGCAGAATCGCGCGAAATTCGGGTCGATGTCACGCAGTTTTGGATAATTTCAAAAGTCCTGAAGCCTACGATAAACCAGAAGAAGTGCCGGACGTCCTTCGCTGCTGTCGGACAGAGGCAAGCGCCGTACTTTGAGGGAAGCGTCGAACTCCGCCAAGTCCTGTATGGAAATCCGGTTGTTTCTGTCTCAAAAAGCACTGTTTGGGAGGTGTTCAGAAATCCAAGTTCATTTTCTAGCGGGAAATGCGTAAGGCGTCCTTCATGACAAAAAGTCATTGAGGAAATCGGGTCGCTTTCGCCAGACGGTGCAGTCGGACCGAGTGGGATAAGGTGTTCTTCATGTGCTGACATTTGACCTTCCTTCTCTTGATAATTTTTGTTCTTTAGGTCGTTTTCTCCGACGAAAAGAAGTTCAATCGTGATGGTCCAGACGGGAACCGATTTCAGTGGCACGACCTGAGAAAGGAAAAACTTCAGTTTTCTAGACGGAACTTCAAGGGATGAGAGTAATGGTTTGGGCCGAATTTCATCGAGTAGGCTTACCCGTTTATGACCGTTTATGATTTGTACCAAAGGAGATGAACTCGTCCTTTTGTCGAACTGTTATGCGCCGTGCACTTCTCCCTTCTTGGCGTCAGAATCGGCACCGAAATCTTGTTTTTATGCGAGATAACGCTCCAATTTACGTCAGCAGGAGCACCCAAGCCTGGTTCTCTCGGCACTTCTGCCCTGACCGACGAACAGCCCCGATCTGAATCCGATGAAAAATATATGGGACTTCATGGTGCGGAAAGTTTACGCCCAAAACAAGCAGTTCCGCGGACTTCATGGTGCGGAAAGTTTACGCCCAAAACAAGCAATTCCGAGGCGTCAAGGAGTTGGAAAAAGTGATCATCGAAGCATGGCACTGAGTTTATCAGGAGCTGATTGATAGTCTTTATTTGAGCCTAGACCACCGTATTTTCTGAGTAATTCGATGGAATGATGGACCAACTGATTATCGACTTCGCAACTTTCTCTCCTTGTTGTACGTTTGTGTCAAATAAATTAATTTTGTTAGTGGCTGTATCATTTGGAGACCTTGGAAAAGCACCCTTTACTGAAAAATTGAACAAAAAAAAATATTTGTGTCTCCGAGCTGGAATTTGGTGATAATGTGCGAATTGCACGCAACTCAGATTTGACACATTTTTTACTTTGGCACTTTTTCAGAAACATCGCATACAGTAAGTTTTTGGGAAAATCAGAGGTGGCTGTATCGTTTGGAGACGCACTGTATAGTAAGGATTACTTAGCTATGAAGGCGTTTATCTTCTTCAACGATGTCCCACATTTCCTTGGGAATTTTCCCAGAGAGCGCCACCAATATTGCTCCGATGACTGGGTCGGAATTCTCTTCGATAATTTTTTCAGGAGCTCACTTACGCTCAATTTGGAATAGTCCTTTTGTGAAGACAAAATGAGCACCCTTCAGTATTCACACTAGAGATGGCCGAGATTTGGAGTGATTTGATTTGATTTTTTTACACGAAGACATTCGTGTGATGCCATAGCAATAAAAATGAACCAGAGCATTTCGTGAGAATTGGAGGCAGAATCTTTCAATTTGCGTGCAGGATCTCGCTAAGGGGGCATGGTCAATATTCTCAAATTACATACTATGCATCGCCAAAGTAGACTATTACTGGCAGCAAGCAAAGTTGACTACTGACCTGCTAATGTCATTGTTATACGATACTTAGATAAAGGGAAATCAGTAAAGATAAGAAATATCACTGAAAACGATGCATTAAAGGCGAAGAGAAGAAATAAAAGAAAATAACAAAACAACGAGCAGAGAAAATGGCAGTTCCGCTGCATGTCACGATTCCACACGAGGCATCATATAACAAGAATCACATATAGCAAGGAAAATATTATTCAAATGTAACGGCAACAAACAAACAGATATGATTGTCACTTTAAGTAGTATGTAAGGCAACACTGAACCTAAGTTCTCATAAAGCAGTCTCGTAAATCACTCCAACACCTAAACGCTTAGTACCACCACCCACGGACGGAATGCGAACTATGAATTCAGGACATTCTCATCCTTTGAACACACTTTCCTTTCGCATTCATGCCTTTCTATTCACTTACTCGTAAATCTTTTAAGACGTCTCTGTGCCATCTATACCCTTACGCAACGTTTGGTCGCTGTAATCGCGGCTTTTCTCGAAAGGATGAAACATGACCACTCAGTCCGCTAGAAAAGCATAAAATATCTGAAAAAACGGCCGATATCTTGTACGTATTTGCCTTACCAAATACGTGTATTCTAAAAGCGACCACTTTCTTTTACAGAATCCGCGCAAAGACTACTCTATTTCCTTCAATTTTCTTTGTAACAAGTCACCGAAAACCGTGACATACTTGCTCGAATTTCAGTATGATTTCGAAATTGGGTAAATAGTGATCTGGACAGTTCGGTAGGCTTTTGCATTTTTCTGATGCAGGAGAGAATCGTGTGTAAAGGAGGTGGTATCGGCTTTGAACAAACTCGTTGAGCAATTTAGTCTGACGAAGCACATCTCTTTCCTCTTACTCCGATGCTACCTGCCCCAAAAATGCTCTTTTTGAAACGTTGCTCACATTTGATCATGAAAAAGCTGTGGCATGCCAGGCTACCATGGTTTCTGGAACTACCTGAGCGATCCTCATAATGAAAAGATGACCCAATCTACAACAACAAAATGTACTGAGGGTTGCATGTCCTTTAGATCTGTTTGAATCAGCCGTTGACTTGAGCTTAGCATATCTTTTTCGCCCGATTAGAGAAACAACCCAAGGAAATGCCAACACAAAAAAAACTAAAGAAGAACAGGAACTAAAAATGCAAACTCACAGCTGTGAAATCTCCCTTCAGTTCGACAACTTTATCAAGATCGGGAAGAGCTGATTTACTTTTCCCCATAGCAAGATAGACAGTAGCTCTCCGATAAAGAGTTTGGTAGTTGAGAGGGTCCAAGTCGATGGCTGCATGGTAATGTGAAAGGGCATCAGCGAATTGTCCCTGAAAACTCCCACTTAGAAATTGTTAGTTTGAGTACAAAAACCGAGCTACTCACCTTTGCTAGGAATCTTTTGCCAAGTTCAAGATGTCTATCCACCCTGTCCTTATTCGCGTATACTATAGCTGAAAACCAACGCGTGTAGGTAAATAGCACGTAAAATAAGTTCATGCAATGAGCATACCAAAAAGGACGCTGATAACCTTGATTTGTGAAGAAGCCTTCGTTATGATGGAGCGCATAGTAAACATTAATGTCAAGAAGTTTTCAGAGTATCCCTCAACCAAAATGTAATAAATCGTTATTACTCTGTAACACAGTCATTTTATACTCAGTAGCAAGTAATGAACGTGTATGAGCGTTGAATGTTGAATGATCGTTAAGGTTTTCACATCATTCGGAGCTTGCAGGCAACTTACATTCCGTGAGAACGACGATGGTGAAAACGAGTAACGTTGCTATGAGCTCCATGTGAGCGACAAATTCAAAACATAAACAAACAAATAGAAATCATTAACAAAATTGTGAAGTTAAATGGAATGCTCGGTATAAGGTGTAAGTTAGATCATAGCGCTAGGGCACAGAAAAAGCCGACAGGGAAACCGACCGATTCGGAACTAATTTGATTAAGAATATGTGAGACATAAATTCCTAGCTTTTTATCGACTTCTGAACGTTGATCACGTTCACTGACTCAATAGATTTCCTTAAACGCGATCAGCTCCCACCATTTCCAGGCCTAAATATGCGAAGATGCCACATAAATATACTGATTGCGGTTTGATCGATGTTGTGGAACCGCTGTTGAACTCTGGATGCCTAGGACATCCTCTCTTCACACTGAACGAATTTTCTGGAAAACATGAGAGCAAAGAATACGGACAGCGGATCAACTGCAAAATCATGGAACAGTCACGTCACAAGAAAAACTACAATACTTCCAAAGAGAAACATGTGCACATACTCGAGTAATACACTTTTTTCTTTGAACACAGACAAGTTCTGCGAGCAAACGTTAATCCAGAAAAGCCATCCTATTTATACCTATAACCGGTCGGATCGCTCCCTCTCTTCCTGTCTCAAAGTTGATTCGCCGCCTGCACTTTCGCAAGTTCAAAACCTCTTGTCCAATAAGATTTTCGGCGAAACCACACACACCGACAAACTTTGTGCGCTGGGTTCACTCCCCTTCATTCCAATTTGACTGGCCGCTTTCATAGTCCGCCGGCCGGTGGCGGCGCTTGCCCCTTGTTTAGCAACTGAATCATGATCGATACCGCAGGCCGAGTAGTCCACCGGACTATGAAAGCAGCCACTGTGTGTACTCACTCAGAGTACGGTCATTTCAGCACGCCCCATATATCCCACCCCCTATGTCTCCGCAGGATGGATCCAGTTTATTTACCTTCTACTAACTACCATCGATGTCTTGAACGTGCCGCTAGCACTCGTTCCAAATATGCCCCAAGTCAAAATTAGCAATTTCCGCGCACATCCGCCCCCTGTGGACACAGTCAAGACATGCCACCTCCCATCAGCATTCCCATGCTGCCGCCTTTATTCCTAGCAAATTTGAATACCTCTGGTCCAACTTGCCAACTTTCACGCACACCCCGCCCGGAGTCGAGTCATGCCAGCTAGCGCTAATGTTCCACTCTGCCGATTCTGCCGTCTGTACCCCTAATAAATTTGACGCCCTAGGTGCACGGGGACAGGAGTTAAGAACTTCCGCTCAAACATTCCGCGCAAACCCAGCCCCCTGTGGGCAGGGTCCGGTCCTGCCACCCACCATCAGTGTCCTGTCGCCTACACTTCTACCAAGGGTGAACGTTCTAGGCCTACAGGAACAGGAGTTATGAATTCCCGGTCACACGTACACATACGTATGCATACTCATACACACAGACACACTTACATATACACATACACATCTTTTGGATGGGCGAAAAAGTTGCGTTAGTTGAAGTTAAATAAGGCAATGCTAATAATAAATCTGAATAAACCTCGGGGTGAAAATGTAGTTGCGCGAGAGGGAGGGGGGTACAGGGCCTTTGGGTACTATTCTACTATTACATCCCCAAAAACTCAAAATTTTAATTTTCGATGAAACTTCGCCTATAGGGGTAATCCGATGCCCTGATGACGAATATGACCTTCATTTTTGGCGTTGGCACCATTTGGAGCCAATTGGCGCCAATTTGGCGCCAAGGGTGTTTTCACCAAATTTGCTGAAAATTTGCGTTTAGGGGTTATTTGAGGTCCTGATAACGAATATAACATTCATTTTGGCGCCAATTCGGCGCTAATTGGAGCCAAATGGCGCCAACGCCAAAAATTAAGGTCATATTCGTTTCCAGGGCATCGGGTTACCCCTATGGCCGAAGTTTCATCGAAAATTAAAATTTTGAGTTTTTGGGGGTGTAACAGTAGAATAGTTCTGGGGGTGTAATAGTAGAATAGTACCGGCCTTTGTCAACCATAATTAATCTTTAAACGGATGTAAGAGTCGAAATGGATCATAGGAGAAGATCCATCAAGCTAAGTACACTACATATTATTGGAGTTGATGGGGGAGAGAAAATCAGTGAAGAAACGGAGATGACTGTGATGTAGTTCGATAAGGGTAGTTATTGTTTGGGCAAATTAAAAACTAGAGAATCAAGCCCTGATCTTTCTTGTAGTATCATTCAAACAGCTGCATAAAATCTTCACATTGATAGAGCATCTAAATCCATGCTTTCCGCTGTTCGCTACTTCTTCCTTATGTGATTGAATACTTAGATGTTCGACATTTTGGAAATCTGCAACAACTTAGATGGTGCATAAGACTGTTTCACAGCTTTTTTAAGACATAACTATGTATTTATTACCTGAGCCTGATAAAAGGTGGAGCTCCGAAGTGCTTAAGGCAATTGGATGTCCAATTATTACCTCATCTCAGCTTTTTGCACGAGATAATCATCTCACCCACTTCAGAGCTCGTCCCCTTCTTAAAGTTAGGTTTAAAAAAAATATTCTTTTGGCTAAAAACCATCTCTAAGAATAGGTAAAGACGGCTACCCCTCTTCTCTGCGTTCTAGCCTTTAATGATTCAAAAAGGGGGTGCCCCATCCCACTCCCCCAACTTCATTTTCACCAACCTCCTTAAACTTTCCTTTCCCTGTGAATCTTCGTACAAAGATTATGGACGTCAGCCTAATACAAAACCACAACTACTCAAGGATAAATAGACGTTTTAAGGATGAATAAACGTTTGTGGTTCCAGGCTATAGACTAAAATGAATGAACTACGTCGCAAAAGCGAAAGGTATGAAATGTTTTGTGCCCATCGGTGCTATTTATGTATTTCCACATCGGTGGCAGTCTGCAATTGCGTATTAGCAGCATTTTCCGTAACTCGACGCTTACTTTTATTCAATTTCGTAGTGATTTGCACGGGATCTCATATGAATTGGTTGGCTTTCCGTTATCTTTTCACAACTTTGCCAGCATTGGTTGTCCAGACCGTCTTTATGACGAGTTTGCTACTTTTATTCTTCGTTTTGATCATCCCTCAAGTGCGCATCCATAGAATGAGTCAATGCACGTTTAGTTCCAACTTGGATCACTTCATACCTCCATCAATTCGTTGACCGTTGATCTGTCTGAAACACTCAGTTGAACTTGTATCGTTTCTATGGAGGAACTTACCGGCGGTGGGCGGAGCGTTCTCGCAGTGGGCGGTACTATCAACAGAGTTTCATAACCCAATCCAACGAAGGTGTCGAGGCCAGGAAAAAAAGGCATGGTTATGCGTGCTGGGCCTGCGTAAGCTTAGCAAGCCCCGCCCACGATGGGTGCGACGAGCGTCAAGGTGAAAGCTACTTTTCAAAGATGAGTGTAACTTTGTTCGGGAACGTTCTAGAATGCGGGATAAAAGTTGGTAAGAGGTAATGGAACAAATGTGGTCAAATCCTCGAAGTGGGCGGGTTTGGCACCAAAGTGGGCGAGCATAGGTCAAAATTTCATAACTCTGTTCAGAATCGTTCTAGAACGCGGGAAAAAGTGATTAGAGGTAATGGAACGAATGTGGTTAAGTCCTCGAAGTGGGCGAAGCTGGCACAGTGAAGTGGGGCTAGGACCAAAAATTCATCTTTATAGTGCAAGGGGTCAGAACTGAGGTGGCCTGAACTACATATGGTCAACCACTAATAATTCAGCTCAAATGAAACATATCGAGCGTGATGCTCTCACCAGTTCAGCGTTCGAATCTAGGGAGAACTATCTTATTCTGATTATCCAACATTCCGCTGAATGAATCATTCGTGGATAAGTGGCCGTCGACATATGCTGCACGCGTTAGCGTGCGCAGCTTAATGTTTATCATAACGCACACTCCCGAATCTATACAGCCTCTCCACATTCTTCTGCAGTATGAAAAAATGTACGGTCGTTCTTTTTTCACTAGTTTGGAACGCTTGCAGACAAGAAGTTTGGAATTTGAAGTGGCTTGCCGTGTCGAGTCCTCGCTTCGCTACCGCCGTATCATGTGCCCGCCATCAATCACTCAAGCAACGTCGCACCAGACCGATATAAAAGCTGCCGGTCTGAGTAAGCCAGGTCGACTTGCTCTTCTCCGCTGCCGTGGAACATCGCCCTGGCTGCATGGCCTCCTCGTCCTGACCCTTTCCCTTGTTCTATTTATAATACTACATTAGTAATAAACATATATAGGCAAGACTAACGTATCACAGAAGAACTCTCGTTCCCGCTACACCATCAGATTTAGGCCTAGCTAGCCTATAATCTGACATGGAGGTCCCAGTGAGATTATTTTTTCTCTATCCCTCTTTTTCAAAACTTTGGGGGGTATAATACAGTAATCTGGTGCGGAATCCCCGCACCGCTGATCTTGTACTTCTGCATGACACAAGTGAGAATATCTTTTATCAATATATGCGAGGTATATGGCGATCAGTCCTGTCGTGGAGTATATAGAGATCGGCCACGTGGTCGAGTAGTTGAGGCACTATGGTTCGGAAGGCGCGGGGCCCAGAGGTGACGAGCGGGAGGTGCAGTGGCAGCGAACGGTGAGCTTGATCGTGGGACGCAGACGTTGGCCGCTGTATTCCTCGAGAAGTCGTCGGCGAGCTTCAAATACGTGTGATGAGATGAGTCATGATACAGTGAGCAGAAATTCCCACGCGCGAGGTTAAGCAATGTTGCACAATGAGAAAAGCGGCTCCCTTTGATCTATGATTCCCACTTTCTACTAGAACCCTACTCAGCTGATAAGATTTAACTTCCCAGACACTTCCTTTCCATACAGCTGTGTTTCCCACGCCCCACTACTCTTAGGATTACGGTCACTCCTCCACCTACAGACACTTACAGTATCCCGTAGACTCTCGCACTTCGCACTCTCTTACACCACACTCTCTTACACCTCCCCTCATTCCAAAAAAGTCCGTCCTCGGACTTAGAAATTGGGACGGCGCGAAAAGAAGAAAGCTCACCTTTCGCTCGAAAAACACGAAGTGAGCCGACTATTCTAGAAGATCTGGAAGAGCCGCTGCTGTAGTAACGGCCCTGCGGTTATTAGCCCATTGGAGGATATCAGCTCAAAAGGACAAGCCTGCCAACGACTTTTCGTGACCCAGAACAAATGAACAAATTGGCCATGGCGGCATCTTGATAATGCGACGTTGAGACGGTGCGGATCGTTGGGGAACTCTCCACGCGAGGGGTCGAACTTTGTCCGAGTCGTTAACAGTATGAATGTCCTTCTCGCGACCTTGGACGGAGTCCACTGTGTGAAGATCTACGGATGAGGCGCTAGCAAAGTGCGCTAAGGCCCGGGATTGCTCCTTGTAGAAGACTATGATGGCGATTGATCCGGGCGGAACGTTTTTACGTAAAAGGCTGGTGACGATCTGACGACAAACTTCGGCTTCTGCTGAGTTACTATGCGAACCGCTGAGTGACTTGGTTGATTTCCCGGGGACGTCTACGAACAAGAACGGCAAGCGTGGGTTCGGGCATCGCACTGATGACAAAAAGAGTTGGCGTTCTTCTGCCTGAGTTCCGTTGACGAGGTGGTGATCGTAGAAAACTAAGTTCGGGAGTTCGTTCAATAACGGATGTGCTCGGAAGGTCGTCGTTGGAGGGGCAACTGGAACTCCTCGTTCCAACAGAACGTTCATCACGCTCTGTGCGCCGAATCGTGCCGGGTTGGATGAACGCGGGCACCGGGCGAGAGGCTCTAATTGACGTCTATGGCCGATATAGATGTGTCGAATCCGCGGAAGATGAGTGGCCAACGCGACTAGGGCGGGGTCTGGAATCCGCGAAGCTTCATCGCCTACGAGAGTCGTGAACGAGTCGAACCAACCACAAAAAATACCATCTGCGGAGATCGAGTTGAGGAGCGCTGCCGTTGTGATGCAGACCACTGCGGGAGGGCGGACTTCGAACATGATCCTTACGGCGTCCTTCGTCAAATCTGAGATGTGGAGTTCTGCGAGGCGATACTCATCACGTTCTGCTTCTGACAGTCCGGTTGCAAGGTCGTGATCGAACATGAACCTTTCGGGTAATTCACGGCCCTTTTGTATTTGCGACATGTTTGAAGGGCTTCTTCGGAGAGTTTGTCCGCGTAATCTACGGGAAGACGCTTCAAGATAGTGTGCAAATCGATGGGTGTCTGCGGAGCTCCTTCAATGAGGACGCTGTCCGACACGTACCGAAGTATGTCGATATTACGGTACTCGTCCAGGCGTAACAAGGTGTCGGTAGACTGCGCGACTTCGGTGTTTGTCGATGTGGTGGCGATTACGCGTTCCTGGAACTTGGAGAAGGTACGACCGGCGATAAGTGCACCTAAGACGGTTTTCCCTGTTCCGAAGGCGGCTTGGATGGCTAGAATCGGTAGACGATGCTCACCTATTTCGAGGGCTGCGACCTGATCTTCTCGCAGTGTGAAAGAGCGGCCTCCTACTGAGACTGAGACGTTTTTGTGTTGAGGGCCATCGGGCCCGACTTCAATGCGTTGCTGACCGTAGATGGTATCCAGAACGGCTGTAGCTTGTGAATTTTCGGGGAACTCACCGAAGAGCTGAGACTGCGAAATGAGCTTGTGGAGAGGTTCGGCTCCTACCGTGGGAGGCGCTAATCTAACGCAAACCTGCACTTTAGTGACGTTGTCTCCCGAGTCCTGGCTCGACGCGCATTTGCGCGAACTGCGTAACGGTGTGCCCATGCGGGAACTACGAGGCGTACGGCTATACAGGGTGCGCCGAAATTACTTGCTCAAATATCCACCGCTGTAAAATCGGTTAAACGATAGATTGAGGACTAACTTTTCTACAACACTTTGTTTATATTGAGCCATTACACATACTCAACTCAAATCTCGAAACTCCCTCCACAGGCTCGGGCACGGCCCTCAGACGTAAGGGGAAGGAGTCCACTGTGGCGCGAAGGTACTCCGAAGTTATTTCTTCCCATGCTCTGAGCAGGTCCCTCTTCAATGAATCAATTGAGTGGTGTTGCTTAGAGCAGGCCTTGCTCTCCAATAGCGACTATACGGAATAATCCATTGGATCCAGATCAAGGCTATTAGAGGACCATTCCTGAGCGTTGATAAATCCCGGGAGAGTGTTTCGGCACCACCCTCGCTCTATGGGCCGGTGCTTAATCTTGCTGGAACACGAACGGTCTACAGCGGAAGTGATATTTTGTCCATGGAAGGAAGACGTTTTCAGCACGCTCTTCAAATAGACTTCCGTCTCGATTTCAACATCGCTGTCGATGAAAACCAGCGGGGACTTCGCTTCGTAGGTGATCGCTGTCCAAACCATGATTTTTCTGCATATTCAGAGCGTCCATGGATTCTTCCCCTCTTGTTAGCCTCTCCAGCTATCGAGCAGAGCACTCGACCGATTTGACGGTTGAAGGTCGACTCCAACGTGAACAGCTTCTCATTGGAGAAGACAATGTCTCGGTGGCGCGCCGACGCGAATCGTTGGAGGAGCATCTTGCACATCTGGATCCGGCTTTTCTTCATGGATGCAGTTAGAAGGTGCACCTTTCGGCACTGATAAGGTGTCAATCCCAGCTTCTCTTCAAACTGAACGGCGAGCGGAATTATGACTTATTCCCAGCTTTTTGGCAATCTTCCTCATGAATCTCTTCGGATTGCGTCGCACAATATTACGTACAACTTTAACATTTTTAGTGGGTGTTGCAGTTGTTTTTCTTCCCCTTCCTGGGTGGTCTTCTGTAGTATCGAGCTCCTCAAATCGTTTGATGGTGAAGTCCACAGCTCTTCTGCTGACTGATAGAACTTTTGCGATAGTTTTGGAACAGCGGCCCATCTGGTGTAACTGAATGATAGCTGGTCTGAGAGGATGAGGTCCAACCATTTTGGAAGGAGTAAGAGCTGAGGATTAAAGCTTGTGCTAATGATCAAGGAAGAAGTGCTCAACATGTTCGCGGCTAATCGAGAGATCATCGCTGCACTAAATCAATAGGACGAACTCTACAACTTCGAGCAAGTAATTTTGGCGCACCCTGTAGAACGATCTTCGAGGAGTGTACGGCTTGTTGCATGATCGTTCGGAGCAGCGGACGGGATCCGATTATCCATAGCTAAACTGGTCGCTGATTGGTCCATCCACATTCTGATGACATGTCGGCTAGGGTGAAGTCGAAACGAAAAGGAAAGGCCTCAATGTCCGGGATGACGGCGTCTAACATGTGCGTCCTTTTGTCGTCATTCATATGATTGACAGCTGCGAGTGCCGAACACGCTGCGTTGAACAGCTGAGCCATATATTGCTGTGCGGGCCGAGGGTGTGCGCGGTAGTTATCGAAGTCGTGCGGTCGCTGGTCCATTCCCTCTCGCTTCTGGTCAGTTTGAATACTCTGAGAGGGAGCAGGCCCTCTTCGGGATGTGCCGGACGAAAGTTACGAACCAAAGCACATAACGTACGTTGAGCTTCTTTCGATGACGGGAACTCCGGAAATCTAATTGCATAGGAGATGTTAGGTCTGGATATGGCTGTGACGATTTCATCTAGTTCAGCGTCCGAAACCCGGAATTCGCAGATACTAGGTGAGACTGAGACGGCTTCTGGAGCACCTTCGAATGCGATCGTGAGTCCTTTGACGGTATCGAAGCGTACGACGCGAGACATGACGATTCCGAGGATTCTCCGTACCGCGGCTGCGGGGGTCACGAGTGTGAACTCTCGTACTCGGAAGAAGTACGGAAAACGCGTGTCCAGGGCAGTAGCCTTCGGGACTCGTGCCTGCGTAAGAACTGTTGATGGGTCGCGAAGGGCTGTATTGGTAGGATCGACGGAATATATCCATACGAAGTCCATAACAGAAAGGAGGAACTTGTCAAATCCTCGAGTGAAGCTCTGAATGTTCGTGGCGTACTGATCCAAGATGATGAGATTAAGCTCACGCCTATCCGGTCCAGGGATGAAGAAATCTTTGGCTTCGAGCACGACTCTATGTCCTGAGCCTTTGTTACAACCTGGTAGAGGACTGGGAAATGAGGACGCGAGCGCGGCAGTACGACTGAAGGAACGTATCCTAATCGAGTCTGTGGCAGGGAATTCTCTTCGATGACGTAGTTGCCATTCAGAAGCTCGTCGATGATGCTCCGCGAAGCTTCCCGGAAGGCGATGGCGTGGTCGAGACGCATGAGCTCTACGATGAGCAGACGGCGAACTCGGTCTGGCTGTTCCCTGAAGCGATGGGGAAAGAGGCGTCCCACGAATATGGAGGACAGATATCCGCCGGGCGGGATGTGAGTGTAGAGTTCCAGATCCATCTCGCTGGTGACGTGGGTCAAATTGGTGGAAAAGGTCGGTCACGAAGAGCGACGAGGCTTGCCCAAGGGTGCCTATTAATAAGACGGGGGAAAAATCTGGAGATAAGGTTAGTGTTTACCGTTAGTCTGTTGGTTGGCTGGTTCTGGCGAATCCGCGCTGCCGGCACCACTGACAGAGGTGCTGGAGGTAGTTCAGCTGCTGCTTGAAGTGCGATTGGGGCTTTTCACGATTGAGACGCTTGCATACGAAAAACTCGACGATGTTTCCGGCTTACTTACGACGTGCGAACTGGTTGCGTGAGATGACGAGGTTAACGAAGTCACTTGACGCTCTTCGAAGTGTTCTTGTTGAGAGGCATCTGCCTCAGAATGGCCTTTCGGCGGAGGCCCTGGCGGGAGAGGAATGGACGCGATGTCCTTTTCGGGATTTGGCTCGGCGAGGAGCATTGCTTCGCTAAGTCCTTCCTGCGGTTGTGCTGGCGGGTTCTGTGCGTAGATCGGAGAGTTATAAATGTCCGGCGAGCGAAGCAGTTCTTCGAGTTCCTGCGCCGGGGCTATGGCATCAAGATCGGTGATGTCGAACAGTTCTGGTCCAATGTCGCCGTCTTCGAATAGAATCGGCTCGAGGACTGGCAACGGAGCCGGAGGCCCTGAAAAGGTACACAATGGGGGACCGCGTAAAATGGGGGCTGCACTACCTGACTGATCCATTTCCTCAATTTGGTCTTCAGCTTGAGGGGGCTTGGGCGGCTCAGTGCCTGCGGTAATATCGGGTTCAGCAGAATTCATGCACAAGAATACTTATCTGCAAGGGACTTGATGAACACAGGGTGTCACTTCGGCTAAATACTGACGTTTTCACGTTTACGGCGAACGCACCGAACTATAAAAGGAAAATGAATAATGCATGCAATAAAGTACGAATAAAATAAAAGAAAAGAATACAAGGAAAAGCAATGTATGGTTAATTAAACAGTGGAAGTTCTTTTGCGGAAACGAGTCTCATAACTATGTGAGGAAGAAGGAGAGTCAAATGTTGATGGAGGGGTGAGCTCACTCTGAAGATATCCGGTGAGTTGAGTAGAAGTAGCCCCGTGTTGGGAAAGAGCAGCCTCTTCCTCGCTGGGAAATCATGGCGAAGTGAATAAGGGTCCAAGATTTCGAAGCATTTCTTCACCTGGTTCATATAAACACGCTTAGGAGGCGATTGCGGGGAAGTAACGCTAGTAATGACCAGGTGCGGGTGCTCCACCTTAATAACACGGAACTGCCCCAACCAAGGCTAACATAGCTTAGGTGACAGTCCAATCTTAGGAGCGAAATCCCGGAGGTATACCCTATCCCCAGCTGAAATCTTCAGAGGTGGTAGGCCCTTTTTGTCGTACTGCATCTTGCGCTTTGCTTAACGTTGAATGCCGCGGCAGAGTTCAAGCCGATTGAAGAGCGGAAGCAAGAGACTCCTTTTAGATGCTGGCGTCCATATCCGACGGGACATGATGAAGAGAACTGTGCCTCAGCATGAGGTCGATGTTGAATACCGGGTCCCGACCGAACATCAGGAAAAACGGGGTTTCGTTAGTGCTAGAGTGGATGCTGGTGTTATAGGAGAAGACGCATGCCGGTAAAAAGGTATCCTAATCCAGCTGGTTGTCGCTAATGTAAGTGCGAAGCATGGCCTGGAAGGTGGCGAAGACTCTCTCGCATACCCCGTTCCCTTCATGATGGTAAGGGGTACAAAAGTATCGGTTGATGCGGAGAAGTTTACCTAATTCGGTGATTAGTTCACCTTTGAGATAAGAGGCATTATCTGAGATCAATTCTATCATAGCTCCGTATTTTAAAATACAGTCGTTCATTAAAGTCTGAGCAACTGTAGGAGCAGAGCAATCTGGAAGAGGGGAAGCAATGACATATTTAGAGAAATGATCAATGAGACAAATGAGGAATTTGTTGGAGGAAGCAGATGTATGATAAGGGCCGCTGAGATCCATATAGACCTTATTGAAAACGGACTCAGCGTGAATAGGTAAAAGACATTCGTGGTTAGCAGGATGAATCCGCTTCCGCTCGCTGACAAGGATCACAAGAACGAACATAACGAAAAACATCCTCTTTCATAGTCATCCAAAAATACTTGCGAGCAATTTTGCCTAAAGTCTTCTTCCAATTAAAGTGTCCGCCTGTGGCTGGACTGTTGTGAAAAGCGATACAAACTGGCTCGCACAGTTTCAGAGAGGTAAGAAAAGAACTTCGTACCTGTGTCCTGCTCGAACTCGTGAAATATAAAGGCCACCGTGCTTACGTATAGTGCATGAGTCCATAACTGCCATCGCGCTTGTCTTGTCCGTTTCGGATACCGTGGAAGGGGAAGTTCCAGTCTCTAAAAAATGCATGATGGTACAAAGTGGATCTTGTTTTTGTTCCATGAGAAGGTCATATGGAGGAATACGAAAAGGCGAATCATCAGGTGTCTGAACTAGACATACTGGAAATTCGATGATGTCTTCAGCTGCGGGTGTTCCATCTACGAAACGGTCCTGACTAGCTTCAGTACGACTAAGGAAATCCGCTATTACATTAGATGAGCTATTCAGATATTCAATTTTGATGTTATAACTTTGAAGTTCAACAGCCCACCTCGTTAGGTTATCATGAGTCTTGTTATGCCGTAAGAGGAAAGTAAGGGGTTCATGATCCGAGTAAATGCGCGTCAAATTGCCATAGATCGTTGTGCGAAAGAAGCGTAGGGCGCTGACTATGACAAACAGTTCGATATGGGTAGGGCTCCACTTACGTTGAGAGTCCGACAACGTCTTACTGAAGTACCCAACTGCAGCTAACTTCGAGGAATAATTTTGTTCCTGAAGCAAAACCGCTCCTACTGCGACTTTACTCCCGTCCGTATGGAGAATGAACTCATGGTTTCTTGGAAAGGCCAGATATGGCCGGGAAATGAGAGCTTCCCTGATCGACAGAAAAGCCTTTTCTTGATCAGCGGTCCACTCGAACGTTGCTTTACCCTTGCAAAGCGCATAAAGGGGCGCCGCCATCGCGGCGAAACCTTTTATAAACTTCCTGAAAAAGGTAGCCATGCCGAGGAACCCCTTCACTTCCTTTATGGTCTTGGGGCGCGGCAAGTAGCGTATGGCTTTGATATTGCGCTCCGCGGTGCGGTAGGCATCTTTGGAAATTTCGTGTACGAGAAAAGCAATTCATGACTGAGCTATGTCGGTCAGTTTCTTGCCTGAAGCTTTGATGTTGAATAACCGGAAACGCTCGAAGACTTTGCGCAGAGAATTCGGGTGAGAAGGAAAGTCTTTGTCGAGCACAATGATATCATCAAAGTATGCCAAGCAATTCCATTCTAAACCTGCTAGGATTTGAGACATCCCAGGTCCAAGAAGCCCCGGCCCCCAGTGGGCCGGGCCTGCACCTCCCATCTGCCATTAGTTTCCACATCTTGCCACCTGCATCTCTGCCATATTTCAACGCTCCAGATCCAAAATTACTATTTTTGAGGAGCCCCGCCTACAAAGGACGGAGATCACACCTTCCACCTGTCACAAGTTTTTTCATCTTGCAGTCTGCTTTTCTGCCAAATTTGGACATCTCAGTACAAAACTTACTTTTCTGAGGAATACCCGCCTCCAGAAGGCGGAGCTCACACCTTAAACCTGCCTTAGTTTTTCCATCCTGCCGCCTGCATCTCTGTAAAAATTTCAGAGCTCCAGATCCAAACTTACTCTTCTGAGGAATACCCGCCTCCAGAAGGCGGAGCTCACACCTTCCACCTGCAAATAGTCTTTCCATCTTGCCCCCTGCATCTCTTCCAATTTTGGACATCCCAGGTCCAAGCTTGCTATTTTTGAGGAAGCCCTGCTCCAGTGGGCGGGGCTCACACCTTCCACCTGCCATTAGTTTCCACATCTTGCCACCTGCATCTCTGCCAAAATTCAACGCTCCAGATCCAAAGTTACGATTTTTAGGAAGCCCGGCTTCAGTGGACGGAGCTCACACCTACCACCTGCCATTAGTTTTTCCATCTTGCAGCCTGCAGCTCTGCTAAATTTGAATATCTCAGTACAAAATTTATTTTTCTTGAGGAATACCCGCCTCCAATTTACGGAGCTTACACCTTGAACCTGCCTTAGTTTTTCCATCTTGCAGCCTGCAGCTCTGCTCAATATGGGCATCCCAGGTCCAAGAATCCCCGCCCCCAGTGGGCCGGGCCTGCACCTACCACCTGCCATTAGTTTCCACATCTTGCCACCTGCATCTCTGCCAAAATTCAACGCCCCATATCCAAAGTTACGATTTTTGAGGAGCCCCGCCTACAGTGGACGGAGCTCACACCTTCCACCTGCCACAAGTTTTTTCATCTTGCAGTCTGCTTTTCTGCCAAATTTGGACATCTCAGTACCAAACTTACTTTTCTGAGGAATACCCGCCACCAGAAGGCGGAGCTCACACCTTCCACCTGCAAATAGTCTTTCCATCATGCCCCCTGCATCTCTTCCAATTTTGGACATCCCAGGTCCAAGCTTGCTATTTTTGAGGAAGCCCTGCTCCAGTGGGCGGGGCTCACACCTTCCACCTGCCATTATTTTTTCCATCTTGCAGCCTGCAGCTCTACTAAATTTGAATATCTCAGTACCAAATTTATTTTTCTTGAGGAATACCCGCCTCCAATGGACGGAGCTCACACCTTAAACCTGCCTTAGTTTTTCCATCTTGCCGCCTGCATCTCTGTAAAAATTTCAGAGCTCCAGATCCAAACTTACTCTTCTGAGGAATACCCGCCTCCAGAAGGCGGAGCTCACACCTTCCACCTGCAAATAGCCTTCCATCTTGCAGCCTGCATCTCTGCCAATTTTGGACATCCCAGGTCCAAGCTTGCTATTTTTGAGGAAGCCCTGCTCCAGTGGGCGGGGCTCACACCTTCCACCTGCCATTATTTTTTCCATCTTGCAGCCTGCAGCTCTACTAAATTTGAATATCTCAGTACCAAATTTATTTTTCTTGAGGAATACCCGCCTCCAATGGACGGAGCTCACACCTTAAACCTGCCTTAGTTTTTCCATCTTGCCGCCTGCATCTCTGTAAAAATTTCAGAGCTCCAGATCCAAACTTACTCTTCTGAGGAATACCCGCCTCCAGAAGGCGGAGCTCACACCTTCCACCTGCAAATAGTCTTGCCATCTTGGCCCCCCTGCATATCTTCCAACTTTGGCATCCCAGGTCAGCTTGCTATTTTTGAGGAAGCCCTGCCCAGTGGACAGCTCGCCCTTCCACTGCACCTTTTTTATCACTTGCAGCTCTTTTCTGCCAATTTTGTCTCAGTCCAAACTTATCTTGCCACCTGCATCTCTGCCAAAATTCAACGCTCGCAGATCCAAAGTTACGATTTTTGAGGAGCCCGCCTACAGTGACCGGAGCTCACACTCACCTGCCACAAGTTTTTTCATCTTGGCAGTCTGCTTTTCCTGCATAGGTGGACATCTCAGTACCAAACTACTTTCCTGAGGAAATACCCACCACCAAGAAGTGCGGAGTTCACACTTCCACCGCAAAATAGTCCTTTCCATCAATGCCCCCTGCAATCTCTTTCCAATTTTGGACATCCCAGGTTCCAAGCTTGCTATTTTTGAAGGAACCTGCTCCAGTGGGCGGGGCTCACACTTCGCACCTACCATTAGTGTTCCACATTTGGCCACCTGCATCTCTGCCAAGATTCAACGCTCCAGATCCAAAGTTACGATTTCTAGAAAGCCCGGCTTCAGTGGGCGGGGCCCACACCTTCCACCTGCAAATAGTCTTTCCATCTTGCAGCCTGCATCTCTGCCAAATTTCAACGCTCCAGATCCAAAGTTACGATTTTTAGGAAGCCCGGCTTCAGTGGGCGGGGCTCACACCTTCCACCTGCCATTAGTTTTTCCATCTTGCAGCCTGCATCTCTGCCAAATTTGGACATCCCAGGTCCAAGAATCCCCGCCCCCAGTGGGCCGGGCCTGCACCTACCACCTGCCATTAGTTTCCACATCTTGCCACCTGCATCTCTGCCTAAATTCAACGCTCCAGATCCCAACTTACTATTTTTGAGGAGCCGCGCTTACAGTGGACGGAGCTCATACCTACCACCTTCATTAGTTTTTTCCATCCTGCAGCCTGCAGCTCTGAAAAATTTGAACATCTCAGTACCAAATTTATTTTCCTTGAGGAATACCCGCCTCGAATGGACGGAGCTCACACCTTAAACCTGCCCTAGTTTTTCCATCGTGCAGCCTGCATCTCTGCCAAATATGGACATCCCAGGTCCAAGCTTGCTATTTTTGAGGAAGCCCTGCTCCAGTGGGCGGGGCTCACACCTTCCACCTGCCATTAGTTTCCACATCTTGCCACCTGCATCTCTGCCAAAATTCAACGCTCCAGATCCAAAGTTACGATTTTTAGGAAGCCCGGCTTCAGTGGGCGGGGCTCACACCTTCCACCTGCCATTAGTTTTTCCATCTTGCAGCCTGCAGCTCTGCTAAATATGGACATCCCAGGTCCAAGAATCCCCGCCTCCAGTGGGCCGGGCCTGCACCTACCACCTGCCATTAGTTTCCACATCTTGCCACCTGCATCTCTGCCAAAATTCAACGCTCCAGATCCAAAGTTACGATTTTTAGGAAGCCCGGCTTCGGTGGGCGGGGCTCACACCTTCCACCTGCCATTAGTTTTTCCATCTTGCAGCCTGCAGCTCTGCTAAATATGGACATCCCAGGTCCAAGAATCCCCGCCCCCAGTGGGCCGGGCCTGCACCTACCACCTGCCATTAGTTTCCACATCTTGCCACCTGCATCTCTGCCAAAATTCAACGCTCCAGATCCAAACTTACTATATTTGAGGAGCCCCGCCTACAGTGGACGGAGCTCATACCTACCATCTCCATTAGTTTTTCCATCTTGCAGCCTGCATCTCTGCCAAAATTCAACGCTCCAGATCCAAAGTTACGAATTTTAGGAAGCCCGGCTTCAGTGGGCGGGGCTCACACCTTCCACCTGCCATTAGTTTTTCCATCTTGCAGCCTGCATCTCTGCCAAATTTGGACATTCTAGGTTCAAAAAGTAAATTTGGAAATGGAATGTCCAAGTTTAATTTTCATAGGAGATACCCGCCTCCAGAAGGCGGAGCTCACACCTTCCACCTGCAAATAGTCTTTCCATCTTGCTCCCTGCATCTCTTCCAATTTTGGACATCCCAGGCCCAAACTTACTATTTTTGAGGAGCCCCGCCTACAGTGGACGGAGCTCACACCTTCCACCTGATAATAGTTTTTTCATGTTGCAGCCTGCATCTCTGCCAAATTTCAGAGCTCCAGATCCAAACTTACTATTTTTGAGGAGCCCCGCCTACAGTGGACTCAGCTCACACCTACCACCTGCTATTAGTTTTTCCATCTTGCAGCCTGCAGCTCTGCTAAATTTGAACATCTCAGTACCAAATTTATTTTTCTTGAGGAATACCCGCCTCCAATGGACGGAGCTCACACCTTAAACCTGCCTTAGTTTTTCCATCTTGCCGCCTGCATCTCTGCCAAATTTCAACGCTCCAGATCCAAACTTACTATTTTTGAGGAGCCCCGCCTACAGTGGACGGAGCTCACACCTTCCACCTGATGATAGTTTTTTCATGTTGCAGCCTGCATCTCTGCCAAATTTCAGAGCTCCAGATCCAAACCTACTATTTTTGAGGAAGCTCGCCTCCAGTGGGCGGGGCTCACACCTGCTATCCGCCATTACTTCTTTTATCTTGCAGCCTGCATCTCTTCCAAATCTGGACATCTCAGATCCAAATTTACTATTTTCGAGGAAGCCTGCCTCCAGTGGGCGGGGCTCACACCTTCCACCAGCGATTAGGTTTTCCATCTTGCAGCCTGCTGTTCTGCCAAATTTGGACATCTCAGTACCAAACTTATTTTTCTTTAGGAATACCGGCCTCCAGTGGACGGAGCTCACACCTTCCACCTGATGATGGTTTTTTCATGTTGCAGCCTGCATCTCTGCCAAATTTCAGAGCTCCAGATCCAAACTTACTATTTTTGAGGAAGCTCGCCTCCAGTGGGCGGGGCTCACACCTGCTATCCGCCATTACTTCTTTTATCTTGCTCCCTGCATCTCTTCCAATTTTGGACATCCCAGGCCCAAACTTACTATATTTGAGGAGCCCCGCCTACAGTGGACGGAGCTCACACTTTCCACCTGCCATAATTTTTTCATCTTGCAGCCTGCATCTCTGTCAAATTCGGACAATCCAGGTCCAAGAAGTCCCCCCCCCCCACCCCAGTGGGCCGGGCCTGCACCTAACACCTGCCATTAGTTTCCACATCTAGCCACCTGCATCTCTGCCAAATTTCAACGCTCCAGATCCAAACTTACTATTTTTGAGGAGCCCCGCCTACAGTGGACGGATCTCACACCTTCCACCTGATAATAGTTTTTTCATCTTGCAGCCTGCAGCTCTGCTAAATTTGAACATCTCAGTACCAAATTTATTTTTCTTGAGGAATACCCGCCTCCAATGGACGGAGCTCACACCTTAAACCTGCCTTAGTTTTTCCATCTTGCCGCCTGCATCTCTGCCAAATTTCAACGCTCCAGATCCAAACTTACTATTTTTGAGGAGCCCCGCCTACAGTGGACGGAGCTCACACCTTCCACCTGATAATAGTTTTTTCATGTTGCAGCCTGCATCTCTGGATGGTCAAAATTTCTGCAGTGACGCAGTGCTAGTGAGCTCGTTTTTGAGGCAAATATGTGGTTTTTTGGTCGTCGAGACTTCAGCGCAGCGGTTCACCTCCAGTAAAAGTTTTACACATTAACATTTATACGAATACTCTTGTGTATAACAATATGGTTTTGCAACACTGTACGGCTCTTTTTTTTTACTGAAACACACACAAGACCAATTGCCTTGGAAAAAACACGTGAGAAGTCCTCACCAGCGGTGGAAGAAGCATTCTAGAAAATGTCTGAAGGAAACATGTTGTTTGAAAATTGTGCACTCTAAGTATGCTGCATCACTGATACAAAGGAACAGCAAATGTCTCAAATCGTAACAAATGCTCATGAAAAATTAACGCTCCTGTGTTCAACTACGCACCCAACCTTGTTTCACATGTTCGAAAAGATTGAAAACCAAAAAACACAAAACGGGATGGTAGTGTGAAGCACTCGATATATGTGTTGAAGTACGCACCATTTATCCGCTTCCGTAAGATTCTTTATGGGAGATGTGTAATGTTGACGAGCATGCACCTAGAACATTCAGATGTCGTCGTATCGTCAAGTGTAAAAAAAGCGTCGGTTATCAATTCATTGCTCATGCATATCACCTTCTTAAGATTGAAGCCGATGTCTCTACAAAAATCGTGAATTTCAATCAGTATTATTTGCACCTCCCAGATATTCGGTGCTGTAAGCCTTATTTGCCTGAAGTAGCAAATGAGGCGGTCGTCGACCTTCACTCGCATCGAATAACTGATGGCAGTTACGAAAAGCGCGGGCAAGACGAAATCTCTCTGCCAGACCGCTCCCGCCAAGCTGACAATGAACTCCCTGCAGAATGATGAACCACCCGATGTGAAGTTGTTGTAGAGCTCGTGACGTTTCCTTACATATTGAGAAGGAGCACATTGACCGTCTCAGAGAATAGAGGCCTTCTCCAAGTGAATGAATGTAAAACAGAATGATACCTTGTGACTCTTTGCACAGATTGTTCGTACTGATCCTGCTCCGAAACGCACCGCTAGTAAATTAGAGACTGCAGGGCAGATTTCGCGATGGTTGTGCGTGTATTGGTGTGTTCATGTGTCGATGTGTGTGTTGGTGAGTGTCGAAGTGTTTACCGGTGTGTGTTGGTGTGTGTAGTGTGTCGATGTGGGTTGGTGTTGGTGTAGTGGTGCGCCTGTCTGCCGCTGCGTGATGTCGAGGTGTGTGTGTATTTGTTCGTGTGTGTCCGTGTGTTTGTGTGTGTAGAGGTGTGTGCGTCGGTCTGTGTCGGCGCCTGTGTGTCGGTGTGTGTGCTGTGTCGAGGCGCGTGTAGGCCGGTGTATGTGTCGCTGTGTGTATCTGTATTTGTCTGTCGGTGAGTCTATGTGCCGATGAAAGAGTGTCCGTGGATGTGTGTCGATGTGAGTGTGTAAGCGTGTCGGCGTGGTCGTGCCGGTGACTATATGTAGGGGTGTGTGTGTGTGTTGGTGCGGGTGTAGATTAGCTTGTGTATACCAATTTGTGTGTCGGCGTGTACACATGCGTGTCCGTCTGTCAGTCATAAATGCGTGTGTGTCTGTCAGTGTGTGTGTCGACGTGTGTGTTAGTGTGTCGGCGTGTGTGTGTTTCAGTCTCCGCTAGCAAATTAGAGACAGCAGGGCAGATTTCGCGACGATTGTGCGTCTATTGGTGTGTTCATGTGTCGATGTGTGTGTTGGTGGGTGTCGGAGTGTTTACTGGTGTGTGTTGGTGTGTGCAGTGCGTCGATGTGAGTCGGTGTTGGTGTAGTGGTGCGCCTGTCTGCCGCTGTGTGATGTCGAGGTGTGTGTATTTATTCGTGTGTGTCCGTGTGTTTGTGTGTGTAGGTGTGTGCGTGTCGGTCTCTGTCGGCGCCTGTGTGTCGGTGTGTACGTGTGTCGAGGCGCGTGTAGGTCGGTGTATGTGTCGCTGTGTGTATCTCTGTATTTGTGTGTCGGTGGGTCTGTGTGCCGATGAAAGAGTGTCCATGGATGTGTGTCGATGTGAGTGTGTAAGCGTGTCGGCGTGGTCGTGTCGGTGACTGTGTGTAGGTGTGTGTGTGTGTGTGTTGGTGCGGGTGTAGATTAGCTTGTGTATGCCAATTTGTGTGTCGGCGTGTATAAATGCGTGTCCGTCTGTCAGTGTGTGGGTCGACGTGTGTGTTGGTGTGTGGTGTGTGTGCGGGGCGGCATGTGTATGGGTCGGCATGTGTATATCGGTGTGCGTAGGTGCCGTCTGTGTCTGTCGGTGTGTGTGGCTCACCGTGTGTCGACGTGTGTGTGGTATGTGTGGGTCGGTGTGTAGGTCTGTGTGTGTTTCGGTGCGTCTGTCTCGATGTGTGTATCGGTGTCTATCTTTCGGTGTGTATGTCGGTGGGTATGTGTGTGCCCGTGTACTGGTGCCAGTGTGCAGGTGTGTTCAACTGTCGTGTGTGTGTCCCTGTGAGTGTTGGTGTGGGTGAGTCAGTAGGTGTGGCGGTGTGTATGTCGATTTGTGTGGGCGTCGTTGTTTGCGTCAGTATGTCGGTGTGTGTGCTTGTGTGGGTGTGAAAATGTGTGTTTTGTATCGGCGTGTTTGAGCCGGTGTGTGATGGGTGTGTGTGTGTGCGTCGATGTTTGTGTGGCCGGTGTGTTGACCGATTCACTGATTTGCTATCACAACCTTTTGTGTTATTGACCGAATAATCGTAGCTTTAGTCCCTTGCACAGCGTTCCGACCCTGAAAGTTGGAAGACATGGAGTGGGACATATTTGTAAATGTATGCTTCATAATGGCGACCAAATTTGTCTGGTGCCGATTTTAAGATATATAAGATTAAGACATCGTAACCTTAACGTAAAGGTTAGAGAGCACGGCGTTATTCTGGCGATCCGGTGGTTCATATAGAACAATGAGATCGGAGTGAATCTCCCCTACCTTTCGTGGGAGTATTGTGTTGTCCGGAAAGTTTTCGCCGTTTCTGAACATGGCTTTGCAACTGTTTTACAAAAGACCAAGCAATGGTAATTCCTCCCCTATATCCCTGACTGGATTCCGCCACCATTTCTCAAAAACTGCCTGTATGGACTCGTGTGAAAATGGGGACCACGCGTGCATTTTCGGCACGATCCCCGTGCTTGCCCTCTACCGCGAGGGCAAGAACGGGGGTTATACCGCAAAAAAATTCGTGATATTAGACAATGTTCAAGAAGAACGTGCATTGCGTGTTTTGCGAAATGCAAACAGGATGAATGCACCCTCGGAGATCGGTAACGCTTTTGAAGGCTACCATCAGTTGAAAATGCCAAAATCAAAATGTTAAGCGGCACGAATGGACACATCATTACTTGTGCAATAGCAAGAGGACTTAGTGTTTCAAATTCAAACATCTGGGGCTTGATTTTAGTAAGCGCCCTTATGTTTGGGTAGTTCACGAACTGAGCGAGCTCAATGTGATAGACGCGTGCGACTCGTTGCTGTTTGTTGCAAAAATGAGCTGTTTCTGTGTACAACAACGTGGAGCGAAAGCGATCGTAAAGCCTCCCCAGTGAGCCTACACAAACCACTCCAGAAGTCAAAATCCAGATGCGGAAGTTTATGCTGTTGCTGGTGGGAATGAAAAGGAATTATTCATTATGAGCTGTCGCCGCATGATCAAGCCAATTTTTGGTAACAAAATAAGTACCATCCGAATACTGCACGGTACGCTATGACCATTGCGCTATTTGTTAAACCTCTACAGCGATTTCATTAACTTGCATCTGCTCTGAATTTCTTGTGCAGTTTATTCATTCAACCACGCTCTCTTCTAGAAATGGCGATCAAGTAATCACTAATATGAATTCAGTCGATCCAAACTTTTCCATCGGAAAACGCTCCCTCTTTTCGATTATATTGTCGAGTCACACATCAGCTAAGCTGAGTCATGCACCAGCTCGACACAGCCGCCAGGATTTCATCAGCTTCGCCGACGCACCTTGTCATGCCATCTGTCAAGGTTTCATCATACTGATGTAGAAACCATGGTATAAAAGGAGCCGCCTCATGGAGTCATGTCTCGGATGTCGACTTAGAAGCCAGGCTAACCCCGACCCTTGGTCAAAGCTACTATCTGCCCTCTCGTCTTGTCCTCTCCCCCAGTCCCTATCTTGTATAAACCTATACAAATACCTATACTTCTCTACATTAACATCGCCAAACCCGCTACACATTCAGGTATAGGCCCGATCAACCTATAACTTGATATGGAGGTCCCAGGAAGATTTTTTTTGGGGGGGGGGGGGGAAGGGCAAACTACATCCTCCATAGCTATAGCAAAGAGTTTTTTTTGTTGTGACCCCTTCCCCACTTCCCCCCCCTCTCCCCCCCCCCCTCCCCCCTTCCCTCCTTCCACATTCGCTCGACTAAGTGCACATGTCGTCGCCATATTCAGGACGATTCAAGATGACATGGACGACGGAGTAAAGTATACGGTCGCGTATACGATCATTTAAGGGTTAAAAGTATAGAGTGGTAGTAAGTACCTATTCACTAATTATAAAAAGGTGAGTAAAGTTCGTCGTGACGACGGTTTCCTTTATACAAAACTGCCTATCACGTGTATCTAGCCTTGTAATTAGTACTACGAAAACTTAATTTTTTTTACAAAAACCGAGGTTAACGTGTCACAATCGCGCGGCACGTTCAGTTAATCTCTCGGATCCCACAACTCAGGGTATTTTCCTGGGACGGTATCAAGCAGAGCGCTTTGTGAGCCCCCGGATAACCCCACTCAGGACTTCAAAACTACTATTCATGAACCAGATAATTCATACTTCATATCATTACATAAAGGACCCAGTCGTTACAGAGCTCTCTTTCTCTCTCTCTACTTTTCTCGAGAAAATATTCTCTATTGTTAATAAGATACAATGGACCAATCAGCTGACAACATCACTAGCGGTGAACGCACTGCTCAATCTCATAATTCACATGGTGTAGCATCCAACAACAGAAAACCGGCTGTTCACAGATCATACCAAGCCGAGAACCCACAAATCACCGACCTTCCCACTTTGGTCCGAAGATACGATTAGTGGCCTATCAGTCACTTATCAGATTACAGGTTCGTGACCCTATAAATGTCAGTGTAGCGGGACGTGAGTTCACGAAAGGGTACAAAGAACAGAGGGTATATTTAATAATATATATACATATATATATATATATATACCAGCTTAGCTATGCACGCTAACGCGCGCAGTATATGTCGACGGCCACTTATCTGCGATGGAGTCATTCAGCGGAATGTTGGATAATCATAATAAAATAGTTCTCTCTTGATTCGAACGCCGAACTGCTGAGAGCATCACGCTCGATATATTTGAGCAGAGTTATTAGTGGTTGATCATAGCTCCGTCCACCTTAGTGCAAACCCTTCCCACAATAAACTTGACCACCCTTCTTTTGAGTGCTCCAAACCATTTTTCCGCATCCAGAAAGTTTTCGAAGGGATGAATTTTTGGTCCTAGTCCCGCCTCCATGTGCCAGCTTCGCCCCCTTCGAGGACTTAACTACATTTGTTCCATTACCTCGAACCACTTTTCTTCCCGCATCCCAGAACGTTTCTGAACAGAGCTATAAAAATTTGATCTAAACCCCGCCCACTTCAGTGCCAATCCCGCCCACCTGTGGGATCCGAAAACATTTGTTCTACTTCACCTTACCACTTTCTTCCCGCAACCCAGAATGTTTCCGGATAGAGTTATAAATTTTTGTCTAAGCCCCGCCCATTTTGGTGCCAACCCCGCCCACCTTCGGGATTTGACCACATTTGTTCTTTTACACCTTGATACCTTTTTGCCGCATCACAGAACGTTTCTGAATAGAGTTATAAATTTTTGATCTGAGCCCCGCCCACTTTGGTGCCAACCTCGCCCACCTTCGGGATTTGACCACATTTGTTCTTTTACCTTTTTACCTTCTTTTACCTTGATACCTTTTTGCCGCATCCCAGAACGTTTCTGAATAGAGTTATAAATTTTTGATCTAAGCCCCTCCCACTTTGGTGCCAACCCCGCCCACCTTCGGGATTTGACCACATTTGTTCTTTTACCTTTTTACCTTCTTTTACCTTGATACCTTTTTGCCGCATCCCAGAACGTTTCTGAATAGAGTTATAAATTTTTGATCTAAGCCCCTCCCACTTTGGTGCCAACCCCGCCCACCTTCGGGATTTGACCACATTTGTTCTTTTACACCTTGATACCTTTTTGCCGCATCCCAGAACGTTTCTGAATAGAGTTATAAATTTTTAATCTAAGCCCCGCCCACTTTGGTGCCAACCCCGCCCACTTCGGAATTTTGACCACATTTGCCCCATTACCTCTGACCACTTTTTTCCGCATTCTAGAACGTTTCCGAACGAAGTTACACTCATTTTTGAAAAGTAGCTTTCACCTTAACGCACGCCCCGCCCACCGTGGGCGGGGCTTCGCTATACTTATGCATGCTTAGCACGCATAAAGCCTTGCTCACTCTTTTTACTTTTTTTGCTGGCCTCGACGCCTTCGTTGAATCGAGTTACGAATCTCTGTGGAAAGTACCGCCCACCGCCGGTGGGTTTCTTTTATTTTAGTTGTTGACCCATCCCTCACCTTTGCACATTTTTCCCCGCATCAGGGATGTTATGAGAACGAATTAGAAGAATCGCCCATGACCCCGCCCAATTCCGGTGCATGCCCGCCCCTTTGGGGCGGAGCTCCGCTAAGCTCACATGTGCTCTGTTGCACTTACCCCATGCTCAACCTATTCCAAACTTGACCCGGCTTCCCCAGGCGTTTCTTCACGTTATATCGAATTTCCGTACAAACAGACAGACAGATAGACAGGCAGACAGAGCGCTTTATATATAGTAAGGATTGAACTGTAACATGACTGGATGAAGGAGGAGGCCGGGTCAAGTCGACCAGAGCCGATACGATGGGCAAGCCACACAGGGCTAGACGCTCGAGATGTGTAGAGGCCAAGTTGCCGGTATCTGCCTCGTTTTATAGTGGCCACGTGTAAAGTCCGTGAACAGGTGGTCTCGTCCAGGTGGCGGTCGGGTAGCGAGGATACGACATCTCCATTCCATACAGTAAGCTCGTCCTCGAGCTTGGAATAAGCTCTCAAGTGATACTGTTCGTCCTTGAGGAGAGGGATAGAAAGTTGATGAAAAACGGATAGAATGGATTCGTATCCTAGAATATCGTGCTACTAGTTGACCGTGCAGTTATGTGGACGAGGTAGGTGGCAGACGGCGTTACACAGAAGTAGTTAGAGAACAAAAAAATGTTGTCCATGAGGGCTCTCGCCACACCTTCGAGAAAGGCTCTACCTCTAGCCGAAAAGAAGTGGTAAGGTGGTGATACGGGTAAACGTCATAATAGTGTCGTTCAATGTAAGCGTCATATAACAATATAAGTATGGGATTTTGACGAATTGGTTGCAGTGGTCATCAGTTAACCTATGAGTTATTCTTATACACCATGATAATTGATATCGGTCTCATAATAAAATAGCAAGGCTAATTCTTCGAGTTAGACAATTTTTCTGTTCCATTGTATGTGATAGAAGTTACAGCGAAATGAGACAATATAATGAGGCTTATGACAACTTGACTAGACAAAATGTGCCGTAGTTAAAGTCTATAACAATAACAATACTAGGACGATTATGCTAAGTATTTTCGAACTGGTATGTAAACTGTGATACGAATATCAGTCTATGCACACGGAGGTTCGACTGATATACGGACATCGTCAAAATACTATGAAGCGAATACTAGTCTTGCTGAGAGCGACCAGTATAAGGGCGTAATCTTTTTTTTTGTTTTTAAGATTAGAAAGTAAGTAGAGTATACGCCGCGTGTGGTCTCTTTGAACCGCCCATTCGAAGAGTTTTTGAAAGCGTCGCGACATTGGAAAAAGATGTTCAAACTTACCAATTGCGGCTGTCTATCACGAATTTTACAGATGAATTTCTGTTCACCATCTTCATAATTCATCGAAGAAAATATGTCCTATTCCCTGAAAGGAGCGAAATCACCTGATGATTGATTGTTCCATACCGTCCAATGCTTCCTCATCTAGTTGCACAAGTATTTGGTGTAATGTGTTGGATATGGAAGCATTAGCTGGCGTGGAACTGAAGAATAATGCTTGAGGCGATGAATTGAAAAAAACGCGATTATGGCGTTGAAAGTATGATATTATGCTGCTCCTTAGAAAGGTTTTACTGTCTTACATTCTCTGTGCGTGGTCTCCACTAGAGTAAGGTATTGTAGTCCCAAAAGCTTTAAAAAAGTGCGAGGATTAGAAACGGTTGCAGCCATGGAAATTAAGTCTATATTGATATTTGTCAGAGGACATTTTACAAGGCAGTGCTCCGTCTGGATTACACTGTGCCACTTTTCCGGCATAGTCTTTAATACCTAACAAATGCCTGGCATCTCTGTCTTGGTAAGTAAAACTTTTTTACAGAGACTTACGTGTTTTATAATCCAGACCTCGAAGGTCACCACTGAAATGTGTCTACCTGGGTGATGGATTGGCAACGAGGAGTTACCGTAATCCAGACCTCGGAGGTTATCACTGAAATGTGTCTACCTGGGTGATGGATTGGCAACGAACAGCCGGCGAGAGGCTGCTAACTATTAACGGTCACAACTGTTATTACATTGCATAGGTCACTCCCTGATGCTCTAGCTTTTGCTGACCTGCGATGACCGACCGTAAAAGATCTTTGACTTGGCGGACAGCTGCAGAGCGGCGGCTAACGAACCCAGCTTATTTGTAAAGTGTTGACCTGGGGTTTCGCCTCGAGACAAACGATTTCGATTGGTTACGAATTGATTAATAGCAGTCTCTATGACCTGCTCACTATATGTGGTTCTCGAATTCTACGAGCCGTCCACCGGATCCTATAATAACGGGAAACGAGATTAGCTACTTCTCGTATTATATGCGCATTTCGGGCAGCCTGTCATGCCAGTTCCTGGAGGGATGGAGGGGTAATAGAGGAGCTCTTTAATTTTGACGTCATAATGGCGATCGAGTCCTTATATGATAATTTATATCGGCGTAAGTATGTGAAAGAAAAAGAATTATCATTAGCTAGAATTTGTACAGTCTCCCTACGTTCTGGACTAGTTCCTAGACCAGAAGTATTAGCATAGGATCGTGGTCATACAGAGCATTGATTTGCGTTCATTGTCTGCCTTCTATAGGGAACATAAAATAACTTCTATAATATATGCAAAAGAAAATCTGATGGTAAGGTGTATTTTTTGTTTATTTTAAGTTTTTTTTCTAGAGTACTTCCTCCATAACGCCGAATCTACTCTAATTTAACATGATCAATTAAGAAAGCTTGAAATAACTAGGGATTGACATTTGACCTTGCACTACCGTGCTTCGTCGGACATAATACGACCAATGAACGCACTAGGAGCAGCAACAGGACGCTAATCTCGAAGCTGTCCTTGGGGAAAATCAGTACATACTTAATCCTCATCATCCTTTTTTTGGTTTTTTGGTTTATTTTTTATTTTTCTAATACCAGGGTGGGTGGATGCCCTATGTTTGTTCGAAACTGGGACAAAAGGAAAGGAAAATGCTAAACGAATGGCGTTCATAATCAATAGCATTATTGACACCTTAAGGTTACCCAACTATGGGTTTTACGTTGAAATGTGGGTGGGCCGTGATATAAGGGAGCTCGTCGCCAGGACCATGAAGAACTAACTGTTCTAATGGAATAATCTGAAAAAGCTGCTCTGGATTCACACCGTTTTGCACAAGAAACGACTGTGCTCTGGATGCACACAGTATTTCTTACCCATAGTTTTTTAGAGGCAGAACGTACTACAGTACCGTTGCCCGTGATGAAGAAATTGTGACGTATCGAGGGACCGCTTTCGAGCGACGTCCTCTTCATAAGTATATACTTTAAAATAGTCGACCTGTCTGACATCGCAGAGTCCATTGTTCATGTCCTGAGCCATCCATTGTTAATCCATTGCCGATGTAGTGGAATACAGTCGGACAGTCATGTGAATACAGAGGGAAGTGGGTGGTAGGGTAAGGGGGGTAGAAGGGATGGCCACAGCCTTCTAACCTCGGTACCCTTAGTGGAAGGGGATACTACATTTTGAGAGAGTAAAAAAATTCCCGTTTCCACCCTGATAAGTGACAAAATTTCCCACATGAAAGAATCTCACTGGTACCTCCATATCAGATTACAGGTTCATGACCCTATAACTGATAGTGTAGCGAGACGTGAGTTCATAAGTGGGTACAAAGAACAGAGGATATACATATTTTATTACTTATATATATATATATATATATATATATATTGAACTGTAACATGGCTGGATGAAGGAGGAGGCCGGGACAAGTCGGCCAGAGCCGATACGATGGGCAAGCCACACAGAGCTAGACGCTCGAGATGTGTAGAGGCCGAGTTACCGGTAGTGCCGGCTTGCCCATCGTATCGGCTCTGGCCGGCTCTGGCTCGTTTTGTAGTGGCCACGTGTAACGTCCGTGAACAGGTGGTCTCGTCCAGGTGGCGGTCGGGTAGCGAGGGTACGACACACGGATTGTCGGCAAGGATCAACCGGCAGCAGTTGATCTCATTAGTAATTGACACTCACTCGCTGGAAACCTATTAATTATGCGCGCACCTAACATCAAATAGACGTCCAGCATACGGTAACTGCACAAGTCTCACAAGTCTCCACAAGGAACTATTTTTCCTACTGAGAACATCATCCTAAACAAATATCCACTCACCTAACTGGTTGCACAAATTGTGACATATCATCGGCTGGTTCCCGATGTGATCACCTTACTACATCCATTTATGCAACATAGATCGACACAACTTATTAAGCTTGCAAAACCTTTATTGAGTATCTGGTTTATCAAATTCGCTTGAACCCTTCATCTCTTCACTTTCACCCAACTGGCCTCGAAGTTCGGTTGGACGACGGCAAGCTCACGCCGCCATAAATGTTTATGGAGCAATCTCCATGTTCGCCTTTCCTTAAACCTGGGCATCTGTACTATTATTTGTCAACTCTTCTGTGCCATACAGGTTTTTAATGGTGGAATCTTTATTTGCCTGACGTTTCGACTATCTCGTCAGTATCAAAGGCCTGAAAGCGTATCGCAACTTTATAGTGTTACCTATCACGCTTGACGTAGACCAGCTCTTAACTAGTTGCAACTCAGGCTGATGAACTTACAACTAATAAGGAACTCCGACAAGTCACTCACGTCAATTCCACCAATACCGAACGGTTGCTCAAGTTTAGTGACGATAGAGCAATTGAGACAGCCCGGTCAACCACGACCTATTTATAGAATCGTGACGTGACGCGTATCAGTCTCACTATCAAAGCTCACACAGAGGGATGTAAGGCAAGAGGTCGCCAGTTATGTTGATGCACTCATTCTTGTTATTCATGCTCGGATTTCTGTGTATTATCCAGAAAGCCTCGAGAGTTTTTCTGGCGCCAATACTGTCCTCGTGGGCCAGAATCGTGCACTTAACGTCAAAGTCACAACCAGCATGACCTTCCCTTCTGTGCTTCCCAAGCGGTGCAATCGAGCAAGACCTTCGTTTGCTGGCTAGATGTTCTTTCACACGAACGCATAGCTGTCTCCCAGTTTCTCCAATATAGCAAGCATCACAAGCTAAACACTGAAGTTGGTAAACCACAGCTCTTTGTGCACAGTCTCCTACTTTTCCATATGGGCAGATCACGTAGTTATCCATGATGCAAATCCGGTCATAGAGACGATTTCTAACCAACTGGTGTTTGATGTTTTCTCTCGGTGTGTTCACCAAGAAAACGTCATTGGCTAGATCCGCTCTTTCCAGGCATTGCTGAATAACTGCGCTGAATCGATCTGATATGAATGGTAATTGAAGATACATCTTATCTCCAGTTCCATTTGGAAAAGGCCTTGATCTGCTTAGTGAGCCATGCTGCCGAGTTGTGTATCCATTCAGATTAGCTATTTGGTGTGCTAACCTTCTGGATTCTTCCCGCTCATCGTTACCGGTGCACACCTCCACAGCCGTTCTGTACATGTTCCGTAATACTGCGCAATTAACAGCTTTGGGGTGTGCAGACATTGCATGAACTAGGATATTCTTGGAGCTTTCTTTTCTATACCATTTCACACCATGCTGCCGAATTGTAACTAGTTAAGAGCTGGTCTACGTCAAGCGTGATAGGTAACACTATAAAGTTGCGATACGCTTTCAGGCCTTCGATACTGACGAGATAGTCGAAACGTCAGGCAAATAAAGATTCCACCATTAAAAACCTGTATGGCACAGAAGAGTTGACAAATAATAGTACAGATGCCCAGGTTTAAGGAAAGGCGAACATGGAGATTGCTTCAGAATGTACCGCCGAATGTGTTTCGCCTAGTGAGAGAAGCGTTATCGTTGCGGCAAAAAGTGGTACTCACCCGACAGTCCCTCCTCTTTCTGAAACGATGCAAGGCGACTGAAATTCTACCAAGATTCATTCAAAATAAACAGCTTGGATCAGTGTGCGGCCTTCCTGATAACCACCCCAGAATCAAGAACATCTATCGATCGCTGCTCAATGTGGTTATCAGAGAAAAAGAACATCTACTGTATTCAATGTTGCTGAAGTGTGAAGCTAAAGAAGAATCTTGTCGCCGCCTTCTGTCGGAAGAATTATGGAGAAGGATTGAAGGTGAATCGAAACGCCTGTGTGATCTTATCCGTTCTGACGCCAAGGCCACGCTCTGCGCCAAGTATGATTCCCTGAGGGACGCACAACGGGTAAGAAATTCTGATAACGTTCACTCCTCGTCCAATTTTAACCGATCCGAACAACAAAGCTCGCAACAGCCAAACATCTTACCTGAAAAAGCAAGAGTCACCGTCGTAGGCGATGCACGAATTCCGTCGAAAGCTGTGGATTTTCTGAGTTTGGGGCCATCGTTCTCATTAACGCAAACGATCAACCCGCTTACCGTTCGTAAAATTGTTTGCGGTTTGCAAAAGTTCAGGGACCAACTGAGAACGAAAGCACGACGCGACTCCCAGGGACAGATGGTTGAAAGGCTAGAGCGTACTACTCCAACACCTATTCCGTTCCCGCAGTCATTTTATAAAGAATCTGATCCCTTCCCGGAAGCAGATATTAAGTTCCGAGTCTTGTCAGCAGGAGTTTTGAACGCGCTTGATAAATTCAAGCGCGAAAAGCGCTCCAACCTGACACGCGAGCAATGGGAAGGGTTCAACGAAATCCGGGAAAGAATAAAACGGAATGAACTACGCCTTTCTGTCAGCGACAAAGGTGGAGAATTTGTGATATTACCCCAGTCTTTAGACAGGGAAATCACAGACAGACTCCATCTAGCAGACACAACAGTCTACCGCAACACGACAGAAAAAGCCTTTCTTATGCAAACACACAAGTTAAGCACCTTGTGGGTCAAAGTAGGAAAGATGGCAAAATTGGATGAAAGATTCATTAGAAGGCTGAAGCAGGAGAACCCCACGTGCCCAGTGTTTTATAGCCTTATTAAGACTCATAAATTGTCTGCTGAAAACGTGCAGTCACTGCTGCCGCAGGCTTACAAAATCAGGCCTATAATCAGTTGTGTTGATGGACCGACCGATCGCATTTCATGGTTCCTAAATAAAATCATCGGTCAACTCTTGGTCCATATACCATCACGTCTGTCGAATACGGGACAGTTCTTGGATCGCTTGCGTGCTTGCAGACCTCAACGCGACTGTGTTGTTGAGTCATTTGACGTGTCTGCGCTCTACACCAACGTTAGCAACGACGAGGCTTTACAAGCAGTTTCAGAAATGCTTGACCAGCACGAAAGAAGTGTGTTGACGTTCGGATTGAGCAAGGCACAAATAGTGGCTCTCATCAAGGAGTGCTTGAACTGCAATATATTCAAAAGGGTCCCGTAGATATTCTACGCAGATAAGAGGGCTTGCAATGGGACAGCGGCTAGCACCGGTTCTCGCTGTCTGCTTTATGAGTAGAATCGAACAACCAGTGCTGGCACGCTTACCCATAATGTACTGCCGCTACATTGACGACTGTTTCGTCATAACATCAACTCAGTCAGAAATGGATGAGTTGTTCAACATTCTAAACAGTCAGTCGCAGTACATCAAGCTCACTCGAGAAGTCCCGCATGAAGGCTGGTTACCCTATCTGAATACTCAGGTAAGGGTTACCAGTGGAACATACAGTGTGAAATGGTATAGAAAAGAAAGCTCCAAGAATATCCTAGTTCATGCAATGTCTGCACACCCCAAAGCTGTTAATTGCGCAGTATTACGGAACATGTACAGAACGGCTGTGGAGGTGTGCACCGGTAACGATGAGCGGGAAGAATCCAGAAGGTTAGCACACCAAATAGCTAATCTGAATGGATACACAACTCGGCAGCATGGTTCACGAAGCAGATCAAGGCCTTTTCCAAATGGAACTGGAGATAAGATGTATCTTCAATTACCATTCATATCAGATCGATTCAGCGCAGTTATTCAGCAATGCCTGGAAAGAGCGGATCTAGCCAATGACGTTTTCTTGGTGAACACACCGAGAGAAAACATCAAACACCAGTTGGTTAGAAATCGTCTCTATGACCGGATTTGCATCATGGATAACTGCGTGATCTGCCCATATGGAAAAGTAGGAGACTGTGCACAAAGAGCTGTGGTTTACCAACTTCAGTGTTTAGCTTGTGATGCTTGCTATATTGGAGAAACTGGGAGACAGCTATGCGTTCGTGTGAAAGAACATCTAGCCAGCAAACGATGGTCTTGCTCGATTGCACCGCTTGGGAAGCACAGAAGGGAAGGTCATGCTGGTTGTGACTTTGACGTTAAGTGCACAATTCTGGCCCACGAGGACAGTATTGGCGCCAGAAAAACTCTCGAGGCTTTCTGGATAATACACAGAAATCCGAGCATGAATAACAAGAATGAGTGCATCAATATAACTGGCGACCTCTTGCCTTACATCCCTCTGTGTGAGCTTTGATAGTGAGACTGATACGCGTCACGTCACGATTCTATAAATAGGTCGTGGTTGACAGGGCTGTCTCAATTGCTCTATCGTCACTAAACTTGAGCAACTGTTCGGTATCGGTGGAATTGACGTGAGTGACTTGTCGGAGTTTCTTATTAGTTGTAAGATCATCAGCCTGAGTTGCAACTAGTTAAGAGCTGGTCTACGTCAAGCGTGATAGGTAACACTATAAAGTTGCGATACGCTTTCAGGCCTTCGATAACGACGAGATAGTCGAAACGTCAGGCAAATAAAGATTCCACCATTAAAAACCTGTATGGCACAGAAGAGTTGACAAATAATATTTATGGAGCATTTTAGATTGCTGAACTACAAAAAGGGGACCGACTACAACACATAGTTATATTTTTTCTTCTTTTACCTCCTTTTCTTCCTTATCCATCAGGCCAACCAGCTTGTCGAAGACGTTCAGCCGCTCATTCAGGGTGCAGTTACGCTTTGCAAGATCCACGTCTGCCTTGCAGAGACTCTTTCTCCATCTGCCACTTGTTTGATGCTCACCAATTAGCAAACCCATTGACACCGCGCCCAGTGAGCACATTATACAGGCTACAAATAATAATTCACCGTCTATCTAGCAACTACCTTACCACAACAATACCGAAGTGTCGCTTAGCATATCGGCATGGAATTGTTCCGCGTCCAAATATGTCGACATATCTATCCACTAAACACACGGCACAACAAACACAGAGACAACATGACCAAACTCACAGGATATCATGGTTTTGATTACCTCCATTTCACAAATGACCCACCTTTCACAAGAACATTTATTTTTCAAGAGAACTTATCACTCTTTTGAGATTGATTGTGCCACCTCCCCAGCGGGAGATGCGGGTGGTGTGGTTGGTGGTATGGTTGGTTTATTCATCTGAGGGTTTGCCAACTCTACATGTATTCCGCGATAGGGCCCATACCCCACATCCAGCATTTCCTCTTGCCGTATATAATTTCTTTGAAGCATTTTTTTAACACCACATCACTACTATACATATTAGACAACACTAATTTACCCCCAAGCGCTTCTCGACTCTACGCTGACGGTGGATCGTCTCTCCAAACGAGGCTCGCAGCACCTTGCGTTCCATATGCAAGTGTTTACCGTAGGCCGCTTCAGCTGAAGCTTGTACTTGGGCAAGCGAGCGCTATAGCGTCCTTGAAGCGATTCACTAGGTACTCGTACCACTCCTCCCCACCGCACGCAGAGCAGAGCGTCTACAAGATAACTACACATATTTTGGTCATAACGACACCAAACAAGTAGGAGTACTCAGTTCAGGTGTGACCGCTAAGACCACCTCTTCATGCTGCAGGGCTTGATCTTCGTCTAACATTATATCCGCCTCTGCTTCTAGGCCATTATAATCGTTCATGATCCTCGCAACCTCTCAAATAAGAGTAATTATCGCCACAAGATACATTAAACCTTCATTTAACCATACGGCACATAAGATATGAAACGAATAGAACAATCGCTCGGAAGTAGTTGGATTTACGGAATGACATTTGCTTTCGTATGTTCGGTATCTCGATTAATACACGCCCCTCGCAATGGATTAAAACGACAGCCTCTACAAGTGTAATGTCAGCTAAAAATGTAATTTATGAAGTAAAAAATATAAAATTTTTTGATTTAAACTTAAATAAACTGAATTTTTCAAATTTTAATCCTTAGAATAACTTTCTTTTTTGTTCCAATTTTTTTAAAGTTTTTCAATAATAACAAAATCAATTACACAGTTCACGATTTATTTTTGTGTTAATCGCTTTGGAACTTTGAAAAACACATAAAATAAAGAAGCATTGTGTTTCCAATTAAATTTCTGAATTTTACAAATAATCTTATTATTAGAAACTCCAAATCATTCAACACAAAAATAAACGCCTTTCCTAGTCCACATTTTGCTGACAAACGACAATTTTTGCAACATATGATTCATACTAGTGCGCTATCTATTCCAATCAAACAACGCCTAATACTCCTTGGTCCATTATCAACTGACTATGACCAAATGGTGTGTGATGCAGAAAGGACATGGAATCTGATTAACTCCGACAGTTAATAACATCAGGTAATCTTTTAAGAGCCAAAATTGATAAAGTTATCAACGCCTTAACCCCATCCTATTAACAAACCCGCTCTTCCTTATTTTCACGTCATCCTAACTTAAAGTCAAACTTCAATCCAAACTCGCGCCCTCACTTTGAATCGTAACACTAGACGAAACATCAATTCCAACTGGCGTCCTCACTTTGAGCCCAATTTTCTTTGTAAACAACAGTTCCACTCACGCTTTCAAACCCCACCACAGTGTGATACACGACTTGCTCCCACAAACAAACACAAGCATCGCAAACATCAATCAGAACGTTCCCAATTCGCATCGCTTTACCCTAGACCAGTAGAACATCGTTCCAACCCATCCATCGGTAGGAATCTACGTAAACGTCCTCACTCTCCACGACGCCCTCCAGTAAACTCTATTACTACGGGAGGTTTACCTATCTCGTATAACCCATCACTTCGCTTTTCATTTTCCCACTTGTCGCAACTCCAGATGCACCTACCACTTCCTCTTCTCTTAAAGACCAGCTATGCGCAGCCGGTTAATCCGACTGACCCATCGCCTTTTCGGATCTTTAACATGCGTCACTACTATTATACTAATGCATCGAACATACTCATAACTTCGGCGAACGTTTATGTTGAACGCACAGAACCTCTTCTCATAACGACATACCATTGTTTAACACGTTGACGACAATGTCGGTCAATGTTGATCGACAGCCAGTCTGTCTCGTGGGACGATGTCGGTCAATGGTGACCGATAGCACTGTAAGTCAGCTAAATGAAGAAATTCTCAGTTTTTTTGGTTTCATATTTTACATTTATTTGCTTACCAACTTTAGCGTAGACCCATGATCCTTCTAAATCTAAGGTTTTTATGGAAATAATAAGCATCGAGTGAGGAGTCACACATCATATCAGATAACAATTGAAATTTGAATTCCTTCCAACAATTGTCGCCTTACCTCTAATCTTGTTCCCGCCAAACGTTTGACTAGTGCCTTCTATGAATAATCACTATTCAAAGCTTCATAAAACGAATTGGTCTACAAAGCCCCATGATTTTGGAATATTCACCCAAATCTTAACAGAATACAAGTTTTTCTTTTGTTTCCAGGAGTTTTTACTTGATTCACACAAATATAGCTTACTTATGAATACAGTAAACTGAATATTGTGTCTGTTCCGTGGGACGATGTCTGTTAATGACGACCGACGATTAGTCAGCGCTTTCAAACGGTCTCGTCCCATAAGCGGCGCTTCATATATCTTTTTCGGTGAATAGCGATGAAGAATCCATGACGCCAATCGACTCTACCTTTTGCGCTCTATACCAACTACTGAAGAATTCAATAACATCCCTCTTACACCTCTATCACCCAATGTATATGGCTTTGACAACCAAATTCATTATTCATACCCATGATTCTTTGGAGAAAAATGTACTAGTACCAACAACATTTATTTTGAAAAGGGAGTATTGCAACGTTTGACGGAAAACATTTAATAGGACAGTTCGGCGATATGACCCACTGTAATATCGATTCAACAAATTGCTATCTTAGTCACGGCACTGTTATTTGGGACATCTACTCTTCCTCTATGCCGTTAGGTCAGAGGCGCTCAGGGAGTAGCATACGTGATTCCAACTCGTATTCTATTTAATGACATCCAATCCGCCTTCACCTATAAAAATGTTTTCTTCTCCTCAAAAAAGAGCATAGTGCTTAAACGGCAACGCAATAGCCATAGATAACGGTGTTTTCATAGATTCACCAGAACTCCAGGATAACAGCCCACGCACAATCTTCTCTGAACGACCAGAAGTTGTGCATACCATAAATAAACAACACTTCCACAATTCGCGTCTTATCCTATTTATATAATCGCCTAAGTGTGTCTGTTGGTGTGTTTGTGTGTGTATGTGTGTGTGTGTCTGACAGTAAATTCAGAACTCCTGTCCCCGTGGACCGAAAGCGTTCAAATTTGGTAGGAGTACAGGCGGCAGGATGGGAACACTTTCAGTGGGTCTGGACCGGACTCCGCCCAAAGGGGGCGGGGTATGTGAGAAATAAATGTATGAGCGGAAATTCACAAATCCTGTCCCCGTGATCCTAGAGCACTCAAACTTGGTAGGAGTGCGGGCGGCAGGATAGGAACACTAATGGTGGGTGGCAGAATCAGACTCCCCCCCCACAATGGGCGGGGTTTGAGCAAAATTCACAACTCCTGCCTCCGTACCTTCTGTCTCCGTGGACGTAGAACGTTCAAATCTGATAGGAGTTATAGCAACAGGATGGGAACACTCACTGTAGGGGCAGGAAAGGCCATAGGGGCCGTGTTTGCGCGAAAATTGCCATTTTGGCCATAGGGCGTTCATAGTATTCCAATTGCACGAAAATTTCACGGTGGTACGCTTCCTTAGCCCATATGTCAACTTTTTCTCCGAATAATCGGCTTTATGATATTATACAATATTCTTACCGGCACAGCGAAAATGGCTTACAGAAAAATCGCTCCAAATTCGGAGCTAATTCTAAGGGTGTAGAGCTTCCAAGGAAAAAGGTGAATCCGAAGCGTTATTTACGCATAGCAAATTTCTTACAGAAAGGAGGACCGCCCGTCGAAGCCGGGCGACATCATAAGAAGGAGGGAAGCCCAGCGTTAACCGGGCGGCCCAACTGTTCGAATTTACAGACACGATTAACAACATTCGCCGAGCCAAATTTGATGAAGAGCGTCCTTTACCACGGACCGCTCGTTTCGTATTACAAGATGGTTCGCATCCACCACACGATGCTAAAAATGACAGCCCCAAAATGTTATACCACTAAGCATTACAGTCTCTTAACAACAAACCCATCCTGGTGCAATTTTATCAGCTCATGAGGCAGAAGGCTAACAAACAAGCAGCAGTAAGTACCCATAAATATAAAGCGTTAACTCACCAATTACATAAACCAAGATATTCAGTTTTAGAACCTAAGCAATCTTCGCTCGAGAAAATCAAATCGAACACTCAAGTAAGATATCACAACATATAGCTACCGACCTTGAACCAGATTTTACTACAATGAGCAATGACCCGGAACTTGGTCGAGCAATGCCAAGACCATCGCCACGCAGAACTATTATAAGTACTGAGATGCAATTTTTGAAAACAAAAATAGAAGAAACTTCACAATAGGACTTCATGTTTTTGTTAGAACGAATTTGCTCTCTCACAAACTTCAAAATACAAGCAATAAAAAGTATGGCCCTACTAAACCCGACTAGCGCTGCCTAAATGCTACTAAACCGCGATGACATTTTCGCTCTTTTAGCAGGAGATGTTTTAATGGTTTCCAAGTGCAAAGAAATTACTATTGATGAAATTTTAACAGACCATAACATAAAAGGAACATGTCACTGTTACGCATTCACACCTGCCCGCGCAGAGAAAGACTATTGTTTTACAGTACCGTTCAAAAAGAAATCACCTTGAACCTTTTTTGCCATAACTCATCTTGGACTCAATGTTTTTAGCCGATTTTTTGATATGTTGTCAACAGTAATGATATTCAATGTCTCCATCACAGAACTCACAAAACTCCTTTTTATTTCGTTTAGAAGGCCACTCTTTACATTTTTTCTGAGCACGCCAAACAACATCAGTTTTAATAATTTGAAATAATTCACCTGACTTGAACGCTATCATCATGAGATTAAAATCTATTCAATTACTAGTCCGACGCTTTGTAGTGAAGCCGTTGGCATTGATGACGCCTTGGCATCTGCGGGGCATTGATTCGACCAACTTGCCGATCAAGCACTCATCGATTTCGTTCCATTCTTCTTCAAATAGGCCAAACTTCTGGGCAGCAATTCCGACTGTTTTATCGGCTATCCTTTTCTTGAGTTCTTACCGGGAGGGTCCAGATGTTTAGGTCAGGGGACTGGCTGGGTGAGTCAAGGCATCGAATTTTCCGATGAGTCAACCACTCGCGCGCCCCTTCTAGATCTCTGTCCGGAGTCGTTTTCTAGCTGGAAAGTAAATTTTCTTCCGTGCACAGGGCGGGAAAAAGGTAGCATGGATTTCTCCAAAATGTCTACGTACATCTGCTGGGCCGCAGTGGTGAGAGGATTGTGCAAGGACACCATGCTTAGACTCGGAGACCATCCTCAAACCAACACTGAGCCGGCACCATGCCTGAGAGTTGTCAAATAGTACTTGGGGTCGAACTTGTGTTTTGAAAGGTCGTCTACGGACGAAACCCAAGCGTACCGAGCGAAACAATCTTTGACTAGTCGTTCTAGATAACTTCGCGTCATTGGTCGAAGATCCAAGGAAGGTGCTCACGCCTCCTTTGAAGTCGAGCTCGTCTGTTTTTTCAGGGATCGTCGTCATCGTCGATATTTCGGCCATTATATCGGAAGATGCTCGTCAGGAATCTTGACTCGACGCACAAATGATCTCCCTATCGTCCTCAGTAGCGGCAATCCGTAACCTTCCCGAGCTGGCTCGCTCAATTGGGCCTATGAGAGACACAACACCTCTGATAGCCTTCGTAGACACTGGTACAGCCTTGGATGTTGAGCATGGGTCAATTCGTACTTACTGCCCGTAGCAATGGCGGAGAGCTGCTCCACAGTCAGAAAGCCAGAGCTAGAGTTTTGTCTATTCACTGATAGCGATAAGCTAACAAAATGGAAGAATCACCTGTATTTCTAAACTCGAAAAACAATGAAACCTACCTAGAAAAATGCCTCTTTTGCAAGTTTTTCGAAAAAATTCACCTACTTGGCCAGAAGTGAGCTACCGCCAATTCTGCATCGCAGGAAAGTCGGTAATATTTGAAAAGTGTGCTGTCGAAAAATCAGTTAAAAAGAATGAGTTTGAGATGAGTTATGGCTGAAATGGCTCAAGGTGATTTCTTTTTGAACTTTACTGTATTCAACCAGGGACACGCGAACTCATTAAATCCAGTCCACCCATCGATCGCAATTATGTTCCATTCGGTACATATAATGATGGCAACAATCACCATAAATCATCTGCGGGCTACATCCAAGTTTCTAGCATTCACCTAAATTTACACACTGGTTTCACAAGCCAAGATATTTTCGAGGCTCCACTCTCTCATTCAATTCAATCTTTCATTCAGATTTGCTTGAATTAATATTTACCGATATTTATCTAATCAAAAGCCATCTAACCTCAGTATCATACTCTACCCCTAGCCATATTACATCATCATATGCTAATGATTTAACCTCAGATAATCTTCAAAATGAGATCTCTTAATCTATATCATATCTAGAATCCAATGCCCGACACATTATTCAATCACCTAAGAAGAAAACATTAGAACAAATAGGCTTATCTAAACTAGTCACGGTAATCGTTATAATTTCTCTTTGCATCATCATTTTTATGATACTACTCCTGGCTCATTGTAAATCATTCTGCATTAGAACAGTCTGCAACTGTATTTTCAGAATGATAGCTGTAAGCATATTCTGTATCATTGCACTCATTCGCTGCAGAATACCTTTTCCAAATGCAACCCCAGATACGAAACCAACTATCAGTAATCCAATTGTAAAAGCTCACCGCCAACGCTCTTCTACTGCTGACCCAACTTCTGGTCAAGGGTTCCGATAAAACTACTCCTTATGGATATTCCCTTACTCCTAGCACCAACTGCACACTCCGAACCTCCAACAAAACCTACACGCCAATTATATAACTTCTTACCAAGCGTATCTTGTATACATTATACAAACAAGCCAACAATGATTTATATACCTACCCAGCTTGATAGAATCCCCGTAATAGCTCTGCTCGACACTGGCTCTGCTCTCACCATTGTATCAGAAACGGTAGCTTATAACATAGGAGCCAGCATTCTCCATGCCACAATCACAAGGGGTGTCACGGCCAACGGCACTCCAATCAAATCCTTAGGTCAAATAACTTCTTTTCTCACTATAGCGAACATAGCCATGCAAATTACTTGCCAGGTGGCTCGAAACAGTGCTTGCTCCTCTTCATTTCTTTTGGACAATGACGTCATACGACGATTCGCTAACAGATTGTCCATTGACTACAAGCGTAAAGCAGTTTTTTTCTATACAATGTATGTTAGAAACTCACCAGAACAATGGAACGCTAGTATTCATAAAAAACATACATCGCCCGTTTTCCTTCTCAAAGACATCGTATTACCCTAGGAAGCACAAAAGTGAGAGCACCAAAACAACGGAAACCTTTTGTCCCAAAGATTTAGTACACTCATTATCGGAGTGTATGCTAGTCAAACACTACCTAGCCCAAATGTTCACGGTAGTGTTTGAGTAAGAATCGTTAACTCAAATCCCACGCCGATAACTTTACTGAAAAACATCATAATGACAATAGCCAGAAATCAACGGTCACCCTTTTTTCCAGATATAACGACGAAACTTCTTACTCAACAACCTAAGTGAATACATACCACCCAAAGCCGGTATTGCCGAAATCTTGCCATTTCCCACAACCTTCTAATGCTCAACCAGTTTATTAGCAAGTAAAATTTGATATCTCACTCTTAGACCAAAAAATCCTTCAACAATTTCAGAAGCTCCTTTCCGAATATAATAACTGGCAAAAACCATACCGCGTCCCGCTAGAAAAAAGGCAAGAAATAGAGCGTCAGATCAAAGAAATGTTAAGAACAAACATTATCGAACCAAGCACCAGCAAATTCGCATCACCTGTAGTGTTAGTTAAGAAAGGTCCCAACAAGGACCAATGGCGATTCACCGTCGACTATAGGCAAATAAATTCTACGGAAACTGGGACGTATTGCATACCACATATGCAGGACATTTTGAACCTTGTAAGTGGCAAAGCAATCTACACAGTCCTCGACTACAAACGGTTTCTTCCAAATAGCTCCAAAACACAAGGAGCGCACCGCTTTTTCATCCTTTTCAGGGCTGCACCACTTCACTATTTCACAAGGTCTCAAAGGCGCCCCAGCTACGTTTCAACGAGTCGCCAGTAGCCTCATCGGAGGATTACGCGCTTGTTGTTTTGTCTATATCGACGACATCATCATAGCAAGCCAATCGGTGGACCAGCACCTCATCGATCTCGAAGAAATCCAAAACATTCAAGCGTTTGGGATGAAACTTGTAATTTCTCCAATTTTTGGACAGCCATATATAATACACACAGGTGCCTCCACAATTGGGTTAGGTGCATGCCTGTTGCAATCAAACCCAAAAACCCAGGGAAAACACCTGATTGCTTACTCTAGCCGGTCACTGAACAAGCATGAAAAGAACTATGCGATGATCGAACTAGAGGCATTGGCGATAGTATTCGCATTGAAGCAGTTCTACCCATGTGTAGCTAATGCGCGATCACGCTGGTGACGGATCACGCACCCCTTAAATCGCCAATGCACCGGTCTGATTTGGTAGAGCGTCTCGCCAAATATCAAATCGCGATCCAATCCTACGAGATTTTAATAGAATATCGCTTAGGAAAGCATAACACATTTTGTGATTTTTTGAGCCGTCTTCCCTCACCACGTATTAATTCAATTATAGCGCGATCTTTCCCCTCTCTCGAAGAAATTCAAGAGGGCCAGAAGAATTCAAAATATGGTCCTATATTCGAATTTCTCTCCAGAGGAATTGCCGCGAGAATTTGAGAACAAGACCGAACGATTCTCAATTCTCAACGGCTCCCTACATTACACTACGCACGAAAAGACGAAACTGTTTATTCCCAATGCTGACATGCAATCCAACATAATTGCATTATTCCACGAGAATCCTTTATTAGGGTCACATCTGGAGGTAGGCAAAACATAAGGAAATCTTCGAAAAATACATACGGTATAACCTGTATCAGGATGTGTTATCGTACAAAAACACATGTCCCATATGCCAAAAAGTAAAAACGCCTCCAATCACGTCATTCGTGAACAATTGGGAGTCTTCCCAATTCCTCAACGACCATTCGAGCGACTCCACATCGACATCATCGGACCATTACCGCAATGTGTGGACGGAAGTAGGTATATATCAATATCTGTTTGTGCTTTCAGCAAATATATAGTTTGCACTGCTCTTGTAGATCAAACGGCCGGGTTAGTAATTAGGGCACTTTTGAATGGTGTAATACTGATCTCGGACCGCGGATCAAACTACACGAGTGCAACATTTTCCAAGATCAATAAAGCTATTGGTATCACTAACAATGTCACCACGACCTACAATCACAAGGCTAATGGGCAAGCTGAAAGATTGGTCAAAGTAATGACAGACTCTCTTACAGCATGTTGCTCAGAAGCCAAAGATCTTTGGAGTGACTTTCTGCAACCCGTGGTGTTTGCCTACAATACCAGTGCAAACGTAACAACAGGTTATAGCCCATACTTCACCGTATATGGACGATGTCTCATCACATGGAGCGACACACTCCATGAACTTCCTGCACATCATTAACAACGGATGATTCCGCGGATCAGTTCACCACTTGTCTGAAAAACATCATCGCGCACGTTGGCCAAGAGATCGCCCCGAAAACTGCTCGATAAAAGATAGGCTACGATCTTCACAATAAGGTATACCCAAAGGATCTTCCCACTGGCGACCCAGTCCTTTTGCATGACGACACAGTTCGTCCCAAACTCACAAACCAGTGGAAAGGCCCTATTGCGATTGAAGAGATCAACCGCCCCAATTAACGATCACTAACCTCGTAGGTCGCCCAGCGCGACAAGCAGTTCATATTATCCGTTTGAAACTGTATTCTCCTCGTTCAATACCACTTGAAGCTTCTAATACAAACATCACACAACCATTTAAACAAAACTTAGAAGCATTGAGCAGCATTGAACAACCAATAGTACGAGGGTTTTGTCGCCATCAGGCAACAGACCATTATGATTGAGCTACAACATGTGTTCTCACGGCGAGAACACAACCCTGAGTAAGTTAAAAAAATTTTATTTAACGCCACATCCTCTTACGAACACATTTCCTTGAATGGGCGGTTCAAAGAAACAATGCATAGCATTCTTCTTTCGTTTAATATCAAAATTACAACCTTATACTAGTCGACCAAAAACTGCGCAGTGCCGAGACTAGTATTCGTATCATAGTGTCTTAACTTGTCCGTATATCAGTCGAATCCCACCAAGACTAGTATACGCTTCGTCAACCTTACTAGTCTACTGTTTGTATACCTTAACTAGGCTAGTAATCAGAATTGTGCAAAAGTTGACTCTCACGTGCAAGTGAAATATATGCTTATTCAAACACAACATAATGATATTGTCACGTCTAAGAATAATATTGATAATGTTCACCATGCTGTCTTTGACAAGTAGAAAACCATATTGTATAACTGATATAAAACCCACTATCACACAAGGTAAACCATATTGTATAAGCATAACTCAAAAAGCCACTGATGTAATCTTCTATCACATACATTACATTTCCTCCGCTTCTATAATCATTACCATGTAATTCTCATATTTTCAACTCGAGAACGAGTTTTTTTTTCTCAAACGAGTGGCACACTAACCTTTTGTGAGGTTAGCCTGTATCAACATCTTGTCTCGTTTGGTAGTTCAATTTTCTCGCAAATTTTTGCTGGCTCCTCTATGCTTACACATCTCTCATCAAATGCTAAACATCACACGGAACGATCCTCAAAGCTCGAGGACGAGCGTCTGTGAGGAACCGGGATGTCGAGTCACACGTGTGCTATGCTGAGTCATGCGCCAGCTCGAGACAGCCGCCAGGATTTCATCACCTTCGCCGACGCACCTTGTCATGCCATCTATCAAGGTTTCATCATACTGATGTATTGGGTTGTAACATAAGTTCGTAGAGTTTTGCGTTAGAGTTATTTTACAACAACTTATTTTGTTTTTTAGCGAAGTGTATACATTCGTTCGAAAGAGCTCCTTCTCCTCTACAAAACTGTTCCATTTGTTTTTAGGATAAATCAATTGTTCGTCTTTTTTCGGCCTCAGAAATGGAATATCTATGGAGAAAAAAAATTAGCATTTTCGACATCTGCTTCTCTTTTCTTTCCGTCCAGGTCAAAAAAGTAGCCCAAACCGCTCGGAACATATGCAGTGTGTACGGGGAAGGTGTCTCAGGCGTGTCTACTAAAAGGTGTGGGTGGCCCCAGGAAAGGCGCCGAAGCCGGAGTCAAGCAAGATCTCCACCCAAAAAAGGTCATGATCTGCGTTTGGTGGGTCTGAGTAGGCATGGTGCACTGGGAAACTGCTCGAACGAGACGCCACTATCAACAAGGAGGTCTACATTGCCCAGCTGAACAGTATAAATGCCGCTCTATGTTAAACCAAATAAGGGGTGTTACCTTGGATGGCGAAGGGGATCTTAAAAACTGGCTCAACAACTTCTTCGACATCACAACGGCCGATTTCTGGCGAATCCGCATCAACAAATTGGTCGACAGATTGGATGAGGTCGTGAACAGTAACAGAGGATACATCATTGGTTTATTTATTATTATAATTATTGTTTTTTGGTTCAAATAAATCTTTGTGAAAAAACTCTACGAACTAATGTTACAACCCAATAGAAACCATGGTATAAAAGGAGCCGTTTCATCGAGTCATGGTCTCGGATGTCACCTTAGCCGCCAGGTTGACCCCGACCCTTCGTAAAGGCTACTACCTGCCTCCCTTCTCGTCCTCTCCCCCTGTCCCTCTCTTGTATTCTCCCTTTGTAAATTATTTGTTTAATAAACTCATATAAATACCAATACTTCTCTACAGAAGCGTCCCTCAATCCGCTACATACTCAGGTATAGGCCCGATCAACCTAACTTGATAATATTCATTCCCTAGCAGATATGCATTCTTTTGGATGTAAGAAGCTGTCATCCACAAGCGATGCCAACAATCGGAGATACACATATTTCACTGAAACATGACGGTGACTGGCGAGAATGCATGAAGTCTGTCATACAGAACCGTGATACCTAAGCGCTAGTGACCGTGTTCTTCTCCGGTTAATAGTAGTTTGCTGATACGTAATCTGCACGATTATTCCATACTTTATCGTCAGCAATGATAAATAAATACCAAGGTGAAAAGTACACTCGACGAAGATTAAATCTTGCTTCATAGAAGGAAACGGCGGAAAGCAGTAACCCTCGAATTTACATAGTTGTTCACGATGCCCATTTCATAGACAGTGGAATAAGCATATAACACGACATGTTCTATTAAAGAAGAACCCGGACGCAGACAGACAGACAATAGGTAAATGCAGTAAACAAACAGGGAAAAACACTAAGCGCGAAGCGGAAAAACACTAAACACTAACATTAAGCGCCCATGCGGAGGTGAATGGGCGGATACAATAGAACCACAACTGCACACGAATATGGCCAATATAGCGCGACGCAAGACCGAGGCTCGGATCAATTGAGCAACCTATAGCGATTCACCACCAGTCTTCTCAAAAGCATTCCATGCCTCATTCAACTCAGTGAAGATCGCCCGTGCAAGCTCCTCATGTGGCTCACCAACTTGCTTGTCAGGATGCACAACCAGACATGCTTTGTAGTAGCTTCGCCTCACCTTAATTGCCATTGCCTCTTTGCAAAACTGCTTCACATACAACGAGATCCGCTAAAGACAATTCAAACAAATACAACCGATACAAGCAAAAAACCAACTTGTGCTGCACTCAGCAAATCTCCAATTCGCGGCTGCTGCCACTTCTCCGCACCCTCCCATAGAACATCATTTAATGAACCGAGAAGAGCCCTTATGTTCCTCTCCTTTCCGCCAGCCCAGTCCCTGACCTTAATTTTAATTGATAGAATTCAAAAACTTCATAGCTAATCATATCTTCACGAACCTTTAACGTTACTGGGTCCATATCCTTGATCGCTTTCGCTTTTGTCATATCGCCCAGCGTCCGACTCGCGTTCCTCGACGCTGTGAATCCCTATAAACATATTTAAGGCACTGTTCACGATAATTTTGGGTAACCCAGATTATGACGAAAAATGGAAGATAAGATGGAAAATAGTGCGATGGAGGCGAAGGAACTGCGTGGATCGGTGTTTACGAAGTGAAAAATGGCTTCGAAAAATTGTTGAAGAGGGGGCTGGACGAGAATGAGACCAGAAGAATGGAGAAGAGTGGGGCGTGCATGCAGCTATGCACTGTGCGTCATTGCGTACGTGTGGGTCCTGTTGCAAATATCTGACTATGGTAAGCAAAAATTAATTCGCTTATAAGCATAAGTAAATATAAAACCCTAGTTACAGCGAAAATAGCTCACCTTTTTCAGCCCCCTGGGATAGAAAATTGAACAAGGCAGCAGTTAAAAGAATAACAGAGGAAAAAAGAAAGGAAAAAACATGGCCTCCCCACTCGACGATGAGTTGATTGTGTGTGGGTCCTAAAACGAATATTCGCAAATCGTATTGCCTCGACACTTGTCGGACATGACATCGATCGAGAGCAGGAAAGTGGCTCAAGACAGCAACAGGGCTTCTACTATGCCCTGACGGTCGAGATTTTTGGAGCGAGGGGAACCCTTCTACCACCTATGGGGGCCAATGATTATTCCTAAGGGAAGAACCCAGTAACTATTTTTATCGGAATCGTGCCTTTAAGGTAACATCAGATGTGACGGATTTGGGCAGCACCTTAATCAAGTCCACAAAAGCCATAGCAGTGTGCTATCCGATCCCAGGCAACACGAAACAAATGGTTCTAACATTCCTGATCACACAAGAGAAGATCTCATTACAGAGGAGCGCGATTCTTCGAAAATGGCTCACACCATCACAGCCTACTCTCCATCGATAATGACGTGAAAGTCTGGCAACCCATGACGATGCGTTCTTACAGTACCCATTGTTTCCGATTGAGCAGAGACTCTTGAAAAAAAACCTAAGTCATTATACAGTCTAGAGCATAAAACTACCACGCAGGTCCGCCTCGGAAAAAACGTTCCAATATAGGCCAACATCTGTCAGAGGATACGAATCTATCCATAATAAAAAGGTAAAGGAGAGATTAGGTACAAAAAGTCCAATTTCAAGGGAAACACGAGTAAGAAAGCAAGCCCATAACCTTATTCGGTAAACGTATAGGTAGAAAAGCTGGCAGTTACAAAAAAAACAAGGAGAAAACAAGGAGGGACAGCAACTCAAAATGTTCCACACACGGCTCTTTCAGTTTTCACAGCCGAACTTCTCCATTTGGGAACGCTGGGAAGGACTGAAATTCAATGGGAAAATCATGATTCTTGACGACTACAGCTCAGCGAGGAGGCAACATTTTCATGAGCTTCTAGATCATAGTCGGTGGCACTTCCGCCTTCCATCCTATCACCACTAAGCGAAGTTTGCATCCTTGTTCGTGATTGGTTTCTTCGAGCATCGTCTTCCAAGTTCTCCTCGTACGTATTCTGTTCAATTTTCGGCAGCGAAATGGCTCGGCCAGGCGGAAATTCTGACCTCTTGCTTACCAGAAGCAAAATTACGACTCTTGGACCATTGTTCTGTTACAGAATCCATCCATCGGCATACTGCGGCCCTTACGAAGACATATCATTCAGCACCATATACTTGTAAGCTCTGCCCGTCACCGCTCCATCAAACCACATGAAAGGAGAAATTCCATTCTGCGAGAGGACAGCAAAAACCATCACTGATTCCCATCATACTTGACCTACATGGGGTTAGCGTACTATTGAGTAAATATCTAACAGCAGAGGCGTCCTACATGACCATACCATCCAAGCAAATAAACACCCAAACAAGCCAAAATTGTTCCTCCATTAAAAGTCCCCTCGAACCTTTCGATTGATTGCAGTGGCAAATGGTCCTCCGACTGCACTTCTTCCGCTGACTAATGTTGCTGCCATTGCTTTCATTCCGCTGCAAAGTCATTCGCAATAAAACAAGAATAGTCATCACAAAGGAATTGCCTTAAGTGATAGTGATGGAGAATCGACGAGATTGCTTAATGTTTGGCCATCAAAACACTTTCATCACGGAAACTTTCACAGTGGGTGCTGTTTCACAAGGGAGCTCTTGTCTTCTTGGTTATGCCTCGTTCCGAAAAACCCTTACAAACAACTCAAATTGCGATTCGGTCGATAAAGGGAAAAGTTACATCCAAAATAGTGTTTCGGCGAACTTGAGCGCAACTGTGGTTGTGAGAGTGCGGCATCAGAAGAAAGAAAACAAAAAGAACGTAAAGTCGAAGTAGGAGGTCGGTAGAACATACATGGCTTGTAAGCAGATCTCCAAACACGTCACCAGTTACTTTAGCCTTTTCTACTGTCGTACTGCTGTTGAGATTGTCGAACGCTGTTCGACTGTAATTCGGCCTTGATGGCATCGGTGTCGTGGACTCGCTATTAAACGTTAGTGCTGCAATATGAGGGGCAAGATAAGTTTAGCATCCAAAAGGAAGTTAAATACCTTGTGCGCTGACAGGATTACTTGCACTTTGTGAGAGGAACTCAGCAAACGGATCGATGTCTTTCGAATTTTGTTGGAATGCTGGGGCCGACACATTGCGATGAATCGACAATGAAGTACTGATATTTGATAAATCTAGATTTCGAGTTTCATATGAGTATAATATGTGTAAGTATATTATTGTCCTACTCATTACTCGACGAAAGGCAATGAATTGCTGTTGGAGACTCGCCACTCACCAAAAAGATTACCATTCGTCTGATGAGCACTACAGGGCCCAGCCTCAGACGCAGTTACAAGCGCTGTTGCTGATGGAGTCGTCCAGTTATTCTTATTTGAATTGGATAACGGATCCATCACCGCTTGACCCGGCACAACCGATAGTTCTGGAGCTAAAGGCTTTAAAGCAAACCGTATGAAAACAACACAGACGAATGATCATGTGACATATACCTGGCAATTCTCCGAGATCCAGCAAGTCAGAGTCGTTAGAGATTGCACATGGCGGAGTGAAAGCACTGAGTATCGGTGTTTCTTTCCCGTAGTCAAATTGATGATAACCCGCATTCGCGTCTTTCTGTTGTTGCGTTCGTAGTCCTACCTGAGGTTTGTTCGCTGAAGAGGTCCTCACACCCAAAAAAGCAAAATTTCACGTCTATATCGTGGACAACACACGATTTCATATTATTTCTCATTAAATTCATCGATATGGTGGCAGGACCGGACTTCGGCTACAAGGGGCGGGGCGTGCGCGATAGAAGTTTTAGATCTCAAATTCATAACTCCTGTTCTAGTGGACTCAAAGCGTTCAAAATTGGGAACACTTATGGCAGGTAGTAGAACCGGACTCCGCCTACAGGGGACAGAGCGTGCGCGATAGTAATGTTGGAGCGCAAATTCATAACCCCTCTTTACATGGACCTGGAGGGCTTAAATTCGGTAGGAATACGGGGACTAGGATGGGAACACTCATGACAGGTGGCAGGACCAGACTCAGCTTACAGGGGGCGGGGTTTGCATAGAGTAAACACTTGAGCGGAAATTCATAACTTCTGTTTCTGTAGTTCAAATATTGTGAGATTACAGCTTTTCGTATTGACAATGGAACCTCAGTTTTTCAATAAGTGGTGTAGGATATGAAGGGATCCAAGGTACTCGGTGACAAGAACCGATAATAACTGATAAAAGAAGATAAAGGGTCTAAGAGAGCAAGAGCCATCTACCGATCAAATTTTCAACCCTTCGGTATTTACGATGTAATAGCTTTGGCTGTTCAGTATGTTTCATTCGGTAAGATGAGATGGTAGAGTAGGGGGACAAAGGTGGGTGGTGGGTGCAGTGATAGGGTCCCATCGGCGGCAATACGATAAGCCGATGAGGATTTTGTGCATTTCTTGCTATTAGATTACGACCGCTACACAGCAAGGTTTGTGACTTGATGAAGGATTCTCATTGTTCGATATCGCTTGCGAGAAAACTTAATCGACCGCCAGTTATTTGGAACTCTTAACTAATGTTGTCTATGTGAAGTAAAAGGTTCATTGATAACATCTGATAATGGTGTTCATTAATAAAATTATATTAAATAAATATATTTCTAAGAACCGCCCAAGGCTTTGGTTACCCAATAGTCCAATCTTTATTGAGTATTTATCTTCAGGAACGAGAGCAAAAGATCGAGACTCCCAATAAAAGACATAAGTACCGACTTTCACTGAATATCAATACCCTGTTAGTCCTGTGTCAAACTTCGTGTACAGGAAAGTATTATTTATTTCAAAGAGGGGGTGGAGATTCAGCCGATCACTACAACTTTGTCAAAGAAGGAGGGATGCCCGGCTAACGCCGGGCGAACCGACTTTACATAAGAGGGAGGATGCCCGGCGATAGCCAGGCAATCCGCCTTTGATTATAACACGGAAAAAATCGCTCCCATTTCGGAGCTAATACTGAGGGAGTAGAGCTTTCGAAGAAAAAGGAAAATCCGAAGTGTTATTTACGCATAACAAATTTCTTACAGGAGCTCCCTACTTCCTGTAAGAAATTTGTCATGCGTAAATAACACTTCAGATTTTCCTTTTTCTTTTTTCAGCATAGGAATGAGGGAAACCAGGCGTTAGCCGGGCGGCCCGACTGGTAAAACAATAAACACAAAAAGAAAAGAAAACAATTGGCGTGTGGGCGAGGCGACCGGCGACGGGGGGTCTGGGGAGTCTCGATAAACACTTTGCCACCATAAATTTTGTTGCTGGCCGTACTCAAGAATTGGGATGGCCCGCTTTCTTTTGTAGTGCGCCTTCGATCATTTGCCACAGTTCCGTAGATTGTCTCCAAGTATTAGGGTGTCCCAAAAGTTTTGAGAAAATTTATTTGGTTTCTTCATCACAAAAATACTACAACAAAAAGGTGAGTTCAGTAATCGAGATAGTGACCCTCTTTAATCACGACGTTCCTCCATCGATTGGGCAGAGCCAGAAAGAAGAGGGGAGCGACGCGATCCATTTATCTACTGCATGCTTGACCTCCTGACGGTTGTTGAATTTTTTCCCTTTGAGGTAAGCTTGTAGACTCCTGGAGGCGTGGTAGTCACAAGGGCAAAGGTCACAAGTGATTACGGAGGATGGGGTAGCCAGATAATCCCAAGCCTTTCCATCTCCTCAGCCGTCGCCCTATCATGATGTGGTCGAGCGTTGTCCATCGAAATCAGAATCTTTCCCTGCATCTGGTGTGAAACAGGGGCTCGAGACACCATCTCCCGCAGCTGCTCGCATAGTACCCTTGCAGTCACAGCAGCACCCTCAGGTAGGATCTTATAGTAAAAACAGCCGGCGGGGCAGAAGAAGGACGAGATCATCTCCTCTTTGACGTATGCCCCATGCTTTGCAACAGCTTCTGGCCTTATGTCGACTGGTAGCCACTGCAACTTCCTGTGTGGATTTTCATAAGAGATCCACTTCTCATCCTGAGCGATGATGAAGCTCGTCCAAGCTACCGTTCGCTTGCGGTCGAGTAGCTTCCGACACACATCGATCCGCACCTGACGCTCGCGCTCAGTCAAGGTGTGGGATAACTGCAGGAAGTGCTGCGCGAAAGCCACGTCTGCTTAGGATGTCGTGGATGGTGGAACGGGAAGCAGAAGTCGTCCTCTCCATTACCCTCAAGCTTTGAGAAGGATTGCTCTGGTTGGAGACTAAGACAATGTCGATGGCACTATTTACCCTTTACTGCCCCACTCTGTCGAGAAAGGGCTGGATTTCTATAGATTTTTTTCAAAGATGAAACCGGCTATAAACTTGCCTAGAGGGGTAATTTGACCCGTAGAACACGAATATCGCATCCACTCATCATGAAAACGCCTGGGACACTAGTTAGGGGCAAGTTTTCACAGGAGTGGTGACCCAGCGATTTGGCGCAGGTGCCTGTAGCGCAAGCGCTAGGCATCTTTATGACAAATGGATGCAATATTCGTGTTCTACGGGTCAAATTACCCCTGTAGTGAAGTTTCTAGCCGGTTTCATCTTCTTTGAAAAAATTCGGTAGAAATCCAGCCCATTCTCGACAAGGTGGGGCAGTAAAGGGTAAATAGTGCCATGTCGGTCTTAGTGGAACATGGAAGTCCGCTCCGTGGCGCTTCGTCGAAGTGAATCTCTGCTCTAGAGCGCGACCGTACCACCTATAGCAGGTGGCGAGAGAAGGTGCAGTACTGCTCATCGATGTCTGCAATTCATTCCGAGTTTGAGTGGCGGAGTGACCAGATTGGTAGTAATGAAGCAGAAGGTGCCGGTAGTCGTGTCGGTCGGACATAATTCAAATGATGATAACTCACTTCCAAAGATGAAGTGCAATTCCATTCTATTGTTTTGACGATCTACCAAGAGTGCCCTTTTCCTGCCCTTTTTTCCGTTGCTCTGCTTCGGCGCTTCCTTGTGCAACATGGTTGCGAAATTCATGACCAAAATTTTCTCAAAACTTTTTGGATACCCTTATAGCTTGATTTGACTCCATCAGAAGAGGAAATACGGACACTATGCGCCCTCCTTCTTCGAGCTGCTGATGACATCTGCGGATCCGCGAAGTGCGTGTCCAGTGGCCAAACGATTTTTCCGAATGACGTAGCAACCTGTGCTATAATTCCACGACGTGAGCCGTCCCGTTCCAATAACAGGGCTTTTTCTGGCGCCGCAAACGCGGTCGGACCCTGCTTTTTAGACCGCCGGTTTTTCTCTTGTTCATCCAAATCGCGTTACAAATTTTTTAACGCTTCATCGTAAGTCCTGTCGAAGCAGTAATCATCGATCCTTTCATGCTTCGATATTCCATCTGTCACATATAAAAGTTCGGTCCAGTCTTTACAGCGATCATATGCCAGCCGCAAAACTTTCTGCAGGGCTTCGGCATCCAGACAAATCACTATTTTTTCCATGCCTTGATCTTTTCAGCCGTGTTCATGTCGTTCCTTATAAAAATGCTGGCGGCGACCCAAGCACGCCAGAGTGTGCCATGGTTCCCTCGCGAAGGCTCCTGGAAACATTATGTCCTTCAGGTCTCCAAAGCATGCTTCTTTCAGGCATCCGTCCTTGCATTCAAGTGTCCTTTGCAATCTCTTGACTCGATTACTGCGCCTCTGCAATAAGAACATTCCAGTTTATTCACCTTCGCTGTTAGCTTCCTGCCTCTTTTTCCTCTGTGAGTAATTGTGTCGATTCTCTCGTCAGATAATTGGTTTGGCACTACTCTTAGCATAACGTATTGAACCTCCATGGGTCCGGTGTTTTCCCCTATTCGCGTAATAATTGCGGAGTTATCTCCCACTTCAATCACCCGAAACTGTCCAGCCCACTCGCATGCTAACTTAGGGTGCGAACTTGGCGCCTTCTCTCTGGGTGGTAGTAAATACACTCTATCCCCTAACTTCGGGAGCCTTTCTCGGACTACTTTATTTCTGTTGTCATACGCCTTTTTCGTGGTTTCCCTCACGTGATCATTATACTAACGCACTCTTTCGGAGTTTCTGCTATGCGTTGTATCAAGCCTACTTTGTAATCGTCCATAGCTTTATCTAACGATATTCTCCATGATATTTCATTATACGGTATAGTTCCTAAAGGGAAGTAAGGGTCCATCCCATGGAGTAAAAAATAGGGACTCTCTCTCCTGTTGATCTATGAGGGGTCATATTGTATGCAAGCATGGATAAAGGCAGTCTCTTGTCCCACTCTGCAGGTACCGCGGTTGACCTCCTCAGCATTGCCACGATGGTCCCATTCAACCTTTCGGTAATACCATTCTCGCGTGGATTGTAGCCCTTCGTCGTAATGTGCTGTATCTTAGTAACTTTCATCAACTCTTCCATTACCCTGTTTTCAAACTCGCCTCCCTTATCCTTATCAGATAGTATTCCTACATGGCCATCTACAAAAATTACATTCGCTACGATTTCGGCTGATTTGTCTGCTGTTGGATATGCCTGTGCAATTTTTGAAAAGTGGTCGATCACTGTGACCGCGTATTTATTCCCACTTGAGGTCAGTCTTAATTCTAGCAGTCTACGCCTATCAATCCATACGGTTTCGTGGTCACTATCGGCTTCAGTGGCGGAATTCCTACTGATTTCGGGTTATGAACACAGCAGCGCTGACACTCCTTTGTCCATCTGCTTACGTCTTGCGTCATGGTTGGCCGAAACACTTCCTTGCGCATTTTCTTTAGCAGCTTGAATGCGCTAAAATGGCCTGCTAATTCACCCGCATGGGCTTCATGAAAAACCTCGTATCTTGCTCTTTTCGGGACCACACATACTAAGACACCTTCTTCAGTATACATTTTAAGATGACCGTTTTCCATAACAAAGTCAGCGATATACCTACCGCTAATACATTCACGACCGCCTCATTCAATCCCTGCAAAGACTCTGTCTCCCCTTCCACTCGTATGACTCTGCTCAGCGCGTCAGCTACCACATTTGTCCGTCCTTTCACGTATTTGATCTCCAGTTTATATCGTTGCACTTCGAGCGACCATCTGAGTACTCGAGCAGAGACGTTACTCCGCTTAAACAAAGCAATTAGTGGTTGATGGTCCGTCATGACAGCCGTGGGCACGCCATAAACATATGGAATCGTTTTATTGCAAACATGACGGCTAAGGCCTCCAGATCGGTCACGTGGTACCGTTTTTCAGCTTTACTTAAGGCCTTCGATGCAAAATAGATAGAGTGCAGGTATTTATTTTCGTCCTCTTGCGCTAGGACTGCTCCCAGCCCTGTTGTTGATGCATCAGTGTAAATAACGAAGGGTTTTTCACCATTCCTTGCTTTTTCCATATCGGACTGCTTCAGTACCGGTGCCGAACAAATGAACTGTTTCACCTTTTCAAATGCCTCATCGCACTCTGACGTCCAATTCCATGCTCGCTTTTATGAGGTCAATTCGAACAATGAATGGGCTGGCTGTCTTCGCAAAGCTCAAGCAGAACTTCCGATAAAGAGCTGCCATTCCTAGGAACGTTCTCAACTCTCTCACGTCTTTGGGGACAAGATAAGTCTTTACCGCCTCAGTTTTGCGTGGATCTGTGTGGATACCAGCTCCGTCGACTACATGCCCAAGGAAAGTCACTTTCGTTCCCATCAAAACGCACTTTTCCGCCTCGAGTCGAAGTCCTGCTTCTATCAACCTTATAAACACTGTTCTCAAAAGTTCCAGATGCCTTACTCTCGTTCTAGTACAAATCATTATATCATCGAATAACAGAATACTTCATTACCCGACATGTCTTAGGACTGTGTCCATCATTCTTTGGAATACCGCAGGCGAAGTACTAAGGCCAAATGGTGTGACCCTGAATTGAAACAGGCCTTCTGCCGTCTTTTCCCTTGCCTCCTGTGTAAGCGGAATCTGCCAATATCCGCTATAAAGGTCCAGGGTCGAAAAATACCTTTTACCAGCCATGCTCTGTAACATCGCGTCTATCGTCGGCATCGGGTACGCGTCTTGACGGATGCACTTGTTTAGCTCGCGGTACTTGACACAGAGTCTTAGGCTGCCGTCCTTCTTCTCCACCAAAACTATGGGAAACCCCATGAATACGCACTTTTCTCGATAATTTTCCTAGATACGAGATCGTTCAGCATTTCCTTCAACTTAACTCACATTGCTAGAGGAACAGGTCTAGCTTTCAACTTAATGGGTGGGGGATCTCCTGTGTCTACATCCATTTTGACTTCTCTAGTGGCCGAAAGTTTCTGGCCACACACCGCAAATGCTCCCCGTTTCTCTTCCAGCAGTATCTGGATATCTTTGGGGACTTCTTTGGAAGACCTGTTTTGGGTAATTTGCTCTAACAGTTTGTTTTCTGGCCATTGGTTCTAATATGGGCCCCCTTTCTTCCAACAGCGCTGGCTTCAGTTCGTCCCATCCTTCCCTCCTGTTCTCCGTACTCCAGTGCCCAATCTCATCACCTTCTCTGCACGTCATTGGTTCGCTTCTTTCGTTCATTACCGGAATCGTACATTCACAGTTCTCTCTTTTCAAACACCCCTGCAGCCACTCCATTCGAAGTTGGCCATATAATGCGTTCAACAGAACTTTCGTTAATATCACAACGTGCTTGTACCAAGGCCGAGCTGTATGGCGGTATGTAGGTCCTTCTTGCAAAGGTAACTCTCCCGCTATAACTTGACCTTGTATGGGGAATAAGGGTCTTTAGGCAGGTGGATCTGAACCCCTAAGCTTCCCAGTGCGTTTGCTCCAAGTAGCACCTCATGACCTTTCTCTTTCGATATGTAGAAGTCAACTTCATACTCAGATCCGCCTTCAATTTTTACCGCTATTGAAATTCCACCGAGGAATTGCATCTCGTTGTTGGAGGCATCATACACCGGATCAAGTGTTCCCGATCGATTGCCGTTAAGGAGTCAGGTGAAAATGTAGTTGGGGGGGGGCCACCCATCCGAAGGTCAGTATATCAAGAAATGAACTCAGTCTGACGTGTTAGCCCTTGTTATGTCAGCACTGCATCGGATGCGTGGAGGCTGATGAGAATCGACAAGCTTAGCTCTTTTATGCGGTTTCCGCTAAGGAAATTTAGTTCCCAAATAAGTCTAGGTAGGGTAGGAGCACCTGGGTGGCTAGGATGATTACCTCCTGCAAAAAAAAAGAGAAAACTTGCCCACCGCGGTGCTCCTTCCCTAAGAAACCCTTATTTAAAAACTGGCATGTCCGTGATATAACACGACACAACGCGTTTCATTGAGTTCATTTCTTGATATACCAACATTGTGATAGGTGCCCCCCCCCCAACTACATTTTCACCAGGAGTCAACGTCAAAGCCATTATTCTGAGCCCTAGCCAAGAGTCCTATTGGAACAATGCTTATCATTGATCCTGTGTCGATCAGCGCCCGAACTCTTTCATTCAACATACTCACCCATGCTGTCGACTTCTTTCCGACTAAGTTGATTGTAGCAGAGCCTTTTCTCTTACCATTCCCATCGCCCTTGACTGACGCACTAGATCCGAAATCCGTGCCCCTTTCTTGTTGTCCTTCGTTTTTGCTCTATTCTCAACTATATTATTCACCACGGGTCTTCCTAGCGGGAAGTTCCGCGCAATATGTCCGAATTTCGAGCAGTTGAAACACTCGCGGGTCTCAACATCTTCCGTCTTTTTATCGGCGTACCCTATCTAGTGTTCTACAGTGTTGGGCGGTCTAAACCGATCACATTCCCGATGGCTATTGTATGCCTGCGCCCTCTTTTTCCACTCAGTACCTGCCCCATGCTCTTTTGGCCCATCCCGTATACCGTCCTTGCTTGCTCTATCGTTATAGCTAGTTGCTTGATCTCCTTAGATGCGCTACTCGGGTCTGACCTGTGTAGCAAACTCAGCAATTGCTAGTGTTCGGTCCACTCTCTCACGTTATTCAACACTATTTGCGCGTATTCCAACGACCTTTCCGTTATAGCACAGTTAGGGTTAGTTTCGCGAGCCAACTTCTCCAGCACTACACAAAATTCCGAAATTGACTGATTTGGCCTCAATTCCAAGCTCCGTAACTCATTTGACGCTCTCATTCTAGCGGCTGTTGATCAGTTTGAAAGCAACCTATCTTTACTACCGCTTCGAACCGTTTTCTACCTGCTCTTGGGGTATTGTCAAGAATACACTTTTAGCCTTTTCATCCAGGTGGTCATCTGCCAATATTTCCAATAAGGTCTTATCACAGTATCCCAACGACCCATATTTCCTTCGGAATCTTCGTAAAAATTCTTTGAAATTTTCCACCGGCTTTCCTCGAAACACATCGGGGTCGACACATCTACTCGCTTGAAAAAATTTGAGAAAGCTATCCATGTAATGTGCACCTGTTGCGGTTTGCTCTGCCACTGTTTCCCATTGCTCCAAATGCGGTTTCAAGTGCGGCGCGTAGGCTGCTCCAATCACCGCTGGCTCGTGATTCCGCTCTGACACTCAGGTCGTCATCTGTAATCTTCTATTTTCAGCACTCGCCGATTCGTACTCCTTAAGTGTTTTTCTGTTTAACTCCGTACCTTCCATGTCTTCGTCGTACATTTCTTCATCGTTTCTCCTCATATCCTTCCCTTGCTTCTCTTGCAGCTTTCGGATCTCTCCAACAAGGTCTCGCACCTGTAGCACATCTGTAACTAGCATACTGCGAATTTCTGCTAGCAAATCTCCATCCCTCTCTACAACCTTCAAAAAGTCACGCCAGTCCTCCAGAGATTCAATACTCCACTTTTGTAAGGAATCCATTAGCTCTTTTCCAAAAGTCAGGTATGATTTTACGCCCCTTTCCAGCGTCACACACGCGTTCTGGACCTGTTGCTCTACTGACAATCAATGATCTAATTTGGGAGCAATTCGTGCCTCTTCCAGATCACCTTTGATCTTTGGACCGGGGCTCCTTATTGATTCAACGGCTCTATCAATCTCGCCCCTCAGCAGGGTAACTATTTCCTTCCCTGTGCAACTCACCTCGGAGCCTTGGAGGTTTTCCTTGTCTTGAACCATTTCTCTGGCTCTTTCCTTTATTCGCACAGCAGCTTCGGCTGTATTTCTGCAATCATCCATTTTTTCTTCTGATTGACTGGACTATTTCCACACACGACACGCGTTTCTCGCTATTCGGCGGTTTCACGAACAGGAGAGGTGAGCACGATGTTCACTTCAGACGTTTGTATGGAATGGCTTGGCCCCCATGTAGTATATGGGACCCGTTTCTGTCCACTTATGTCCAAAGCGAACACCGCGAATAATAGAATTTATCGCGATAGAACAAATAAACAATAAACGCGAACACAAAAAGAAAAAGAAAACAATTGGCGTGTGGGCGAGGCGACCCGCGACGGGGGGTCTGGGAGTCTAACGAAGACGAGAGGGCGTCCACCTCAGAGGAAACGCCTGTCTTTCATAGTGAGCTCCTGGCCCTCTTGATCTCCAGCGGGAAATCCTCGCGGTCCCTCCCGCGTGATCTGGTGATCCACTAGGAACGTTTCATATTTATACTAACAGAGCCAACCTTCTCGAAGGAATCCTCCAAGCAACTGACTCAAGGTACGCTTTCAACCCCACGAAATGGCAATTAAAGAAATCCCCGCAAACCGTAGAATGCGGCTCACAGCATCCGCTTACCACACAAAATGAAATACTGTTGCGATCACTACTACCCACAGGTGGCTCAATCTTAATATGATTCACCAAGGCATCATCATTGGCCAATACTGAATCCAAAATGCTTTCTTTTCTAGTTGGCTCCAATACACTGCTTAAAGTTATGAACTAAAAGATTACCACAGAAGATGAGCTAGTATCTCCCCCGGATGACGCTACATATGACCAATCGATATCTGGGAGGTTGAAATCTCCCACGACAACCGATGGTTGCTCACATGAAGAAAGATCGCGAATAATATTGCAAAGTTGATCACTAAGCAACAACGAACACGTCGGAGCTTTATAATTCATAATCAACCTTATTTTAGCACAGGTAAAATGGATAACAACGGCTGAAATTTTATACGCCTCGCGAATTGAGCCGGAAAAGATCGTCATATAATTAAAATTGTTTCGTATTAACAATAGCACACCACCACTGTGACGTTTGAGCCTATCACAACGCACAGAACAGAAATTATCAAAAGAAATACGAGAACAAAGCGCTTGAGAAGAATAAGCCACGTTTCAGAAAACATGAGCAGATCATAATTATCACATAGTAAAAGATTAACATAGCTAGTTTTTCGAAAGGGACCTTATGTTGGTGAAGAAATAGGAAATACTACTTTTAAGTGTCCTAGAAGGAGCCACTAGCTTCTTGGAACGAATCCTGGATTGACGATGGTTAACACGGTCTTCTTTAGTAAAAGATGCCCTAATAAATACTCCTTTGATATGAGAGAGTCTCAAACGTGAAGCACTCCGCAACAATTGAACTTGAAATTTCCTCGCAGTTAAAACTACTTCCAATAATCGAGGTGATCTCTTAGTGGCTCTACCAAGTTTGCAAATAGAAAAAGGTGAACATTCAATACCTAGAAAATCTGAGGGCATACTAACACAATGAATATCATTCTGTAACCTCATCATCAGATTAGAACCGGGTCTGTCCGCTACACCAGCAATGTTAATCGATCTTTGCCTCCCGCATTCTACGGGAGCCACCCGCTGGCCTACCACCTCAAACGTGGGTGTGTGAACGTGCGGCGTGTGGGCGTGTTCGCTTCACCACTCTTGTTTAAAAAACCGTTTTTTTTTGTAACTTTTAGTTTTTCATTATGTGCTCCAACGCAAAGTTCTGGTAATTTCCAGTTATGCGAGGCTTTATATTGACCGGCTTGCCGCTCCGCGTTCGGAGCTGTGGTTAGGTAGTTGTCGAAGAACTGGAGGCACGGTGGCTCCCTTGCTTGAGCCCCTTATCCGTCCGCCCGAGGTCGCGGTTGAATTCGTTCTTCACGCGTTAAATTGCACAAGGCAAGCCCCGGTACATTACGCCTAAATCACTGCGTTCTGGACTAAGGACTCGCTCGGGGAAATATCTGCCGACCTAAAGGGAGGCAACCTGTCGCCCTGCCACATGCTTTCGTCTTAAACATCAAACGTCGGCTTGTATGATCCAAAAGCTCTCGCCAGCATTTTCTACTGTTCGATAGTAACTTCGCTTGGAGCTTTCATTATCCATTCAATTATATTTATAAAAAAAAATATATATATGTATATAAATTGAGGGCAGGTCCGCATGTCCACACGGCTAAGAGTGGGCCCCCCATGTGTTAGAGTTACACTGGCAAGTTATACGTGGATGTTCGTGCCAAAAACAGTAACAGAAATGGGCCTCATTCCCCTGAACCTGAGGAAGCCCCAATAAGGCAGCGTTTGGTAGCACCGCTCGGGAGAGGCTGCTAAAATCTCAGAGCCGAAACAGGCTGCCCAAAAGAAGAAGGACTGAGATGGCGATCTGTACTTTCAACGCACGGACACTTGCATCGGAAGCGTGTATACAAGACCTGATGATGCAAGCTAGAAAAATCAACTACGACGTCATGGGACTGACCGAGACGAGAAGGCACCGCTCGCTGCACGTTGAATATCTGAAACTGGGGAAGAACTGCTCCTTGGAACATGCGACAGCAGAGGCGTCGGCGGTGTAGGTGTCCTTGTCAACACGCACTTGGCCATGAACATTGATTCGTGCGAAAGCTTTACAACCCAAATCGGACGTTCGCGATTGAGGAGATGTGGCTCAACCCCAGCTATAAGAATCTTCATTGTTTACTCACCAACATCGAGCTACGACGAAGAAGAGCTGGAGGCGTTCTATATGGATCTAGAGAAGCTCTACAGAGAAGACCATACGCTCTTCAAGGTCATCGTCGGTGATTTCAACGCCAAGATTGGCCCCAGAAGAACGGCTGAAGAGCTCGACATCGAGACTCACACAATGGAATGGAATGAGCAGGGTGAAAGGCAATCCGAGTTTATCATGGCGACCCACACTATCCATGGCAACTCGAGTTCCAGAAGCCCTCTCAATCCCGATGGACATGGGAGTCACCTGGTGGGCAGTTCCATAATGAAATAGATCACATCATCGTCAATCGAAAGTTTTGCCCGATTGACGTCGCTGTTGTTTCGAACTTCTACACGGGATCAGACCATCCTCCCCTTCGCGCTAGCTCCGCTTTCCAGTGCTGCGTGGAGAGAGAGCTGCGAGATTCAGGAAACGAAGCCATAAAGTCTCAATCAACTAGGACCACTTCGCCCCTTGCGAGTGAACGGGAAGATTCATTTGCGAGTATCGGGAGATTCCGTCAGCGACAACATCGATGAAGAATACGACCGGCTCGTTGAACATCTTCACAATTGCGCCAGGAGAGCTGAGAGTTCCAAAGATGTCAAGAAACGTTTCTTTTCGAAGACTCTTGAGCGTGGAATCGCGCGAGCTGCAAGCAATAACCAGCAAACGTCCGAACTTGCGAAGCTATGCAGAGAATCGATAAAGGAAGATTTGAAAGAGAGAAGGGCACCAGTTTTGGCTGAAGCCGCCGAGGCCGGGAACAGCATTCGCAAAGCCCGCCGGAGCTTCGTTAATTAGAAGACCAAGATGACTTTCCTTCGTCGTCCTGATGGAACTGTTACGGCATCCCGAAAGGCAATGGAGAAGGTCATCAAGGACTTCCACTCTGATCTCTTCGACAGCCACGTCTACCTGCCTACCTACCATCTTAGGCAAGACGGAGACGTCGTTCCTTCAGTTTTCCCTCTGAAATTCGACATGCCATCACATCGATGAAAAATGGTACTGCACCCGGTCCCGACAGGATCAAAGCAAAACATCCAAAGAGCCTTCCGCTAGTCATTGTCAAACTCCTGGCCTGGCTTTTCACGCGGTACCTGTCGCAGTGCAAAGTGCCCACTTCGTGGAAAAATAGTAAGACCGTGTTGATGTATAAGAAGGGAGATCCAGACGACATTGGCAACTATCGCCCAATTTGCCTGCTGTCTGTAATCTATAATTTCTTCACACGAGTCATCCTTAACAGGATTGGCAGAATATTAGATGAAGGAGAGCCATGCGAGCAAGCAGGGTTCCGGAGAGGGATCAGTACAATCAATCACATCCACACCGTTACAAGACTCAGTGAAGTATCGTGGGAGTACAAAATGCCGTTATGCCTCACGTTCATCGATTTGAAGAAACCTTCGATACCGTTGAGACAGAAGCGGTACTTGAAGCCCTGGGCAACCAGGGTGTTTCTACTTGATATGTAAGGATGCTTCGTGAGCTCTACAACAATTTCACGACCAGGACCTCGCCATCCTATGAAAAAGTCATCATCAACGTGAAGAGAAGGATTCGGCAGGGCGATACCATCTCGTACAAAATTTTCAGTCGCGCTCTTGAGAACATTATGCGAACATGGAATGGGAAAGCATGGGAGTGCAGGTTGATGGCCGCCACTTACATCATCTCCGCTTTGCAGATGGCATCGTGCTTATAACACTCAACATCGAGCAGGAGGTGGTACAGAGTCAGAAGGTAACTAAGCCGATGTAGCATCAGGTAAGTTAAAGTATTCTCACAGCAAACATGAGACATATTGACCTTCAGAGAAGAAAGCTCTTTCTTAAAGAGGAATTCTCTTCTAAGAGTTGTTTCTCACAAATTTTCAACCTTTCCAGCTCACAGTCCTATTTACGCGAGTTATCGAGCAGGTAAACCAAAATCGGCTCGACAAGGGATGGAACGGAGTTGTCTCGATAAGAGCACAGCTTCTGATATCCGATCATCTTCCATCCCACTCATTGACGATCCAATATCAGCACAGGCAGCAGCTTGCGAAGCGGCCTGAACAAACACCGCAGGCGACAACGAATCCATTATCGATAAACCTTCGAGCATTGACCTCGAGTGGTGGCTCGTAACCAAAACATCGACACCGGCCACACGAAGTCTCACAAAGTAAATAACAACAAATCAGAAGAGGCAAATCAAGAATGGTGGCAGCGTCCAGAATAGAAAAAGAAAAATTAGTTTTCCGAAGGTGGCTTTGACTTGAAGAAATACGAATTAGCCCCAGCCACAATGGCAGTCACAGATTCCACCAGAGACAACGGAGAGAGCCGCCACACTCCAAGACCACACACGCAAGAATGACGTGCTTCGAGAATGTCAGCTCTGTTAGTGATAAATATGAAATGTTCTTAAGTATTTTGCAACATGCTATTGAATTATATTACATGTTCCTCTTAGGCGAGTTTATAGACTCAGAGCTCATCCCCCGAACGCGTTTATTTGGTGGAAGGTTCGCGGTTCGAATAATTTTCCCGCGCGCGCATATTTGAATGAATTTGCCATTGGAGCGCTTTAACTTTATGGTAGCCCATCGCTTCATCCTTATAGTAGGCTTTCACGTTTCTGATTCTACTACTAGCCTATTCCTTTCACCCAATTATTCCTCTGCAGACCAGCTTCTCCCATCCTGTTCGCGCAGATAAATCTGTGACTACTGTTTCTGCGAGGTATAATGTTGTAGGTAAGCAATCGCTGTACAGATCATCCTCTCAAGATTTACACCTGTTGTCGTGAGCATGCGGCGTCACGACCCTCGCGTGAAGTCAAGAGAGGGATTGCGTATCTATACTTCAGGAAATTCAGAATTTTATTCAGTCGCACGCATGGTTATGTTCACTGTGCGTTTACTTCTGGTATCTCCCTTAATTTCTCCATGTAGTTGAGCCCAAGTAAGCTCGATTTTAAGGATGAACCTATTGCCTTCCCCTTCATGAAAATTCGTGCGCGTGCATCTGAAAAAATGCCACGTTTCTGGTGAGAACGGAAAGTACGCCGTCAAACCCGCGCTGAGATCGTTGGAGAATGCGTTTGGTTTTTGAGTCCTGTCTACAGTGAATTTGATGTGAAGTTCTTATTAATCCAAAGCTCGCAGGGCCTCCGACAGTGAATAACGCCATAACGCCCTGCGAGCTTTTAATTAGCCTTCAATGCCTTTGGTTACAAGTGCTACGTACTCAAATCACGGGAGTACGGATGGAGTGCATTCGGTAACTATTGAAAACATAGCGCTGAAGTACCAACATTCGCGTGTATACTTTGTCATTTTGGTTTTTCTACTAAAGAATAAAGCTAAGTTAAGCATCTGATCAATCACTTCACAAATTCATATTAATGGCTACCAATTGAAGGGTAATAACAAGACAAAGCTGGTTCCCTTGAAATATAATTAGTGCAATCACTGACACTACCAGCTATCATTTCAGCTTCCTCCTAATTGTTGCCACCCCACTTTGAAGAGAGAGAGAGATTCCACGTATTTAATATCTTAATAATAATTATTGGAATCTTACGGATGGAAAGACAGGCAGGCAAATCTGCAAACTGTCAGGTTCACAAACAAACTGACTCAACGCAACTGTTTCATGCTTAGAGGGATATCGGTAGTAGATTATTATCAGGTATCAATAATTCCAGGGAGGGTTCTGCTTCATAATCATTATTTGTCAGAATATAATGAAATCACATATAGTATATTTCCAAATTGCGAAGTATTTAGTGGTGATTTTCGTTTTCCTCTCCAAAATCACACCAGGGTCATGACGCTATATGCTCATGACAACAGGTGTAAAGCTAAAGAGGAAAACTTAAGTAAGACTTCGCTTACCTACAGCAGTATCTTTTCCAGTGCTACAGATCTGCAGATCCAAAAAGCAGGAAATTCAAAAAGTTGGCAGCAAGTGGCGAGAATAGGATATGGCATACAATCCTCGATTGTAGTAAGAACAGAGGAGCAACTAGTGAGAACGGTCACATCCAGAAGTAGCAGGAGGATTTCAACTGATGAGCAGCGCAATATTGGGCGCGCTGCAATGGATTGTATTCATATGCCCACGCGCGGAAAAATTGTTCAAACTGCAGAACCTTCCATTAAATAAACGCGTTCCTCATCCTCCATCATATCTACAAAATATGATTGGTCATCGGAGTTGTTTGATCTATGCTGCTAAAGCTTCCCGAGATAATCGAGATTGGAATAGATTTCACTCGAATTCAAGCGAGTTTGTTCATCTTCTGAAGAAATAAAACATCTATAGTGAGAAGGTTCTTAATATTATAGTAAGAATAAAAAGGGATTCTACAAGTTATTGAATAGAAAGCTTGGAGTTGTATACAAAATCTCTTGTTTGAAGTATGAAGGAAATGTAGCAGTTTCAGATGAGAATGAAGCCAATCTGTAAGCGGATAAAATTTGTCAGGTGTTATCTAATAGCGATGATTCAGTGCCTGTTTTTACTCCTGTTGTCGTCTCCCTTGAGCTTGATTTCCTTTGGGTAGATGGTACCAAAATTTCTGAGCATTTGAATGGATTGGCACTTTCCTTCTTTAACACTTAATTTCGTTCAATGTTCATGAAGAAGATTGCTTGCATTGTAGGGGAACCATTAGATTACATTTTCAATCAGTCACTATGCTTCGGCCAGGTACCAGTTAGATGGAAACACTCTTCTGTGACACCTCCTGTGAAGAAGGAGCCTTTGTATTCCCTTGACAACTACAGACCTGTCAGTGTAACGATTTGTAGATTGTTTTAGAAGGTCTCTAAGAAACATTTAATGGGTCATCAGAGATGAATGGAATAATACCATCCAATCAGCATGGATTTGTCCCGGGTAGCCGGTTGAAAGGAATGTTCTAGAATGTATCAATGGCTGGTGTTTACCTCGATGAAAGGGACTTTGTGCTGTAGTTTATTTGGATTTTCCAAAACGTTCGATAAGAAGGATCATGCCAAACTTTTGTATAAGTTGGACCAGCTTGAATTTCATCCTTTAGTTTGTCGTTGGTTGGGAAACTTTTTTTCTTCGAGGACGTTTCAAGTTCGGATTGGGTTTCCTTTGCCAAGGTCGTGAATGTTAAAAGTGGAGTGCCCCGAAAGGGCGTGTTTTCACAAATTCTTTTTGCTATCTACATATACTGCGGTGCTCCCAGGTTTACTTGAAGGATGTGTTGCTTGTAAGCAATTTGCAGATGACATCGAAGTTTATAGGAAGCTGGAAGGCAGGGATAATACAGAAAGGACTCAAAAGGTTTAGGACTGTATATTCGATTGGTCATGTGAATGGAATTTACCATGGACTCTTGCACCGGAGAAACAGTTTATATGAGAGTAGGTGCTTCCCCCAGTATTCCGAATACTTATCGTCTTGGTGACCATGTCCTTACTGAGGTCTCTAATGTTAAAGGCCTAGGCTTCCGCTATGCAATAAGCTCAGTTTTTCTAATCACTATGCGGCTATTTTTGAACAAGCTACCTTCCGTACATACCAAGTCTTCGAGGGTTCAGCGATTAGTGATGAGGACGTTTTATTGAGGTCTTGCAAACTTTATGTGCGCCCCATAGCTGAATGCGGTAAGTCTGTAATCAAGTTCACTCGAAAGCTGATTATTAGGTCTAGTGATGCTGAGTACGCGCCTCGCCCGAATTTGAGGAATAAAACTTCATAATTGCATCATTTATGATCTCGTAGGGAGGTTTCCTAAACAAGAGATACAGCGGAGGCATATAAGACCCTAGCATCTTGGCAAGGGTTTTACGAGCGTCTTATCAAATATGTAAAACAGGGAATTTACAAGGCCTTGAGGAACTCGGGAACGTTCTCCTTCGACGATATTCACACACTCCTAATTAAGGTGGAAGTCTGTCTTGATTCACGACCCCTCACGTATCAAAGCGCCATTCAAGAAGAATTTAGGTCGCACCGTCCAATCGACTTCCTTCAACGCGACAGGGATCTCAGCATCACATTAGGTCACTGAATCGGAAACACAAGACCCGGTCTATCTTCCCCCAGACTGCCTTCATGCAATACAAACTCGACAACAGGCACTGGAAGCGCTCAATTCTTCGCGAGAAAAAAGGGAAGGCTTCTGGACTATTTGGCAACAACAATACTTGACATCTCTTCGAGAATCTCATAAAAAGTCTCACAAATCAACGCCATAGCGGAGTCGCACCATCCGCAGATGTGGTCTGACATTAGTAATCAGCCCTGTGCTTCCTAGGAGCGAGTGAAAGATGGTCGTAAAAGATCGTGCAGGGACAACGTCAGGGCAACGATGGAGCCATACGGGAAGCAGAATTAATGAACGCCACAAATCCGTCGTGCAATTAACCTACCCATCCCACTGGCTTAACTCATCAGATCAAAAGTAAGCACGATCAGAGCAACTTGCTCAATAACAGCTCCCTCGCACTCACAACTACAATTCGAGAAAAAGGGAGGCAACACGTCACGTTCACAACTACCACAACAAGCACAAGGACAACAAGAGGCGTATGGTTTTTGTTTTATATAATGAATCTGAACCTTCTAAACATTGCCCATGGCAACTCCACGAAAGGGATGCACGTCTCGTGTGGCGACAAGGGTGTTCTAATTCACGCAGATCAAGGGCAAGCCTTCGAAATTGGCTCCGATCGTCTCTACGAAGTCCGATATGTGGGACCCGCTCCTTTGGATTTCCTTTGGATATCACCACACGAGACTACAGAGATCTTCCAAAATGGAACGTTGAAAACCACTTGGCAACAATGAAACATTGCGCAATGGTGTGGATTCTCGCAGCAACATCGGCTGGAACATTTGCTTATCAATTTTGCTCAATCCAGAATGCTGGCCACTGGGCGCAATCCTAACATTCACTTAATGCCTCTATGGCATCATACAGTGCGTTTCATCTGTATAAGATCACCCTCGAATTTGGTACTTACAGGATAAGCAGCCAAGCACATATCTTTCTGGCACCACCATAAGATTCATCGCTCAATTTTTATATTAGCATTTATATAGATTGTCTTCGATTTTTTTGCCGTCCCTACAGCACGAAGGTTCCGAAATCTAGTTTAGCACACAGGAAGGCATAACTTGCATTTGCGAAGTTGAATTTTGGATGAGATTGGACGGAAGTTAGCCTGAATTACCGATTAGCCATACAGTCCAATATTCTCGTTCAGGTCGTATTTTTTGGTGATAGTAATTTGGAAGGTCCCGATGGTTACAACTCCTACTGGCATGACATAAGAAAATAGCCAATCAACTCAAGTCGTCGCAATTTTTGAGGAACAAGTGTTATGGTACGAGGTGCTTTCTGCAAATATGTTGGCCTGGAGCTTGCTCTCCTGACCTCCAAATGGACTCCAAGGACTTTCAAAAAGTCTTTCAGCGGCACCTGGAGCGTGGTCCTAACTACGTTTTTCAACAGGACAGGCTGCTTTGCAGCCGCAGTGCTGCGATCCAGGTAAGTCATTCCACGAGGGACTGATTTCTGTTGGACTGAACTCTCCGACGAGGTCTTTACTCGAAAACCTGTTTCGAGTATGTTATGTAGACTATTCGATATTGAGCTGGAACAGTTAAGGCCCATCGACTACTAAATGTTTTTTGTCGATACTACTGATAACTTTTCAAGAATTCTCAATGCGATCTTATACTTATGAAACGGTGCGGAAACCAAAAGTTATTTATAAAAATATTATGGTCGAAGTTGATTCAAGAAGTGTCCTTGCGCGGGGGTTATTCAGGGTGGTGAATCTGACAGTAGTGCTTAAAACTTATCTGCTTTGCTGCTTATCCTGTAAACACCAAATTTGAAGGTGATCTTATACTTATGAAACGCACTGTAGCTCTCAGGTTCCAGAAAGCTTTGTTCTGCCTGGTGTTCCACACTAGCATGGCTAGCGATCTGATGAAATTTACTCGAACCGATGTTGACATTAATGCAGGGGAAGAAAGCAATGTACCGTGTGATTTCAGGTTAGACAACAATTTTTCCTCTTGTTTTTTTTTCCTATATTTATGCTTAACGTTCATGACCTGCTAAGGCAAACACAGTATAAGAAAGTAACAAACTTGTATCATAGAATGTATAATGTTCTAGACATTCGAGATATCGTCTTCAATAGCTCAGAAGGGTGTGAAGACACCTGTGACTTGAGTTAGGATCAATTGCTTGACGGATCAGGGCTCTTTTGAATGATTCATATCCTATTATATATAACGCGCTAATGTTTGTGTTTTTGTGTGTGCATGTGTGCATATGTGTATGTGTATGTGAATATGTGAATGTGGGTACATGTGTGTATGTGTACACGTGTTTAGTGTGTTACATGTGCGCACGTGTGCAAGTGTGTATGTGTATGCGAATATATGTATGTGCATGTGTATGTGTGTACATATTTCTACGTGAATATGTAAATGTGTGGCCATGTATGAAGTGTACAGGTAAGAATGTGTTGTGTGTATGTGTAAGTACGTGTGTATGTGTTCACGGTGTACATGTGCATGGATGCATGTGATTGTGAATGTGTGTGTATGTATGTGGTGAATGTGTACACGTGTGTATGTGTGTTGTGTGCATGTGCTTGTGTTTGTCTGTGTGCATGTATGTATGTTATGCGCGTGTGAACACGTATGTGTGTACATGTGTTCATGTGGTGTTTGTGCACACAACACTGATAACAGGATGGCAACTGTGGCGATAGAAGAGACCTAGAAAACAAGATCCACTCACCAATAGAGTCCCAACGCCTTTCTTATTCACGTTTTAGCTTTGACTGTTTGATGTGCTCAATTCAACAAGATATGCCTCCATGTCAATGAAGAATTCTGCGCCCGATAGAATCGAACCAGAACATCTAAATATTCCCACTAGTTGTCAGAAGTCACCAGAACTGTGGTTAGGCTTTTCACACGGTACCTGTCAGAATGCAAAGTGCCAAGACGAGGAAAACTAGCGAGACTGTATTGCTGTATAAGAAGAGAGATCCCGACGAGGTCACGTGGTGTCATTTCTGAGCCGGCTGCGTGGTCTTAACTGCTCTTCAAACAGGACAGTGCTGCGATCACCTTAGCCACTCCACGAGAGACTGGTTGCATTCCCAGGATATCAAAGTTCTTACATGGCCAGCCTACAGAACCGATCTGATCCCGATGGAAACGATAGAAAATCTGTAGAGCATCAATATAAGAAAGGCCTATGCGAATAACCGTCAGCTTCAGACGACAGCTCAAGCAGGCAGTAACCGAATCTTGGAGTGAAAGCTTGACGCGCATGCGCGTCAAGATGTCCCACGAGGTGCACTTTTTGGAAGCCAAAGCTAAGAGGCAACATCAAAATGTGTATGATGTTGATGAATGGAAAGAGTAGTCGACAGGGTGGTGCTCTGCTTGTCTGCTCCCTCTTTGCGATATAGAAACAGCTTTGATGCACATGTAAAGCAAAGACAGGAAATTGCCACATAGAGGCCTAGAAGGCTGTAGGAAGGGAGAACTGGGGTAGCAAGAAATTTTGCTTGCTATGAGTGAAACCTGGGATATGTGAATTTGCGTTGCCTCGCTAAGACAAGTGCAGACAAGTCGTGCGCCACATAGTCGCCCGGCCAATTGCAAATTCTTATAACATCAACGAAAAGGAACATCTCGAAAGCAACACCTATAAAATGGCTTTAGTTGTAAACGCTTGGAAGCTGTACAAGGATGTGGTGAAGAATATCAGGATTAGTGGCTTCAAACTAGACGTAGTCCAATCTCTGCTAAATGTTGATTATGGCTAAACTTCGAGTCATCATTGTCACTCCATGCGACATGTGTTGGAGTAGATACCTAGATGTCTAAAAGGAATCAACAGGATGAGGAGTGTATAGTGTTACGCAGCAATGTCCAAAGAGCAAGGATTCGCCGATAAAAAAGTTAAGTCTTGTCGCGTAAAACGTAATCTCTTGGAGTTGTTCTGCCTTGTTACTAATTACTTATGATTAATTCTATGATTTATTTATGTGTTTGTCCTGAAAAAGAAGTCGATGTTTAGTTTTAGGTGAGACTTTTACAAGGTTTGGAAAATCTTTGCCGTAATAGACCATATTTGCTCCAATCATGGGCCACGTTGTTTGTAGAAGTCTTAATGATTTGTCTATTGAATAAACAAAGAAAAATTGTAAAAAGTTGCCATCTCGCAAAAAAGGAGTGGTGACAAAACCTTGACGCGCATGCGTGTCACTTGTTCCCTCGCGGTCTGCAAAGCTTGACGCGCACGCGCGTCAAGATGTCGTAAATGAGTTAAGTGACCGGGGCCAATACTGCGAATGAACGGATAGATAACAGCCTTCGCAATGGTGGTTCACATTTTGGAATTCTCTCATCCTCGATACTTCAGGGGGGACACACTCCTTAGCCACAGAAGCTGCCGTGAACCATCACTCTACCCCCGCCATATTTCATGGTTGGCAGCTGGTAAATTGCACGGCATCTGGTACCGAATGAACTTCGCACAACTCGATTTCACCCTTGCCGGACAGCAAAAACTTGGGTTTGTCGCTTTGGATGGCCTTACGCCACTGCTGGATTACCCAGTTTTTGTGAGCATGAGCCCAATCGAGAAGCACTTTGCAATTCATAACAGAAATCAGCGGCTTCTTAGCTGGACGACGTCAAAACAGACCGACCTCTTTCAAAAGACAAAGAACAGTGTTTACGGATGAATTGGTTTCTCGGGCGTCGAGATTTCGTAAGAAGTTTTGACCCGAGCCATTTGTTGCACGCTGCACAATTTTTCTATCGACAAGACATAGCGTCAATCTCGCTGCCTCTGGGTGACTTTTGACTTCGGCTGACCCTGTGACCTTGTCTTCGTTCCAAATCGTTTGTACGCACATAACTGGCACACCTTGAATTTTGGAAACTCGCCTGGATGTTAAGGCTTTCTGGAAGCCCCGAATGACGGCGTCAACTTGATCTTGCCGTGACTTACAGATTCCCGAGTGCCTTGGAAGAGTCTTATTGATGTACTAGGTGCATGACGTGACAAAAAGGAGCAAGAATTACCTCGAAATTCTTGAAGTAAAACCCACGACTGATGGAAGGCAAAAGTGCGCGTTAGAGGGCTGTTTGAAAATTAAGCGCCAGATTCGGTTGGAAGTATGCTGCCAGACTGCTGCACAAGTATAATGTTACTAACTGTTCGAGTTATGTGCTCTTTAGGTTTCCCGCCGAAAGGTTGAAATTTGCGGAAGTTACGTTTAAAAAATTGAATTGAAAACGCATACTTCACTGACCGGTACTGTATGTATATATGTATGTGTGTATATGTATAAGTATGTATATATATATGTATGTATATATGTATATATATGTACGTATGTATAAATGTATATATGTATATGTATGTGTATATACAGTAGAGCTCAAAAGTCTTCGGTCAAATGCTTTGACGCTCCTTCATTCATAACTTTTCTCTTAGTAGACCAAATCGCGCGAAATTTGGATATTTTTGATTTGAGCATATTTCACCCTACCCAACACTATTTGACTGCAAAACTGCAATATCCACAGGTAGAGCAAGGTGTTCGTTGCGGTAGCAGAATTTGGTAAAAGTAAAGTCGTTGACGTCTGCACTTATTCGCACCTTAAGTGCGCTTTTCTCATCTATTGTGTTCGGCATAACCGCTCGTACACTTTAGACATGACAAAAAGGGAAGGGATTCTAGGAGGACCATCATCTGTATTTTCAGTCGATTTTGAATTCATGCTCTTTGGAATATCTGGAACATGATCAGATTGCAGGTTAATAGTGCTAAATATTCACAGTACACCCACGCTCTACATATAGAAATTTCGCATGATTAGATCCAGTAGGAAAGGAGTTACGACTGATAAGTACGGCTGAAGGACCATTTCACCGAACTTTTGAGCGCTACTGTATGTATATATGTATATAGGTATATAGGCATATACATATGTATATATGTATTAGATATATACATATATACATATGTATATATGTATATATGTATATATGCATGTATGTATGTATGTATGTATGTATGCATGTGTGCATGTACGTATGTTTGTGTGTCGCACAATCCGGTTTCACCTGAAAAAACACCTCTAGAGGTCACCTCAGAAACAAAATTAACAAACGCACGTACGAGCTCTGCGGAGCGAGCTCCGCCCAAGGGACGGGGGGGGGGGGGCGGAGCAAGTGCAGGAGTGGGCGGTCCCAACAGTCAAACATCTCATTTTTGCGTCGAAAAAGTTCAGACACCGGGGAAAATGTTCAAAGGTGAGGATTGGGTCAACAAACCAGACGGAGGTGACCCACGTGCTGTGGGCAGAGCTTTCTCAAAATGGGTGGTACTTTTCAGATGTATTCACAACTCGGTACAGTTAAGACGCAGAGAACAGGAAAAAAATAAAAAGTGAGCAGGGCCTTATGCGTGCTGGGCATGCGTCTTGCTATAGGTCTTGCACCGCTGCCTTTTTACTAAAGGTTCACCCAATCGATTCACAACTGCGCTATTTTGATAGTCTTGACTTCGGAAACACTGGCTTTCCTACCCCTCCGGCTTCGCATTTAAGAAGTTCTGCTTTTCTGTATCCCATAATACCCTTCGGTGCGGCTATTATTGGAATCACAAGAAAGTTTATTATGCTCTTCTGCCTCTTGCATGCACAGCTCTGCTTACCGTACTACACATTCACCGTTTGTTTAATTGTCTTGTGGGATGTAATACATATCCCATCCAGGCACCAAAAACAAACCATCTTGTACCTGTAACTCGCATTTACTGCCAGGGCTGTTCCCATCTCGCCGAACAAATCAACTTCACTTTTTTTCTTTAAGATCTTCTTTTATCGCGGCTTGACAAAGATTGGCAGGGCAGGTTCGCACGTTGATTGATGATGGCTTCCAGCTCTCTCGCTATTACGCGCCCTATCAGTCCGAGCTCTCTGCTTCACTAGCACTATCACAATGGTGTTCGATGATCGTGATCGGCTTCCCCTCCACGACATGAAAGGAACGGCGACATCAGTCGCGCAAAACATTCAAACATGATGTGATCTGTTCCACTATAGGATGGTACATCAGATGATTAGCTAGTGCAAAGCGAAGTCTTGGACTGCAAATTTGGCTGAACAAGCACGCAGGATATCACCAGCACCCGCGAAATCTCTACACACATGCACTGATATGCCTACGAGGAGGAACAACGTATGAATCGACTGAGAAGAGCGCTGAATGGGATAAATAAAAACCAACATCGAAAATAGGAACCTGGGCAAAACAAAGATGTACGTTTCGCTGATCGAATGAACGCTTATGTTTGATTACCATAGCCAACAATGAAATTCTGTGAATTATATTTGATGGCATCGCAAGCCCCCCTTGAGACAAAATAAAAAAAACTGAATTTTACTATATCCTAAAATAACGCTACCTCCTATTAATGTGTTTTTCCAAAAAAAGCTTGCGATCTTTTTCCACTGATATTATGCAGTTGTATTTTAACTCACGAGTGGCCGCGGGATACTCCAACTGGACGACGTAACCATTGACAATGAGGCAGGCTGATTATCGGATGAAGTTGTTAACAATGTGAATGGATCTGCTGCTTGACCTTCACCTCGAGGATGAGGTAGAGAAGAAGCAGGAGGACAGCGATGAGGTGGAAGTGACGGCGGTACTGGGGATGGAGCCGCATGTTCGACATGGTTTTGAACTTGAGACCAGTCCAGTGTTTGAAAAAAGTCAGGCGTCACATCCGAGGGCAGCCGAAACATTTCGGACCTTTCATATTGTGCAGCAACCACTGAGGCACTTGTATTCGTTGATGTAGAGCGCCAACACATTACTCGCTCTATAGATAAAGATTATTTAACGACATTGATTCGGTGTAAGCAATAAGGGGCGCAAAATGCACACCTACTTTGTTCATCATAGTCGAGCACGAGCAATTCTGGAGAGCCAGATCGTCGTACATCAGAGTGCTTGGGCGTGTTGAAAATGTCCTCGTGAGGAATGGGGCGTAGTTCTAATGCGATTCTGAAACGACTGCGAAAAGGATGTTCACTAGGCTTCCGAAGACACAGTTCCGGATGAGTTTTAGGAACTGTTTGAACTTCAATACCGAAACGGTGGTACAAAGCAGTCATCGGTGGTGAAAATAGTTCGTGGTTCGAGAAATTACTTACCAAGGAGGGGTAGTCTACTCACCGTGGGACTTTGAACGGGGACCCAGATAAATTGATAGAGTTTCAAATGCTGTTTACGAAAATGGAAATCAAAACTGCAAAATAGTTTCCTTCAAAAAGTTATTGGGGCTCGAAAATTGCTTGACGGTAGAATTAATTGAATAGGTGAACTCGTCGCTTCAGTATCAAGCGCCGACGTGGCATAGTGGTAGTGGTCTCGCTTCATAGGCGTAGGATGCGGGTTTGCTCTCCGCCCTAGTTGGCATTTTTGCAAAGTGTTTTTTCTCCATTGAAGGCCCTCTAAACCCTTTCTGACACTTGTTTAGGTGAACGCCTTATTCCTTTTTTTATTTCCTCTCGTCGCCCCTATCCAGGGAAAGTAGTTTTGCACGTCAATTGTATTACTCTGTTTCAGTTGAACTTCAAGGAACATGCAACAGAAAGATACTAGATATAAGTTAGATGCCATCAAAAAACTCAACTTTGGAAACGGAAAAACTACAAAAAAATGCGTGGAGCACACATGTTGTTCACGAACTACACATCTTATACATGCTGATTCTCTACATCCGGTGACAAAACAGTCAATCGGCTCAAGGCCGAACGAGTTGCATTTTTAAAAGTTTTTTTCCATCATTGTTGAGTTTATTGCTGGCATATAACTTATCTCTAGTATCTTTCTGTTGCACGTTATTCGAAGTTCAAACTAAAACAGAGTCATCCAATTGACGTGCAGAACTACTCTCCCTGGATAAGGGCAAGGAGAGAAAATAAAAGCAGAAATAGAGCCTTCACCTGAACAAATGTCAGAAAAGGTTTAGAGGGCTTTGCAAAAATGCCGACGGTGGCGGAGAGCGAACCCGCATCCTATGCCTATGAAGCGAGACCACTACCACTATGCCACGTTGGCACTTGATACTGAGGCGACGAGTTCGCATATCCAATTAATACTAGTGCCAAGCACATTCGAGCCCCCATAATTTTTTAAGGAAAACCATTTTGCATTTTCAATTAATCTTTTCGTGAACAGCATTCGAGACTCTACCGATTTATCTGGGTCTCCATTCAAAGTCCCACGGTCAGTAGATTACCTCTCCCTGGTTAGGCTACGCACGCTAATGAGTGCATCACATGTCCACAACCGCTTATCCACGATCTTACTCAAGAAGAACAGAAACAATATTCATGCTCCTTTACCAATGCTTCCAACAAAATTCGTCTTGCGTTTCATTTCTGAGAGTCTCGCATCAAGACTGAAGCACTAAAGATAAAAATAAAATACTGGTTTACTGGTAAGATAGTTGCTTCTTTTGATTTTGCAGAATGTTTGATGATACCTGACAGCAGCGAAGAAGATTTCCCATCTTACCTCCTATCCTCTCTGGAGGTTTGATCGCCCTATGATTGGAAAGAACCAAATTAGGTGCACCCCGTGACAAAAAAGAGGGAAGCTATGATTCTCGTTCAACGACGTCACAAAACGATCCGTACTGGCAAGGGATCTATTTAATTAGTTTTGGTAGACTTCCTATTTCGCAGCACGTTCTTCATCGAGGTGGCATTTCACACTTCTCATCGCAACTATGTGATTTTTGCGGACTGGTAGACAAAACGTCATACAAACAGACACACAAAATTGGCGCTCCGTATATAGATCTATAGAGCATACAGGAAGTCCCAAAACATTTATGCCTGGCCTCTTCGCTGATGATCACCTCAAAGGAAGGTCCATACAACTAGTGGTGATTCCGGTCCGTTAGGCAAATATTCTGCATTACCCCAAGCATTATCACTTATTCAACCTAACCTCGATGGGAAACCACTGGTGTTTCCGGTTGTCCATGCAAAGGATTTGAAGGTGCGAGATAGTAAAATGATGGAGTGTGTGCACTTGTGCCAAGCATCTCTAGACTAACCAACAATTCACAAAAGCAAATGACAGTAAAGAGAGACAAAAGCCATTTACCACGGTGCTAACACAGGCGCGAGTTACTTGTTTCTTCCTGTCATTCAAAAAAATGACCCATCTATCAGCCCATGATCTCAACGACTACTGGTCACTTGCAATTCGATTAATCCCTTAATATCTCTTGCCCACATTCAACTCTGTGCTGCCAGAATGAAAAGATTTCTCTTGCATTAGCGCGAACTCAGATACTGTGCCTTCAAGAAACCGGCATGATGTTCACGTTAGAAATGGTTTCTGAGCTTTCTCCTTGAAATCAAACTGTCACCCCCAAGGATAGCCTAAAGGACGCTGCCGGATCGAAAACAGTCAAGATAGGACTTCATAAGGGCCCAAAACTGCTTAGCAGACGTACAAGCCTAGCGGACGAGTTGTCAAATCCCAGTAAAAGCTTCAGAGAACACACCATTCGCACCGGGACTCATACCTCGCATGCACGCATCATATTGCACCCAGCTGTATGCAACGCCGTGCTCGTTTGAACAGCCTGTCCAGACACCCCTTCCATGCAACTTTTTCGCAACATTCTCGTCCAAACCGTAACTTTACTTCGTTTCTGAAACCTTACATTTCTCTGAATACACCGTTCGCATTATTCTTGACTAACACTTCCGCTACCCATCTAAAACCAGATAACCCAAAATTATTGTGGACTGTGACTTCAGACAGAGCGGTTTGATTTTGATAAGACTACACAGACTCAGTTCCGTTTTCCTTCCGATCTGTTAAGTGAGTGGTAAATGAGGATGAGTAGTAAAGAGCAGATGAATTTCTCTATTTGTTGCTCCATTGCGCAAGACTTCTTTGTTACAAACACTACGTCTTAGGGTATCACATTTAACATACATTCACATGATTCACATTGAATCATCCTACTCTGAACATGTGTTCTAACAAGCAAAGAAATCGTAGCGATATTGGATGGTTTAGACCGAATCAACATACTTCTAGCATCCCGAGGGTCGCAGGATGCTATAAAATCAACACGTAAAGTTTTTTAGACCTCGATGTAAAGGAATGTTCGATGCAAAAATTCCTCATCAAAATCAAATGAGTAGCCTTACGCGATCGCATTTAAAATTTTAGGGGATTCCCCGGCGCGTATCGCGTGCGGTTCTCTTGTCCCATTGCCAAAGCTGTAGATACTCCTTGATTGGACTTAGTTCACTACGGTTTGCTTCAATAACACGTGTAATACACCATACTCTGAAGGAAGGACACTTGGTCGCAGTGGCCATTCAAGATGAGATGTATACCTCCGTAGGTAGTTTCGAACGCTGATCTCAAATCTGTGTTCCAAATCTGCTAAATGATTCTGGGAACAAAGTTACGGGACCGACGCCTCCCTGTGTTGTACCACAGTAACGAACAGATCACCGAGTCGAAAAATCTCTTACCTCTGCAACGGTGGCCTAGCGGGTAGTGCGGTGGACTGATACGCATGACATCAAGATCCGGTTCCTTGATGCATACGCTCGGCTTGTTTTCCCATGAAATGCGTCCTAACCGCTGCCGAACCGTTTTTAGGCTTGTATTGGGCATCCACGGGGCTCCCTCTTAATTTAGGAACACTGAAAGGGTAATTCAAGGAAGTTTTTTTTTTGCCCTTTACCGACCGGGTGGAGCTGCATTAAACAAAAGAGGAATTCTAAGCATTTGCTAAAAATGGGCTTAAGAGGCTTCAAGGAGAAAGGTTCCAAATGAAACATGAGAAAAATGACTGTCGATTGGTTGTATGTTCTAATTCGATGGGAAGAAGCTATCCAGATTAAACAAATTGTATACGAATAAGATTCGAAAGCCCTATAAGCTACTTGATGAGAATAAGTTGATTTTTTACATTTTCAGTGCTGAAGCTGCTGAGAAGAGTCAGATCGCATCTCATAGCCATTTCCCCTCTTTGATGATAGTTTTTGCTAGAAACTCTACCATCAGAGCGATATCGCAAATTTTGATCGAAAAAAATGCACAAAATTTAATCCAGAACTCTTCAAGAAGGGTCATTCTGTAAGAATACAGTGGAGGGTCAAAGAATTTTCAAGGGATACAATTTGAAAGCTACGGCGCACCCGCTCACGAATAGGGAAAGATAAGACTGGTGTTGAGGGAGTGTTTGCGACTTTATCACAGCTTGCAATCCTCTTACGAATTTCCCGAACCACAATGTGATGGGTTGCTGGATAGTTCATACTGGAGAGAAAAGCCTATGCTTCATAACGCACCACTGTTGCTGCTCATAAGAAACCAGTGAAAAAGTCCCAGGCTAAAGTTTTTCAAGAAACTCTGCGTACCGCCATCGAAGAGTAGCCAAAGCACCTTTAGCTATAATTAGTACGGGAGACGGTTATATCAGATGACCATGTGTTCATTTTGTAGATGTGATGCGTAGTAAATAACTCAGATAAATTAACAATGATCAATATGAACTGCGTTTTCGTGACCCAATTCTTCTGTTACCATATTTATGGCGCACCGTGTATTGTAGGTATGTACGTATTGTATGTATTGTAGGTATTGCATGTATAGTATGTATTGTAGGTATGTATTGTATGTATTTATGCATTGAATGTATGTGTGCATGTGTTGTATGTATGTATGTATGTATGTATGTATGTATGTATGTATGTATGTATGCATGTATGCATGTATGTATGTATGTATGTATGTATGTATGTATGTATGTATGTATGTATGTATGTATGTATGTATGTATGTATGTATGTATGTATGTATGTATGTATGTATGTATGTATGTATGTATGTATGTATGTATGTATGTATGTATGTATGTATGTATGTATGTATGTATGTATGTATGTATGTATGTATGTATGTATGTATGTATGTATGTATGTATGTATGTATGTATGTATGTATGTATGTATGTATGTATGTATGTATGTATGTATGTATGTATGTATGTATGTATGTATGTATGTATGTATGTATGTATGTATGTATGTATGTATGTATGTATGTATGTATGTATGTATGTATGTATGTATGTATGTATGTATGTATGTATGTATGTATGTATGTATGTATGTATGTATGTATGTATGTATGTATGTATGTATGTATGTATGTATGTATGTATGTATGTATGTATGTATGTATGTATGTATGTATGTATGTATGTATGTATGTATGTATGTATGTATGTATGTATGTATGTATGTATGTATGTATGTATGTATGTATGTATGTATGTATGTATGTATGTATGTATGTATGTATGTATGTATGTATGTATGTATGTATGTATGTATGTATGTATGTATGTATGTATGTATGTATGTATGTATGTATGTATGTATGTATGTATGTATGTATGTATGTATGTATGTATGTATGTATGTATGTATGTATGTATGTATGTATGTATGTATGTATGTATGTATGTATGTATGTATGTATGTATGTATGTATGTATGTATGTATGTATGTATGTATGTATGTATGTATGTATGTATGTATGTATGTATGTATGTATGTATGTATGTATGTATGTATGTATGTATGTATGTATGTATGTATGTATGTATGTATGTATGTATGTATGTATGTATGTATGTATGTATGTATGTATGTATGTATGTATGTATGTATGTATGTATGTATGTATGTATGTATGTATGTATGTATGTATGTATGTATGTATGTATGTATGCATGTATGTATGTTTCCTCAAAAAAAAAAACTGAAGCGTAATCGTTCTTGCAACATAGTGTATCGCCCTCTCCCGAAAAAAAACTAGAGAGAACCGTTAGAACCCAACTAAAAGCATCATAAGCAGTCTATCGAGAGCGCATATTTATCATTCATATTCATTCTGCACATGAAGACCATCCATATTCGTTTGTGCATCTATATACATATTGACCGAGGCATTAAAATAACCAAGAAAGAACCTTGAATTCATTTGCTTTCTTGTCTATCACCTACCCAATGTAGAATAGATGTACATCACCGGAGATGGAATAAGTTTATTTGCACTCCTATCATTTATCCGCACCCGTCGAAGTAGGCATTTTATAATAGCATACCAATCGACGATCTGTTTAGCCAATATATCGTTTCATGGAATTCTTCACCAAAACAGTGATAATCATGTAAGCGCAGAGGCATCTTTCATAGTCCACGACCGGTCGCGCGACCAGTCGCGCGATCGATCGCGCGACCGGTCGCTAGCGACTGGCGACTAGTCGTGCGATCAGTCGCTAGCGACTGGTCGCTCGACTGGTCACTTGACTGATCGCGCCACTGGTAGCTCGATCGGTCGAGGAGGCCGCGCTAGTTATGGGTGCCGCCGTGGACGGTCCCGCGCGATCAGTCAAGTGACCAGTCGAGCGACCAGTCGCTAGCGACTGGCGACTAGTCGTGCGATCGGTCGCGCGATCGATCGCGCGATCGGTCGCCGGTGGGTCGCGACCAGTCGCGCGACCGGTCGCGCGACTGATCGCGCGACTGATCGCGCGACTGGTCGCCAGTCGCTAGCGACCGGTCGCGCGACCGGTCGTGGACTATGAAAGATGCCAGAGGATCTACACTTATCTTCAACTTAAAAGACATAAGTGTTCCCGCACCGATGAGGCAAGTGGGCGAGTACTCTTCCACCTGGCTGAAAAATTGAACTCTCCACACAATCACATGGAATTTGTAAAAGACGGTGGGATCGCCCAAATAGCGCCTGGCCGTCCTCCTAATGTTGAAGACACGGTTCACGATTAACATGGTTACTGAGTTCTTCCCTTAGGAATAGTCAGTGGCCCCCATGGGTGGTAGAAGGGCCCCCTCGCTCCCAAGATTTCGACCGTCAGGGCATAGTAGAAGCCCTGTTGCTGCCTTGAGTCGCTTTCCCGTCTCTCGATCAATGTCATGTCAGAGTGTCAGTGTCGAAGCAATACAGATTGCGAATATTCGTTCGAGGACCTACACACAATCAGCTGATCGCCGAGTGAGGAGGCAATGTTAGCTTCCATTCTTTTTTTCTCTGTTATTCTTTTTGCTGCCGCGATCCCTCTTTAATTTCTTACCCAGAGAGGCTGAAAAAGGCGAGTTTTTTTGTTTACTTATGCTTATAAGCGAATGAATTTTTGCTTACCGTGGTCGGATATTTGTATCAGAAACCACACGTGCGCAATGACGCACTGTGCGTAGCTCGTCCAACCGCCCCACTCTTCTTCATTCTTCTGGTCTCATTCTCGTCCAGTCCCCTCTTTAAGGATTTTTCGAAGCCTTTTCTCACTTCGGAAACATCGATCCACGCAGTTCCTTCGCCTCCATCGCACTATTTTTCATCTTACCTTCCATTTTTCGTCATAATCTGGGTTACCCAAAATTATCGTGAACAGTGCCTTTAATATGTTTATAGGGATTCACAGCGTCGAGGAACGCGAGTCGGACGCTGGGCGATATGAGAAAAGCGAAAGCGATCAAGGATATGGACCCAGTAACGTTAAAGGTTCGCGAAGATATGATTAGCTATGAAGTTTTTGAATTCTCTCCAGGTCCAAATTGAACAATTTTGGCTCCAGGTCCAAATTGAACAATTTTTGCGCACGACCTGATCCTAGTAGGGGGAGCCCATGTTGAGTTTCGTGTTCTCAAGTACTCGGCTCATTCCTCATTTGTTCCAACCTGGCCTAGCTATTCCACATCGATTCCCAGAAGCCGTCAAAGAAAATTGCTACGAACGGACAAACAGATTTTGTGGTTTATTACAGGGTGGGCCATAAATATGGTGAAGAATTCCCAGGCTTCCGTAATTTCCTTGTTTGGAGGGTTCCTCCAAATCTGTACCTCTCCTTATGGTCATGATACACGTCCACATATCTACTGGTCTGCACTCGATCCGTTAGATTTCGAAAAACGGTGGAACTTGGCAGAGATCCACCAACCGTTCAGTCTTTGCGCGTATTTGGTGAGTCCTTTTCCGGGATCGCTCATCGTTTCAACATTTCCCAAATGAAAGTCTCTTGAATGGCGATGCGTAGACAGGTCAACGACAAACCACAAAACGTCTTGTCTCACATAAGACCCCTTTCTCAAATACAGTCGCTTGGGAAGGAGTACGCTACGGAACCTGCAAAAAACGAGGAAGAGACTGCTGACTGTTTGTATATCTAATCCGATGAGAAGAGTCTACTCTGAGTAAATACAATTGAATCCAGATAGTACTCGAAAGCCTCATAAGCTTCTTGACGAGAAGAAATTGGAGAGAAAAACAAATGCCGATCGCTACTTGCGCGCGGCACGCGATTCGCCACACTTGTTTTTGACTAAAGGGTGTTCAGCGAGGAAGAGATGTTGAGATCCCAGAGTATACGTATAGTTCACACTACGAGTGCTGAAGCCGCTGAAGAGTTAGATTGACTCTCGTAGCCATTTCCCCTCTTTCATGATGGTTTTGGCTATAATCTCTACCATCAGGACGATATCGCAGATTTTGGTCGAGAAAAGTACAAAATTTAATCCAAACCTCTTCAAGAAGGGGTTTTCCTGAAAGTATGCAGCTGAGGGTTGAAGATTTTTTGGGGATATGTTTTGAAAACTACGGCGCACCTGCTCTCGAGTGGGAAAAGACCAAGATTGGTACTGAGAAAATGTACGCGACTTTATCCCAGCTTCCAACCCTTTTACGAATTTCCCGGACCACAATGTGATGGGTCGCTGGATACAGTCCATACTGAAGATGAGACCTTGCTCTTCAAAGCGAACCACTGTTGCTGCTCCTAGGAAATCACTGAAAAAAAACCCGGGCTGGAGTTTTTCAAGAAACTCTGCGAGCCACAGTCGATGAGTAGCCGAAGCGTCTTCGAGCTATAAGTATACAGTACAGGAGACGGTTACATAGTAGTACAGGAGATGGTTATATTAGACGACTGTGTGTTCGTTTCGTAGATGCGATGCATAGTAAATTGCTCATAAGATTTCACTATGTACCAATATGTATTGCGGTTTCGGTAGTCCAATTCTTTTGTTACCATATTTATGGCGCACCCTGCATATTAGGGATATCTCCTATGATCTCCCTATTTTTCCGTGTTGTAAAACTATGTATATAAGTATGTATGTATGTGTTTATGTCTGTAGGGTCTGTGTCTGTAGGGTTCGTCGCGAAATTCAGGACTACCCGAAAAACACCTTCAGAGGTCGGGTCGGGACAACTTCGGGAGGTGGATAGCCTAGCACGAGAACAACAGAGCACGTATGAGCTCAGCGGAGCTCATATGTGCTCTGTTGTTGTTCCCCACAAAAGGTTCGGCGCAAGCGCCAGAATGGGCCGAGTTAAGGGATCGGCGACTTATTTCGTTTTCAAAAAAGCCCAAACACCGGGGAAAACATATAAAAGTAGGATATAATTCAACAACTCAGATGCCGCAGCCGCCACATGCGGCAGTTCAGCCCGCGACACTTCACAGACGTCGCTGTTGTCAGTCAGTGTAGCACACGATTCGCGCTTGGTCCACGGCAATCAGCACAAAGAGAAGATAACATGGACTAATGCAAATCATGCGCTCTACTGACACTTGGTGGTACTGTAATGTCACCTCGAGAAATCAGTGGGGTGCGCCGTCCGCGAAGTGGGCGTGGTGACGTACTTTCGACGGACGCGCGCAACGAACGTTCCCCGTTCAAGTGATCTAAAACGTGGGAAAAATGTAAGAGGTTGTAGAAGAAATCTTGTCGAATCTTCGAAGTGGGTGGGGTTTGCAGCAAGGTGCGCGGAGCTAATATGAAAACTCCGTTCAAAAATTTTATTTAATGTGAAGCGCTTCGCCTGTCATCTGTCATCTGTCGTTAATTATGTCTGCCACGAAATTCTTTAGCTCCTTTAGGTCTGCCTGGAGAGACCGGGTCAAGCGTGGGATGCGTGGGCCATGTCCCAAGAAGTATAAGGCACACATCGCCCATAGTGGGCGTGGCGTGCATCGAAATGGGCTGAGGACCATTATTTCAAATTCAGTCACAAGACGGCTCCAAAACTGGGGTGTAGGCGGCTAGATGTGTGCATTGGTAAGTTAGATCGAACTAGGGAGACCCACCCCCGATGAGCGGGGCGGGCGTTCTCTAAAAATGCCGTGCTTCATGAAAACATTTTGTAAAATCATAACTCCTGCCCCCGTGGACCTAGAAAGTTCAAACTTGGTAGGAATACAGGCGACAGAATGGGAACACTTTAGTAGGTGTCAGTACCAGACTCCGCCCAAAAGGGGCGGGGTTTGTATGAATAACCTAAATTTGGACCTAGAGCGTTCAAATTTGGTAGGAGTGCAGTCGGCATGATGGGAACACTTATGCTGGACGGCAGGACCGGACTCCACCCACAGTCGGCCAAATGATAAGATTGATGTGACTGATTTCTTTACTGAGTTGCCATCAAACACGAGGGGAGCCTTCGTCAAACTATCGACTTCAAATGCCAAGACCCAATGCAGGTCAAAGTTTTTCAGCCTTAGAGCTCGCACATGTATTCAATTCTATTCTGAGTTCGAATCTGTATCCGTTGAAGTACGTTACCTTCAAAAACGTGTTAATGACTTTATCTGATTTTTTATTGCAGTTATAGATCTTGCAAGAGTTCTCTTTGCGGGTTTTGTTTGATTTTTTTGTTACGTGTTGAGACTTCAATATGTCCAAATAAACAAATAAATAAAATACAAGCGGCAGGATGGGAGCGCCAATCTCGGGCTTCAGGAGTTAACTCTGCTCGCAGGAGGCGAGGCGTGGGCAAAAATGTTGATGTAGACTTGAAGCGAATTTTCAAAACCAAAGCTGAATACCAAGGTCGAAAATAAATTGAGTGACTACAACAGTTAGGACCTAAGGAGGTTTAATCATGGCGGAGGGGGCGCGCGGTGGGTGTTTGTGTCGGCCGGGAATGAATAACTCCCGTTCTCGTCCAACGAGGCCTCAAAATTGGAAAAAGGTGCAGGCGGGGAGACCATCTTAACACGAGAAGGAGAGGAGCCCGGCGTCATCCGGGCGAGACGATTGGTGTTTTACAACGCGGGAAAAAAGAAGTTAGAGGTCATTAGAGAAATGTGGCGAAATCCTCGAAGAGGGCGGGGTTAGCACCTGCGTGGGCGGGGCTGTCATCAAAAGTTTATACTTTGTTCCAATTTATTCTATAACGTGCCAAAAAAAGATGTGAGGTTTAGAAGTAATGTTGTCGAATTTCTGATGTGGGCGGGGATTGCACCAAGGTGGGCGGAGCCATTAGGATGAGTGAAAAGTTTTGATCGACTCTTCATCCCTTTCTAGATTTTTTCGTAGGGTCACCAGAAAGGATTTCGTAACGGGTCAAGGTAGATCGATCCCGAACCTGCACTTTAGGGGATATATAGGCATGCCCTTGCAAGTGTTTCGCTAATATGACTTCAACAATCAACTGTCGTCCGAAGCTGTCTGATTGTGGGGGCTATCTTCTATCACGAATTACTGTAAGAGCATAAGTCATCGACGGCTGTCGCAAACATCTGTGATGCACTCAGAAGAGTCATCGTTTCTCAACCCACAGGTGCCACCGTGACGAAATGCCTTCAAAACAGCAGAGAAGCAACTACACCCGAGGAGATTTTTGCTGTCGTCGGTGGGGGTTCTCGGAGAATGCTCTACTTTGGATAACTTACTGAGGGTTCCACCGTGACAGCTGGGATTTGCGCTTATCGGCTACAGAGTTTGTTCGACGTTGTTAGAAGGAAGCGTCTGCAGCAAGGAAATGTTTGTTTGTCTGAATGATTTTCGCCAGATCCTAAAAGTGGGCGGGACTAAGAGTAAAATCATAACTCCGTTGAAAAAGGCTCAAGAAAGCGGGAAAAGGTGTGAATAGCGGTTATGGAAGGAATTGGGTCAAATCCTCAAATTGGACGTGGGTTGTCAAGGGTGAGCGGAGCCAAGATCAAAAATCCATAAGTCCTGGGGCATGGGAGAAAGAATGGTCAGAGGCCACTGACGAAATGTTGTCGAATCCCCAAAACGGGAGGGTTTGCATTGAGCTGGAACCAAAACTTCATAATCCTCTTCAAAATTTCCTACAACGCATAAATTTTTAGGATGTGGTCAAAATGAAATCAGAAATGGGGAAGAGGAGGTTAGCAACGCAGAGGGCAATACTAAAATCATGAATCAACCACTCCCATCAACATTGTTCTGGAGGGAAATGTGGATCATACGCTACAGAAAAAGGGCGGTCAAATCTCCAAAGCGGACGAGGTTCTCACCACGGTGGGAACGGTATAATTCGATTAATTCAATGCTCTGTTCTAAAACGATTTGGAACGCGAGAAAAAGTGGTTCGACTGTAGAAGTTCATGAACGGTATCTAACTGGTATTATATGTAAACCACAAATATTTGTATGGCTGTCGGTTTCTTTGTTTCTTGATCTATCTATCACCACCTTATATGACGCCTCTCCGAAATAGAAGTGGAAGAGATTAGCCAGGAGACAAGTGAGAATGAGTGGAGCATAGGAACAAATTCGACAAATCAAATTCGAACAATAGTGTTCAGGTTTGGAAGTAATGCAGGGCGGCATGATGAGAGCATAATGGCAGATCCCCGCTCACTGGGTGTGCGACATGCGCAGAATTTTTTCCTTTACGCTCGGAGCGTTCAAACTTAGAAGGGATACAGCCTGCAGGACTGGACATCAGGGAAAGTTTGAGCCCGCAATCCTGTTAAGAAACTTTCCAGATTATGCACCGTCAATTCACAGCTTTACTCCCTTCAGACCTGGGGGATTCAAGTGTGGTAGGATTCACGCTGTGGGGATGTTGGCCGATACACCGATTTGCTATGCCTATCTGTTGTGAAAATGACCGATCATTGACCTCTTTGCTACCTTGAGCCTTGCTACGGTGCCGAAGAAGTTGAATGGAGTCGAAGGAATATATATAGCTGTCATCGCACCACTCGATAATTGCACCGATTTTGACTACTTTCGATTTGTAATACTCGATATGGGACTGCTGCTTAGTACTAATTTTTTTTCGAGAAGAAGAGGGAACGAGTGATGGTAGGCCTGTGTATCCATGTATATGTGTGTGTGTTTGGCCGGAAACTTATAAATTCTGTTTTCCTGCACCGGAGCGTACATATTTGGGATTTTAGCGGCTCGTCAACCTTATACGAGGAGGAGGAGAGCCTGGCGTTATCTGGGCGATCCGACTGGTTTGATTGAATTTCCAACACATGGAATTCAAACTTTCAAGTCATGCCTGTGAGTCTAACGTCCTGCCAAGTGTGCCATCGTTGCAAGACTAAAATATCGCAAACGCGAATTCTAGACCAGCGCTCGGAGAACCCTACAGTAGCGCTCAGAAGTCTTCGGTGAAATGTTTTGACCCTTTTTCGTTCATAACTTTTTTCTTAGTAGACTGAATCGCGCAAAATTTGGATATGTTTGACTGGAGCATATTTCACCTCACCCAACACTATTTGACTGCGAAACCACAATACCCAAAGATAGAGCAAGAAGTTTGTTACGGTAGCAGATTCTGCTAAAACTAAAGTTGTTGACGTCTGCACTTATTCGCACCTTGAATGCGTTTTTCTCATCTATTGTGTTCGGCATTGCCGCGACATGACGAAAAGGAAAGAGACTCTGGAAGGACCATCATCTGTATTTTCAGTCGATTTTGAATTCATGCTCTTTGGAATATCTGGAACATGATCAGATTGCAGGTTAATAGTGGTAAATATTCACAATACACCCACGCTCCAAATATAGAAATTTCGCATGACTAGATCCAGTAGAAAAGAAGTTACGACTGAAAAGTACGGCTGAAGAACCATTTCACCGAAGACTTTTGAGCGCTACTGTACGTCGGTACGCACCTCATCTTGGATGACAACGGCGACCAATCCTTCCTCCCATATCAGGTGTTGGAGAAGCCCTTTGAATGCAGTGCCCAGATTAATCAATTTCTACAGCCTGCCGTAAGTGAGCCGGACTCTTTCTGCCGCCTAAACTTTTTTTTTCAAATTTTCATACGGTCTAGAACCAAAAGAACAGGGTTTTGATTTTTGGTCAAATACATATGCACGGTTCATGCACCCCTGCCCGCCATGAGCTAAGTCCAGCCTAAGTCATGTGTATTCAAGTGGCTTATCTGATTCCCTACCTATTTGAAATTGACTGCGCATTTTAACTCGGGTAACGGATTTACCGCACGCTTTGGCCAGGTGGACGGCGGAGATCATTCCTGCCCCCAGTGTTCCCTTCCTGCCGTCCTAGGTTTAGATCTGGGAGCAGCAATCATGAATTCTCTGCTGAACACTCATTTCGTGCGCGCTCCGCCCCCTGGAAGAAGCGCACTTTTGCCACCTAGCACCACTGTTCCGATCCCACCGATTTTATCACTAATTTGAACGTATTATGCCAAACGAAAACCGGGACGGCCGTCAGTGAGATGGTCAGAAGTAACCACCTTGGCTTGGTGCAATACAGGCCTCTAGACGCTCTTATACAGGCCTCTAGACGTTCGACTAGACGTTCGACAACTCAATCAACGTTGCGCCGCAGGTAGTCAACGTCGATACGTCCTCCGTCTTCTGAAGCGCCGACTTCAGAGCATCCAACGAACGGGAGGAGCATCCTGCGGTGTGCTCTCCAAACATCTCAACATCGAGGAGACCATTGGATTGTGGTGTGGCGAAGAGGAAGGTCAGGTATCCTTGCCCCTGTACCAAGGGAAGTGCGCGTCCAGTACGGCTTTCGTCGACTCTGGAGCATTCGAAGAGACTCCCTCCATCTTGCTGAATTACAAGCGATCGGTTTCCAAAGTGTTCAGTGACCCAGCGTAACAGCGTGTCCATTAATCTACCTTCCATTAGACGTCGAAGTTGATTTTCACATTCCTGTCGATGACAATCGTTGGTGCTTTGCTTACTGTCTTCCTGGCCCAAACCATTATAATATCGAAAGATAGTCTGCTATGCACAAGACGTTTCAGAACCTGCTGTCAACTTTTGACAACAACAGTTTCTGATTTTGACGGTTTGAACAGTCCGTGAAAATTTTCTCATTAGTTCAGATCACTTCAGAAATGCGGCGCCTCCCGAGCTCTCTAAGAAGCTTTTGCATTTTAGCAGCTGACTTCGTTTGGACTGTTTCGAAAGAAACCGTCCTCATCATCCTCGACAGAGCCCATAAGTGTTCAGCTTGAGACCGCGTTTCACAATTTTCTGGACGGCTAGACGGCTGATGCTAAGGTCAGTAGCAATCCGATTCATGCTGACTCCATCGTTGCGGGTGATCCTCGTCCCAATGATGGCACGAATCCTTAGTGTGTTCACCGCTTTCGGTCGTCCATTTTTAGCATCTTAGAGGCTAATCCTCGAATCCTGAGGGCAGCAGAGGCATTTCGAATGGCAGAAGAAGGAAGACCAAGTCGCTTCGCGACGTCACAACTCCTGAAACCTTCCTTGAGCAACTTCTCGATGGTGGGTCGATGCGCAGGAACTTTCGTAGCGACTGTTCAGACGGATGGTCAATCAAATAACTTGTGATGCTCCCTGCACAGTTCCCACGCTTTCTATCGGCAGATTGGGCAATAGTTGCCAATATCGTCGGGATCTCTCTTCTAATACGCAATACAGTATCGCTAGTTTTCCTCGTCTTGGCACTTTGCATTCTGACAGGTACCGCGTGAAAAGCCTAGCCACAATTCTGGTGACTTCTGACAACTAGTGGGAATATTTAAATGTTCTGGTTCGAGTCTATCGGGCGTAGAATTCTTCATTGACATGGAGGCATATCTTGTTGAATTGAGCACATCAAACAGTCAAAGCTATAACGTGAATAAGAAAGGCGTTAGGACTCAATTGGTGAGTGGATCTTGTTTTCTAGGTCTCTTCTATCGCCACAGTTGCCATCCTGTTATCAGTGTTGTGTACACAAACACCACATGAACGCATGTACACACATACGTGTGCACACGCGCATAACATACATACATGCACACGTACACACAAACACAAGCACATGCATACAACACACATCCACACGTGTACACATTCACCACATACACATTCACAATCACATACATCCATGCACATGTACACCATGAACACATACACACGTACTTACACATACACACAACACATTCTTACCTGTACACTTCATACATGGCCACACGTTTACATATTCACGTAGAAATATGTACACACATACACATGCACACACAATATTCGCATACACATACACATTTGCACACATGCACACATGTAACACACTACACACGTGTACACATACATACATGTACCCACATTCACATATTCACATACACATAACATATGCACACATATGTTATGTGTACATATGTGAACATATGCAACATACGTACACACACAAACAAAAATACACGCAAACATTAGCGCGTTATATATAGTAGGATATGAATGCATTCAATAGAGCACTGATCCGTCAAGCAATTAATCCTAACTCAAGTCACAGGTGTCTTCACACCTTCTGAGCTACTGAAGACGATATCTCGAATGTCTAGAACATTATACATTCTATAATACAAGTTTGTTATTTTCTTATACTGTGTTTGCCTTAGCAGGCCATGAACGTTAAGCATAAATATTGGAAAAAACAAGAGGAAAAATTGTTGTCTAACCTGAAATCACACGGTACATTGCTTTCTTCCCCTGCATTAATGTCAACATCGGTTCGAGTAAATTTCATCAGATCGTTAGCCATGCTAGTATGGAACACCAGGCAGAACAAAGCTTTCTGGAACCTGAGAGCTACAGTGCGTTTCATAAGTATAAGATCACCTTCAAATTTGGTGTTTACAGGATAAGCAGCAAAGCAGATAAGTTTAAGCACTACTGTCAGATTCGCCACCCTGAATAACCCCCACGCAAGGACATTTCTTGAATCAACTTCGACCATAATATTTTTATAAATAACTTTTGGTTTCCGCACCGTTTCATAAGTAAGGAGATCGCATTGAGAATTCTTGAAAAATTATCAGTAGTATCGACAAAAAACATCTAGTAGTCGATGGATCTTAACTGTTCCAGCCCAATATCGAATAGTCTACATAACATACTCGAAACAGGTTTTCGAGTAAAGACCTCGTCGGAGAGTTCATTCCAACATTCAAGTGCTGCCTTCTTAGACTTTTCAATCGTCTAGAACTGACGACTGTTCGCATAAATCTTTTTACAATGATGCCCCACAGATCCTCCATCGGGTTCAGATCGGGGCTACGAGCTGGCCATGTCAAAACTTCGAAGTTTCGTGAAAGAAACCAGTCCCTCGTGGAGTGACTAACCTGGATAGCAGCACTGCGGCTGCAAAGCAGCCTGTCCTGTTGAAAAACGTAGTTAGGACCACGCTCCAGGTGCCGCTGAAAGACTTTTTGAAAGCCCTTGGAGTCCATTTTGTAGGTCAGGAGAGCAAGCTCCAGGCCGACATCTTTGCAGAAAGCACCTCGTACCATAACACTTGTTCCTCAAAAATTGCGACGACTTGAGTTGATTGGCTATTTTCTTATGCCATGCCAGTAGTAGTTGTAACCATCGGGACCTTCCAAATTATTATCACCAAAAAATACGACCTGAACGAGAATATTGGACTGTATGGCTAATCGGTAATTCAGGCTAACTTTCGTGCAATCTCATCCCAAATTCAACTTCGCAAATTCAAGTCACGCCTTCCTGTGGTGAACGGTAAGCATCGGAGTCCTCTTCATTGCTGCCCTGACAATGCTGCTGCTCTTTTTCACGGCTCTCCATTCACTAGTTTTGGGCACCGAAAGACCCAATTCTATCGAACTTTGCTCAACGACAATGTTTTGTCCGAAATAGTTCTCATCATTCACCTCTGGTCGTTCGCGGTCAGCTTGCGCCGGCATCCTGCCCTCTTGGGGCTCTGTAGTCTTCAAATATCTTTTAACAGTGCTGAGGGATCTCACGATTCTCCTCCTAACTGCCTTCGCACTGAGCCCTTTATCACAAAACTTTCGATTTTGTGCTTTTTCTCCCAAAGAAAGATGTTCTCCTCGAGGCAAAATGCATATTGCTTACAAACGTATTCGCGAGACATTCTCTCCTATACAGCTCCCTCCAAGTGCAAATTATGCTGCACTAGATTTCGGAACCTTCGTGCTGTCGGGGATGGTCCTGTACTTATGAAACAACAAAAAAAACGAAAACATTCTACAGTGCGTTCTAAAAGTATGTGCACACCCAACATTTTGTTATTTTTTTGGGAATACCATTGCTTTCTGTAACCTGTGACCTACACCATCCAATTCCTTGTGTGCGATAACCTTCGAACACTTTCTCTGAGAAAACATCCCAGCTGCTAACACGTTTTTTATTAAAGAAAAATTTTTCTCTGTTCCAAAAGTATGTGCACACTTAGCAATAAACAAAAATATAACCGAGATCAAAAATCAATAGGGCCTCTTAAATTCATGTAATGGTTATCGACTACGAGGAGTCGTTTGAGGTTGGTTTCGTTTCGGTAGGTTCATTAGTTACCTCTGAAATGAGAAATTTTAAGTGTTCACATACTTTTAAACTTTCAGCTGGGCCGCTCTTTTTCATGCACTGCTAGATTTACTCGAGACCCTGGCAGCTATCGCTCACAACCTATTCCTGGCCGTCCACGTATTTTGACAGCTTAGGACAGCAGGAGAACAGCCCGTCTTGTGACGAATATTTCTTTGTCTGTGAGTCAGATCGGAGCTCAGATGGGTTTATCAGTCTCGCGCACGACCGTTTGGCGCTCTATCCGCTCTAATGAGTATATCACATGAGGGGCGAAGAAGAAGGCTTCTCGACTCAATACTCGCCACACGCTGACAAGGCTGGAGTTTGCTCGCCTCAGACCATCAAAAGCCATCCCGAAATTCCTTCTCGAAAACACGAGTGGCTCTCGGCGAAGGTCCCTCCAGCAATGACGAAATCCATCCGGCCCATCGGAGATTGAACTTCTTTTCATCAGAAAGATGACCTAAGAACGAAATGGGTACAACACGTTGTTTGTTCTAAAAATAAGAAAATCCTGAAAATTCTCGAACAACCGTACCTTGTCAGATGATGTTGCCATGTTCCTACAAGCAAACTCCAGCCTTGTCCGCTTGTGGCGAGAGTACTGAGTCGAGGAGCTTTCTTCATCGTTTCTCAGGTGATATACTCATTGGAGCGGATAGAGCGCCAAACGGTCGTACGCGAGACTGATAAACCCATCTGAGCTTGGATCTTACACACAGACAAAGAAGTATTCGCCACAGACGGGCTATTCTCCTGTTGTACTGAGCAGTCAAAATACGTGGACGGCCAGGAATAGGTGGTGAGCGATAGCTGCCAGGGCCTCGAATGAATCCAGCAGTGCATGAGGAAGAGCGGCCCAGTTGAATTTTCAAAAGTAAAGCACACTCAAAATTTTTTATTTCAAAGGTAACTAAAGAACCTACCGCAACGAAACCATTCTCAGACGACTCCTCATAGTCGATAACCTTCGCTGGATTTTAGGAGGCCCTAATTATTTTTGATCTCGGTTATATTTTTGTTTTTTGCAAAGTGTGCACTTTTGAGACAGAGAAAAATTTTTCTTCAATAAAAAATTGGGTTAGCAGCTGCGATGTTTTCTCAGAGAAAGTGTTCGTATATTATCGCTCACAAGGAATTGAATGGTGAAGGTCACAGGTTTCAGAAAACAATATTATTCCCCCCCCCCCCCCCCCAAAAAAAAAGTTGGGTGTGCACATACTTTTGAAACGCACTGTATATACATGCTAATATAAAAGTTGAGCAAATCAAAGCAGGTATATAGGGTTATTGAAGGGGATGAATCTAATGGTGGCGCCAGGAATATGTGTGCTTGGATGCTTATCCTGTAAATAACGAATTCGAGGGTGATATTCTACTTGTGAAATGCACTGCATCGCTTCGCTAAAAACCTTCAAAATGCTCATCTCCGAACTCACCTTCGAGGGTGAGTGCGCCGGATTTGACCGACAACATGACAATATTATCGCAACTTGACCATCTAATCGTACATTATTCACGGGGAGTTCAGCGCATAACGAGTCAGATACTACTAGTTCGCTGAAGATGAGCAATCACTGATATATCACAAAGTTATGGGCATTGGCTGATGTTTTTGGAGTGAGCATTCAAACAGTACATCGTACCAAATTAAAGCATGTTTGTAACGAAAATAAACCTAAAACTGAACAAAAATTACTAAAAACGAAATGCCAATCTCAGACAATCGTTGTGATCACTAGGTAACGAAATCACGGAAATTTACCTACTTCACACAACTAACCTTTGAGACCCAATGGAATCCCACACCATTGTTGTACCGACGAACACTTCAATCACAGGTTTTAAACCACTACGAATCCCAGCCAAAATTGGAAGAGTAGAAAGAGATATAGAACAAAGCAACATCGGACGACTCTTTGGTAACTGAGTGTATGAACATGAATCGATCTAGATCCACTAATCTTACTGTGACAGCTCTTCATGCGTACCGATACAACCGGAGCCAACGAGACGAGATTCTTGAGGAGATCAATAGTACGAATCTGTGACGGAGAGATTCGTAGAACAGTTTGTCGTTTATTCGCAACGAACTCGAAGGCCTCAATCGCCTCATTGATTAATTTGCAGTATATCAGTAGAGCAGCGCATAGAAGCACACAGTGGGCTGAAATGGCATTAATAAGTGTCGCTGTCCATACTTGCTACCAACAAGCTTACAAGTTTCAATTTACTATGGAACTTTTGACGGGAAATTTAGTAGATTGACAGAGTCTGGAACGCAGTTAGCGATTATACAAATGAATTCGCTCTTCGTCATGGCTCAAGTATTCATACAGTGTGCCTCTTCTCCAGTGAGAACCTTCATCACATTCTCCGACAGTTGTTTGAATTGACATCTCTTATCAGTTACGTTTATCGCACTCATTTCGAACAGAATGATCCTGCATGTAAATTCCATGGCTCTCTATCGTCACCTACGACTACCACCACATCACGTTGCTCTCGCAGTCTGAAACGGCACGACACATTGTCGCCCGACTTCTCAAAGGGCCCTCCTGATAGGGCGCGCAGGGGTCTCGGCACGAACAGCACATCGGCGCTTGCGCGTGGGCCAGAGTAGACGCGTGTTCTGGCCTAAAACATCAGTGAGTGTGTCTGCGTGTCGTCTTTGAATCCGGCTACCGCTTCACCGCGTCCTGCCGTCGAACTTGCTCGAGTACGAAGATGTTATGCAATACGACCGAATGCGTAGTGTTAGACTCGAGCATGGAAGCGCGAAGGCGCCGAGCGGTCCCAAGTCACGTCACCCCTCGTGAGCCGTAACGCTCAGGTTCGAGCCTCCTGACGCGTAGCTTTATTGGTTATCGTCGTCGCATTTAATTATTGAAGTATTCGAATGCTTTCTTTTTATGTACAGGGTGTCCCAAAATTATGTGTGCCAAGATTCAGGAACTTTTGAGGTTGAAGTAGTTTCACCAAATTCTTTTCACCCACTATTAGTTAGATGCATAAGAAGGTTTTCTTGCAAAACGCATGGTTACTAAAGCGAAACTCCCAATATCTTTTGGATGGGGGAGGCTTATTCTATTCCAACTGCAATCATTGGCATGCGAGGCGGGAGGGCATTATGAAATTCCTTGTAATCTTTATAATATCCGTTTAAGAGGCTATTAGGCGATATAGAGAAGAAGATTCAATCGAATACAAACAAGAGGAGTTAGAAAGGCCATTGTTTCTATAGAGAGAACCATTAAAATGGTTCGTTTGCGAGTCGGCCGTGATGCTGGGTGACCCTCAAGAGGAAGTCAACGGGCATCGGAGTTGTCGAGATGGCAGATTGTCGAGCAAAAGCTTCATTGCCATTCCTATCGTGTACGAGAATCGCACTCCATTTCCAATCTCAAGAGAAAGTGTAGGGTGACAAAATGCAGAAGGTTATTAACTCGCTTAACTTGAGACACGCATCCATGCATCGTTTTCTCTAGCTAAAAAATTTCTAAAGAAAATTTATTTTTCAACAAATAAAACGATCACATTATGGCTATAAACATTAAACGTGCGATATCTCACAAAAAGGGTTATAAGAATAACAAAATCATGTTTATTGCGGGAGTCACTGGCAAGGATAAGACGCTCGTGAATTCGTCGGTGCCGGCGTAAAAAATGACAACAACCTGCGCTCAAATGGCATAGTGCTGAACGTAATGGAGCACTGATCCAACTCCGCTTCCTGAAACAGCGCGTAGTCCTCCTAGCAAGGCGGTACTCCAGCCCACAGATCCGAGCTCGCTCAGGAGTGGTGCCGACGCCAGTACCCAACTTCATCAGCAAAGAGGAATGGCCACCCTCTTTCCAGATCTTAACTCCCTTGACTCCTCCGTATGGTCCCTGAATAGAAGAGGACCTGTCGGGTTGCAGTGCCAGTTTGGAGTCCTAGAAAGCAAGACTAAAGAACGGCCGGGGGGAAAATGGAGGAGGATATCTGCGTGCAACATGAGAGGAGTTCGAGAACAAACTTCGGGCCTCTATCCACACTCATGTGGGATATTTAGAATGTGACTGTAGCATTTTGTAGCACATAATGTAAGCAAACGTGCATATAGATTCCATTGCCATTCTCAGATGAGCTGCCAGGAGTTGGCGCCCATAGTTTTGGGACACTCGCTATACATATATGATGCATTTTTATCATCCCCTTTTTTCGACCATTACTGGCGCAGACATGGAGGACTGTTTCAAATGCTGTGTTAGAGGCGTAGTATCATAAACGGTACACACGCCGTGGAACGTTATATCTGGATCGATTGATGTAGTTTTGCTGTGCGTAGGTTGGACCGTGCTGTAGGAGGTCGATCGCATACCGCGACAGCTCGGTGTAGGACCAGCCTAGGGACTGCAAGGGCCAGGGCAACATCCAGCGTGGGCGGGAGCGAGCGCCACAGTCACTGAACGGACCCTCACGCCTTTCCTAAGCTCGACGAACCCCGACACCCATCTATAGCGAGGAGCAAGGGGTTACCGCAGGCGCGACACGTATGATGGGGACACCCACAGGTTATACGGGGACAACCGGGACCACCAAGAAGCTTGGTTCAGGATCTACTTATAACAACGTCAAGGCGAGACGCAGGTTGAATGGTTCCATGAAGACTTATGAAGCGCATTTACTCCCTTGTCACCGAAGCTATTAAAAACCACTGAACCACCCTCACACTTTCTATTATTGCCAACATAAAACATAGTAAAGGGGAAACACTTTACACATATTGCATTTCTTCAATCGTACTCGGAAGTACGTCAATCGACTCATTATCGACAAAGCCACATGAGGATAGTTCTACGCGTAACCCACAAAATTTCAATAAGACGGAGCTGATCCTTCAAATTTTCAAAATACTCGATACAAGGCAGGGAATATTAGCGAGAACCCAGGCTCATTTGTCACTCCAGATGAGTATTTGTTTGGTCTCGAAATAGATTGTTTTGACCTGATATTTTGTTATCTGCTGTTAATTCGCCGCAGTACGCGATGATTTAACAGTCTAAAAAGGATGACGAGTTGTGCGAAAAACTTCGGCCTCGCACTGGCTCCCGTCCGACCGAGTTTCGCCCATAACTCATTATCTTTGTGAGACTATCGAAATCCGTGGGTCTCAATGAAAGACACGTGAAAGTTTTCCTGATTAGCATTCCATTCCTGACATTTCCAACTCCGGAAAAAGGAAAGCGAATACAAAAGACTTTCAAACCTGAGTCATACATTTTTTTTTGAATTTCCCTACTAGAAAACTAAGTAAATAAACACAAATAAACAGAGGAACTAACAAGAACAATAATTACTTCGAAGATGAGCTATGTGTAGTTTATAAATGGATTAGTAAATTCTAACACACCAACTATATACTACTGACCTTCTAAGCCAAAGAAAATAACAGCTGCACTAGGGCGACTGCGAAGAAACGAGACCACCGAAGAACATATCTGAAATGGAAATATTCAAGAAACAGTAACCAAAACTCATTTTGATAATATAAAACAGTAACTACTATCGCAGTCCCTGAAGATTGCAGTTCTACCTACAGTACTTGAGCTGGAAAAAATTGGCATGTTGAGCCTAAGCGGCCTGAAATCGGAGACCTCACCCGAGTACTGCACTACTTTCCTGCACTAGCATGAAGATACACATTCTTGAGTAGTAGCTATATGTTCCTCTCATGTTCTACTTTTTCTTCTTAATCCTCACTCACAGGGTTTACAGCAGCGGAACACAACAGCATCAACATCAGCATCAATTAGCAACAAGAGTAGATTCGTTATGGGAATGGAAATAAAAAGGAAAGTCATATGCAAATCGTGGGCATATGCATTTGCAGCCTCTCCAAAAGTGAGTTCAACCCATTGCGTACCGCATGCTGCACGTGGTGCAGCACGCCCTTTTGCCTCAGCGCGCCCGTGTTTTCGTCCAGAATCACCCTAGAGTTTGAATCAAGTTCGAACAGCCCATACTTTGCGATTCGCTCTAACAACCGCTCTGTGTGGCTGCGTGCTGCACGCCGTGAACCGAGTCGCCTCGTGGATTATCAAGAAAACGCCGGGTTGAGAATGATGTCATCTTGGCACGACGGAGAAAGGCAGATGGAGGACCGTCAGCACAATCCGAGTAAGCTCGGCCTTCTCACCAAGGAACAAATCTTTAAACTATCCAAAACGTGCATCCACTTCTGCTCAAGGATATTAACATCTTTTGCACGTGATTTGCGACCGCTATATCTTCTTCACCCTACCTATGTTTACTGAAACAGTCGGATCGCCCACCTGACGCCGGGCTCTCCTTCCTCTTGTGTTGAAGTTGACCCGCTGCCTGTAGTCTGGAGAGTTTGAAAGCTCTGGTTCTAATGTCAGAAGCTAGTGATTTCCAGCGACGAAACACACACACCAAGAACTTCGTGCTCGCCCTGCCCGCCACAAGCGAACTGCTCAACTTCTGCGTTTTCAAGTAACATGATCCATTCTCCTCTCATCCCAACTTGACTGTGTTGTTTCACACAAATTACGCTCATTTCAAGCATGGCTCGCCTCCATCCCCTTCACCCCTACAGTGACGGCCGCTTGTAGTCATACCAAATTTGAATGCTCTAGGTCCAAATAAACAATTTTCGCCCACGCCTCGCCCCTGTGACCGGACTCCGGTATTATCATCCTTACTATATATAAAGCGCTCGCGTCTGTCTGTCTGCCTCTCTGCCTGTCTGTTTATTTGTTTGTTTGTTCGAAAGTTCGATATAACCCTGAGAAACACCTAGAGGAGTCGGGTCAAAATTGGAATGTGTAGAGCATAGGGTAAGTGTAACAGAGCACGTGTGAGCCTAGCGGAGTTCCGCCCAGAAGAGGCGCGGCATGCGCCGCATTTGCGCGGGGACAGGGGCAAATTTTTCTCATTCAGTCACATAACAGCCCAGACGCCGGGAAAAATTGTGCAAAGGTGAGTTGTGAGTCACCAAAGCGGAGCGTTCACGCAGCCACACAGATTCGCAACTCGATTCAACGAGGGTGTCGAAAAAAAGAATAAAAAAGAGTGAACAAGGCCTTATGCGGGCTGGCCATGCATAAGCTTAGCGAAGCCCCGCCTCCGATGGCGGAGCGAGCGTTGAGGTGAAAGCTACTTTTCAAAAATGAGTGTAACTCCGTTCAGAATGGATTAGCGGCAATGGAACAAATGTGGTCAAACCCTTGAAGTGGGTGGGGTTGGCAGCAATGTGGGCGGGTCTTACAACAAAATTTCATGACTCTGTCAAGAAGCGTTCTAGAACGCGAAAAAAAGTGGTCAGAGGTAACGGAACAAATGTGGTCGAATCCTCAAAGTGGGAGGAGCCGACACAGTAAAGCGAGGATAGGATCAAAAACTCATCTCTCCAAAAACCTTCTAGAATGCGGAAAAGTGGTTAGGAGCAGTTAAAAGAAGTGTGGTCAAGTTTTATAGTGGGAAGGTCTGCACTGAGGTGGACGGAGCTACGATCAACCCCTAATAACTCTGCTTAAATGAAATATATCGAGCGTGATGCTCTCAGCAGTTCAGCGTTCAAATCTAAACTAACTATCTTATTTTCGATCATCCAACATTCCGCTCAATGATTCCATCGTAGAAAAGCAGTCATCGACAGATAATGCACGTGTTAGCGTGCACAGCTCAATTGATTATCCTTACTATATATAAAGCGCTCTGTCTGACTGTCTGTTTGTCTGTCTGCCTGTTTTTTGTTTGTACGGGAATTCGATATAACCTGAAGAAACACCTGGAGAAGTCATGTCAAGTTTGGAATGGGTTGAGCATAGGGTAAGTGCAACAGGGCACATGTGAGCCTAGCGGAGCTCCGCCCCTAAGGGGCAGGGCATGCGCCGGAATCGGGCGGGGTCATGGGCCAATTCTTCTCTTTCGGTCTCATAACAGTCCAGACGCCGGGAAAAAAATGTAAAGGTGAGGGATGGGTCAACAACTAAAATAAAAGAAACTCACCAGCGGTGGGCGGAGCGTTCTCGCAGTGGGCGGTACTTTCCACAGAGATTCGTAACTCGATTCAACCAAGGAGTTGAGGCCAGCAAAAAAAAGTAAAAAGAGTGGGCAAGGCTTCATGCGTGCTGGGCATGCGTAAGCTTAGCGAAGCCACGCCCACGGTGGGCGGGGCGTGCGTTAAAGTGAAAGCTAGTTTTCAAAAATGAGTGCAACTTCGTTCGAAAACGTTCTAGAATGCGGAAAAAAGTTGTTAGAGGCAATGGAACAAATGTGGTCAAATTCCCGAAGTGGGCGGGATTGGCACCAAAGTGGGCGGGGCTTAGATCAAAACTTCATAACTCTGCTCAAAAGCGTTCTAGAATGCGGGAAAAAAGTGGTAAGGTGGAAAAGAACAAATGTGGTCGAATACCGGAAGTGGGCGGAGTTGGCGCAGAAGTGGGCGGGACTAGATTAAAAATTTACAACTCTATATAGAAACGTTCTTTGATGTGGGAAAAAAGTGGTAAGATGTGGTAGAACAAATGTAGCCAGATCCCACAAGTTTTCGGGATTGTGACTAAAGCGGGCGTCAAAATTATTCATTCTATTCAGACGTGGCTTAAAAAACGGGAAAAAAGTGTCTGGAGGTAGTAAAGTAATGTGGATCAAAGTCTGAAGTGGGTGGGGTTTCCAAAGAGGGGACGGGGGCTGAGATCAAAGATCAAAGATCAAATCAGAGATTATACATCTGTCCTTCAAACTAACCATGACCACAAGCAAATGCACTACATTAACTTCAGACCTCATGAAATGAGTTCTACAGTAACCCCGCCCACACAGGTGCATACCCTGTAGAGACGTGTGAAACTCTACAACTACCCAAAGGGGCTATCCTTTCAAAGTCAGCTTCATGACCACACACAGCTTCATATCACAGGAGAACCATTCAAGACCATGCCGACTTTTCGAGATTGCTACAAATGAGATAATTTAGGTATGTGACCTCGGAAGGTTTACAACCTCTCCTAGGGTACAAGGCGTACACCCTACGGATACATGTCAACCAGAGAGGTGCACTTTTACGAACTGTCCTCATATATTGAGCTGCCTAATGTATAACTTTCTAAAAACAATTTTAAGAAGGCTTTTACAATAACCCCGACCACCGAGGTGCATATACTGAGGAGACCTGCAAATTCCTGCAGATAGTGAAAATCCCTATAGAAATATCCAAAGACGCCATCCTCCCAAAATCAGTGCTCACGACCACACACAGCTTCATATCAGAGTATTTCGACTACATGGATTGCAGAGCGTATTCAAATCTGCGTACACCAGTCCCTGAAAACAGATTTTGAAAGGCTCTTACAGTAACCCCGACCACCCAGGTGCATGGCCTGAGGAGACCTGCAAATACTAAAAATCCTTATGGAAATATCCAAAGACGCCATCTTCCCAAAATCAGTGCTCACGACCACACACAGCTTCATATCACAGAGTACTATTCAGGACCACACACAGCCCAAACTACACAGAGTATTTCGACTACATGGACTGCAGAGCGTATTCAAATCTGGGTACACCAGTCCCTGAAAACAGATTTTGAAAGGCTCTTACAGTAACCCCGACCACCCAGGTGCATGGCCTGAGGAGACCTGCACATTCCTGCAGATAGTGGAAATCCCTATAAAAATATCCAAAGACGCCATCTTCCCAAAATCAGTGCTCACGACCACACACAGCTTCATATCACAGAGTACTATTCAGGACCACACACAGCCCAAACTACCCAGGTGCATCACCTGTAGACATCTGAAGGACTCCGCAAATTCATATATGACATCTTCTCGAAATTATTACAAGAAAAGGAGATAATGAAGGTATGTGACCTCGAAAGTTTTACAACCTCTCCTAGGGTACATGGCGTACACCCTACGGATACATGTTAACCAGAGAGGTGCGCTTTTACGACGTGTCCTTAGGTATTGAACTGCCTAATGTGTAACTTTCTGAAAACAATGTTTCGAAGGCCTTCACAGTAACCCCGATCACCCAGGTGTATGGCCTGTGGAGAGCTGCACATTCCTGCAGATAGTAAAAATCCCTATAGAAATATCCAAGGACACAATCTTCAAAAAAGCAGTGCTCATGACCACACACAGCTTCATCTCAAGTTGAAAATAATGTTTCTTGAAAACCAAATATCTACAGCTTTTATAGTTCCATGTTGAAGATTTTCAAAAACTGTGATTTCGCAGTCTTTGTCCAACCATATGTAAAATTTAACCTGCTCTAAAAAATGAGGAGAAAGTTTCAAATGGTAGGGCAGGAAATGGAGTTCCTGGCAAATAAAAAACTGATGACTAATATCGGTCTGATCACGATATCTCTGTTGCCACGCCCTAATTTGACCTCTGCAACGCCCTCTAGGAACGTGCCACGCCTTCCAGAAGACCTATAAATATCCAGAATAGTGTTTGCATGCTCTAACTTCATATGACTTTTTTTTATAATACATTGTAGAAATAGAAGTAAATGACATGAAAAAGAAGTGATCAGTATGGGACCATGTACACTGTATATGAACCTTTACACATTTCCTATCGTATTCTCGCCCTCCCCATCAAAGGAACCCCCTAGAAACCCTCACCCCGTCCTTATCAACGATCAAAGATCAAATAAGAGATTATACATCTGTCCTTCAAACTAACCATGACCACAAGCAAATGCACTACATTAACTTCAGACCTCATGAAATGAATTCTACAGTAACCCCGCCCACACAGGTGCATACCCTGTAGAGACGTGTGAGACTCTACAACTACCCAAAGGGGCTGTCCTTCCAAAGTCAGTTTCATGACCACACACAGCTTCATATCACAGGAGAACTATTCAAGACCATGACGTCTTTTCGAGATTGCTACAAATGAGATAATTTAGGTATGTGACCTCGGAAGGTTTACAATCTCTCCTAGGTTACAAGACGTACACCCTACGGATACATGTCAACCAGAGAGGTGCACTTTTACGACCTGTCCTCATGTATTGAGCTGCCTAATGTATAACTTACCTACCCAGGTGCATATACCGAGGAGACATGCAAATTCCTGCAGATAGTGAAAATCCCTACAGAAATAGCCAAAGACGCCATCGACCACACACAGCCTTACCCCGTCCTTATCGTACTATAATTCCATTTAAGGGATACTGTATATATACTCCCACAGAGCCTCTACCGCTTCCCCTCTCATTTGATGGCTACCGTATATGGATCATCACTTTGTCTCTACATGTTCTCGGTTCATTCGAGGGATACCATATGTGGACCCTACCATGTTCTCCTCATATGCAGTGTACACCGCATTTTAGAAACTTCACTCAGTCCCCACCGTATTCCCCTCTCATTTGATGGCTACCGTAAATAGGACTGACCTTCACTCATTGGGTTCTCCTCCAATTGATGGATACCGTATAGCACTTCACTCTGATTCTACCATACTCTCATTTCATTCAAGAGATACCATATATGGACCCTAACGTGCTTTCCTGTGATCGCAGGGCTACCGTAAATGAACCTCCACTTTGCTTCTATTGGGTTCTCCTCTCATTCAATAGATACCGTACCTGACACCTCAGCCTGCCATGTTCCATACCCTATAGGGACCCTACCATGTTCTCGACTTATTCAATTTCTCAGTTTCAGGTTTCTTTGGCCCTCACTCTGCCTCTACCGATTTTCCGTTCATTCGAGGGATACCATATAAGGAGCCTACCATGTTCTCGACTTATTCATTTGGCCCTCACTCGGTCTCTACCGTGTTTTCTCGACTCAATCAATTTATACCATACTTGGCCTTCACTCTGCCTCTACCGTGTTCTCCTCCAACGATATCATATAAAGACCATACCATGTTCTCCATTCATCCAATGACTACCGTATATTGATCGTCACTCTGCTCCTTTGGATTCTCCTCTCATTTGATGGACTCCGTGCATGGACTTTCGCTCTATCTCTACCGTGTTCACATTTCATTCAGTGGTTTACCTTTTATGGACCTTGACTTCTTCCCTACTGGGTTCTCTTTTCATCTAATGGCTACCGTATATAGGAACACATTCCGTCCCAATCGTTTTGCCATCTTATCCTACGGATTTCAATTTAGTGACAGATACATAAGCCCTCACTTTTTATCTACCCTATTTTCCTCCTATTTAATGGAAACTGTTTCTAATCTCTCACTTCCGTATCCAGCTCTTCATTGATTTTTTTATCGGATTTAACCACAATTTTGTGATACAAGATAAATTTACGTTATGCATTTTCAGTTGATTGTTCGCATTGAGCAACTCAGACTTCCCGGATTCCGAATCATCCAACGATACTACTCACTCTTACGACCTTATTTGAACAAAATCAGGTAAGAATACTGCCTAACCTAGCTTTATTGGCTACGGAAGTTTGACGCATGATTTCTATGATTTCCAGTCCTATTTTTTCCTGTTCGACTATACCCATCTGCCGACTTTGAGAGACTATCATCGCAACCGCTGAGTACGTTTACACGCTTCAGCTTTTTTCTGGCGATTTCGTTAGAAGGCCACTAACTGCGGTTTCAGCCTTTGTATTTTTAATATGCTGAGTGGGAGTGATTTTGTAACTTAATTGATTGAGCTTCATTTGTGAAGTGGTTATTTCCAAGAATCGGGATCTATAATCCTCTGCAAATCAAGCAAGCCTTGACAAGACTGCATATGCTTTGAGTATAAATTTAAAGAATTTCAAACTGGGTTTTTATAGAGAATTGCCGAACCATAATCAAAAAAGGAATGGAAGCGCAGGCACAGACTAGAATGGGTCACATCGAGGAGAACCCCCAGGAGAGCAAATCACAAAGCGCATTACCGCAAAGAGAAGCGGCTCACACAGAACCTGCTCCCTCGGTGGAAAGCGAGTCCGCTGCTACAGGTGATTGCAGAACAATCACCACGGCTCAGTTCATGCATATATCCTAGCTGTATTAAACTTTGCAACACTATGAGTAAAGAAGGAGGCGCATTTTAGATATTCGCCAGGATGCTGGGGCACCAAGACGACTTCGACCCATAGTTCGTGAAACTGTGGGACCACAGAGGAGCGGAACGCAAAGTGTAATGACTAGAAGTCGAGGAAGGGGAACGCGCACAGATGCTGCACCTCCTGAGGAGAGCGGCACTGTTTCAGCAGGTTATCAGAGATCAATTGCAATGATTCATTTTACACAATGGCCCTACATGTACTAAAAGTGGTAGAATTGGAAGGTTCATTGGGACGCATTTCAGATATTCGTCAGGATGCTGGGGCACAAAAACGACTTCGACCCAGAGTTCGTGAAACTGTGGAACCTCCGAACAGCGAAACGCAAAGTGTAATAACTGAAAGAGGAAGACATGGACTGCCGTTTTTGGATCACATTAAGTTACGAATTTCTTTCCCACAACGGGATGCTCAAAAAGGCGGAGCACCTGGTAGTTAAAAGGGGGAACACTCCGGGAGTGCGACTGATGAGTAACCTACAACCAATCGAGATCGGTGAACTTTCGACGTGGGTCTAAAGCGAATTTTCGACGTGCGTTGTCCCTCTGTAGGGACCAGATTTACGGTTTGATCGTCCTTCTCTAACCAGGTTGGCCAAATAAAGGGGATCATAGGGGCAAGCGATAGCTGTGTCTATCTAGTCTGCGTTTAGCAACTCCTAGTGGATAAATTTCTTCAACCTCCATTAAATTAAAGGACGACGCTTGCATTTCTCCGAAGGCTAGTATCTCTTGCAGTGAAGCGATCCAACCGATTGTTGACCGTCAATCGGTGAGCAGCGCTAGCATCGAATAGATTGCTGATATTCCGAGCCGCTAAACTCGCGTTTTTTCCTTGGCGTGCTTGGTAGGAGGTGATGGCACGAATTGGGTGTTGTCCATTCATTGACCGTAATGCTGCGAAAGCCCACAAGCGTGCCCTTATTTACTCATGTGTTGATCCCCCGGGGAACGTCCCACAAGTTTATCACCCTTACCACCGTGTTCACACTGTTGATACAAATTTTTAACGCTTCGAAATTTTTGTCGCAGGACTTATTTGCCAACCTAATAACATCAAAGATTTTTGCAACCTGAAGAAAACGTCCTGCAAAATGCAAAAACGCCGTCGCACATCGAACTGGATCCTCGGTCCCATGCCTACCAAGCGTCACGCTCACCTTCACTCCAAGCCACTATTGCGAGTCTGCAGGCGACCATGTCTTTTGTGCTTGCTCTCTGGAGACCACCTCTATAGCTTTGTTCAGAGAATCGTTTGGCAGATTTTGAAAGCAGATTCAATATCAGAATCAAAAAATACGCCTAGCAGTATAGGTCCCATTTCAAATGGCCACTTCGACTTGGGATCCTTCCCTTGCATGGTTTGAATTTGTCATTTACAGCCATTTCTGATAAGGGAAAGACAATGATTTTCAGCGCAGACTTCATATGGATTGCTACCGTTTGCGTTAGTTGTACGGCGCCTGCTGTATAGAGAAGACCCTACTTTCTTCAAGGTCATCGACGGTGATTTCAACGCCATGTTTGGCCCCACAACGGCTGAAGTGCTCCACATTGGGACTCACTGAATGGGATGGAATGAGCAGGATGAAATGCTGTCCGAGTTTATCACGTCAACCCACACCCTTTTGGTAACTCGTAGTTCCAGAAGCTCTCTCATTAGCGATGGACATGGGCGTCACCTGGTGAACAGTTCCATAACGAAATAGACCACATCATCTTTAATCGGAGGTTTTGCCTGACTGATGTCGCTGTTGTTCCGAAGTTCTACACGGAATCGGACCATTGCCTCCTTCGCGCTAGATTCTACTTCTCAGAGAGCTATGAAGTTTGGGAGCGAAGCCACAAGCCCTCCATAAAATGGAATTACTTCGCTTCCCTTGCGAGTGAAAGGGAAGATTCCGTTATCGACAACATCGATGCAGAGTACAACCGGCTCGTCGAACATCTTCACGATAGTGCTAGAGCAGCGGAGTCTACGAGTAGAGAAGAAGCGACTCTCTTCGAAGTCTCTCGAGCGGATACGCCAGCGTGGAATCGCGCGAGCTGCAGAAAATCATCAGCAAACGTCCGAACTTGCGAAGCTATGCAGAGAAGCCATAAAGATCTGAAAGAGAAAAGAGCAGCAGTTAATGACGAAATAGCCAAGGACGAAAAGAGCCTTCGCGAAGCCCGACGGCTTCGTCAACTACATGACCACGACGACTTCCCTTTATCGCCCTGACGAAACACCTCGACAAACCTTACTGCATCTCGAAGGGCAATGGAGAAGGTCATCTACGTTTTCTACTCGGATCTCTTCGATAGCCACGTCTACCTGCCTACCCACCACTATAGGCATATATCGCTTCTACGGTTCTCCCTTTCGAAATTCGATATGCCATCACGTCGATGAACAATAGTACAACGCACGATCCCGATAGATCAAACCAGAACATCTGAAGAATCTTCCACCAGTGATGCCAGATCTCTGACTAGGCTTCTCTCGCGGTACCTGTAGGAATACGTAGTGCCAACGTCGAGCAAAACTAGCGAGATGTGCTGCTGTACATGAGGGTACACCCTGACGATAATGGCGACTATGGCCCAATCGCCTGCTGTCTGCAATCTACAAGCATTTCACAAGCGTCATCCTGAACAGGATTGGGAGAATATTAGAATAAAGACAGCCATGCGAGCAAGTTTCGGAGGGTTCAGTACAATCGACCATATTCACACTCTTACCAGACTCATGAAGTATCGCAAGGGTGTAGAATGCCGTCATGTCTTACGTTCATCGATTTGAAAAAGCCTCTGATAACGTTGAGACAGAAGTGGCAATCGGAACCCGGGCAGCCAGGATATTCAGACTCAAAATATGAGGATACTTCGTGAGCTCTACAACAACTTCACCGCCAGGATCTCGCTATTTTATGAAGAAGTCATCGACAGAGGGGTTTGGCATGGCGATACCATTTCGCCCAAACTTTTCAGTGTCGCTCGCGATGACATCGCGCGTCATATGGTATGAGAAAGCATGGGAGTGGAGGTCGACGGCCCCTATTCACATCACCTCCGCTTTGCAGACATCGTGCTTATAACACCGGACATCGAGCAGGCGGAAAGAATGCTGACCGAGTTTGGCAGTGCTTGTGGAAGGATCGGCATGAGACTGAACGAAGACGCTGTTCATGAGAAACGGATTGCTACCTGATGCCCCCTTTACGCTGAAGGTCACGAATCTCAATGCTCTAGGTATGTGTACTAGGTCGGGAAGTCAATATGATGAACGATCCAGCGCCGGCGCGGAGCAGAGGGAAACGCCTCGCTTGAGGAGCATTTGAGAAAATTGAGATAGTAGTGAAGAAGACAAGAACATCCGGCTCCGATTTTACCTTTTCGACACTGCTGTCCTTCCTGCTTTGACGTACGCTTCGGAGACTTGGACCCTATGAAAGCATGATAAGCATGCTGCAGCGTTACCAAACGCGCTTAGGAAGGCGATGTTCAGACTTTCTCCGTACACGCAAGTGCATAAGGGAATCCAGAGCTACGAGCTCCGTCGCCGAACGAAGATCAGGGATGCCGCTGATTACGCCAAGAAATCGAAGATCAAGTAGGCCGAACAGGTTATGCGATATAGTGATGACCGTTGGACGAGGGCGGTTACTGACTGGATCCCTCGGGACATCAAACAAACTCCAGGACAGCCGCCAACGAGATGTTCAGACTTCTTCACGGAAGCTTTGAACGATGGAATGTTGGACCTCGTGTCCCTAAGCGAGGACGATTCACTGGACCATGACAGGGACGAAAGGAGGAGTTAGTGGCGCCCGCTCGAGGAAAACGATGATCAACGGGACAGCAGGTAATATTGATACAGGTGTATGCCTATTTGCTTATCTCATAACCAGCCGAAGCTAACGCCGGGCTTCCCTCCTTCTTCGACGGAGTTGTAGAAATCGGCTACCTCTCCGTTCCTTCTTTGAAACAAATAATATTTTTCTGTACACGAAGTTTGACACAGGACTAACAGAGCAGTACAAATGGTATTCAGTGTAAGTCGCTGCTTACGCCCTTAATTGAAAATCTCGATCCCTTGCTTTCTTTCTCAAAAATAAATACCCAATAAATATGCAACCGTTAGATAATCAAAGCCTCAGGCGGAACCCACAAATGTTCCGTGTGATGATAACATGTTATCAATGGGCCTTTTTCATACAGAGATATCATTAGTTAAGAGTTTCAGATAACTGGCGGTTGGTTGAGTTCGCAAATGATATCGAACAACGTGGATCCTTCATTGGGTCACAAACCTCGGTGGGTAGCGGTCGTAACCTAATAGCAAGAAATGCACAAAATCCTCATCGGCTAATCATATTGCCGCTGATGGGGCCCTATCACTGCACCCACCGCCCACCTTTGTCACCCTTCTCTACCATCCCGTCTTATCGGATGAAACATACTGAAGGGTCAAAGCTACATCGTAAATATCGAAGGGTTAAGATTTCGATCGGTAGGTGGCTTTTGCTCTCTTAGACCCGATATCTTTTTTTATTAGTTGTCATCGGTTACTGTCACTGAGTACTTAAGATCCCGTTTATCTGCTACCTCACTTGTTAAAAATGCCGAGGTTCCAGGTTAAATACGAAAATTTGGTAATCTTACCAAATTTTGAACTTTTGAGGTTCGCGGAAACAGAAGTTACGAAAATTCCGCTCAAACATTTGCTCTGCGCAAACCCAGCCCCCTGTGGGGCGAGTCTGGTCCCACTACCTACCATGAGTGTTTCCATCCTGCCGCCTATACTCCTACCAAGTTAACGCTTTAGGCCCACGGGAACCGTTATGAATTTCCGGTCAAAGACACACACACACACACACACACACACACACACACACACACACACACACACACACACACACACACACACACACACACACACACACACACACACACACACACACACACACACACACACACACACACACACCACACACACACACACACACACACACACACACACACACACACACACACACACACACACACACACACACACACACACACACACACACACACACACACACACACACACACACACACACACACACACACACACACACACACACACACACACACACACACACACACACACACACACACACACACACACACACACACCACACACACACACACACACACACACACACACCACACACACACACACACACACACACACACACACACACACACACACACACACACACACACACACACACACACACACACACACACACACAACACACACACACACACACACACACACACACACACACACACACACACACACACACACACACACACACACACACACACACACACACACACACACACACACACACACACACACACACACACACACACACACACACACACACACACACACACACACACACACACACACACACACACACACACACACACACACACACACACACACACACACACACACACACACACACACACACACACACACACACACACACACACACACACACACACACACACACACACACACACACACACACACACACACACACACACACACACACACACACACACACACACACACACACACACACACACACACACACACACACACACACACACACACACACACACACACACACACACACAGACACACACACAAACACAAACAAACACACCGACAAACCAACAGACACACTTAGCGAATTACATTAAGTAGGATAAGGTATTGACCAAGTGGCTCAACAGTAAGAGAGAAACGACTGCAACTTCCACAAGGCGCGCTCGCTTGCTGATTATCGAAACGAATTTGATAGATCACTGTAAAGAATCACGGGCAATATGAGTGATGGAGTACAGAGAAGATATGTAAATGAGAAACAAAGTTACAACAAAGTAGAGCACTGACCGGGAATATAAAGCAAGCCTACGCACAAAAGTGGTTCGCTGATTACTTATAGCCGTTAGTAACGTTATGGAGGAAAAAAACCGACAACGCCTTCGGGATGGGTGGTCTAAATGTGTTCAACGAAATCCTTGGAGAGAAAAACCATTTCAGATAAAACTGCTTCAATGTGGAGTAAAAAGTCTCCTAACAGAAGCACGATCAAAGAGCACCTCTACAATTCCTTCAACGGACGGGGGTACTATTGAATAAACCGAATTCATTGCGGAAGCCATTGGCTCAACAGTGCAGTTGACACGGAGTGACCTAAATGAAGGATTACTAATTAAAACGAACCCTAATAAACCCCAGAACCAAGGGAAACGTGAAAAACAGTCCAAGTGAAATGTCCAACCTCGTAGATAAATTATATACAGCAAACACTTGACAGGATGCAGCAACACGAGAACTCCATTCGTCTTCATCACTTTCCTCTATTGTAGCACTGGTGACTGGAACAACACACATGCGAGACGTAACCCACGTGACCTCTTGGGGGACAAGCTTCGCCTGAATGTCTCAAGTTTAAGTAACATTGATTAGAAAGGAAAATGCAGTGGAGCAATGTCTGACCTGAACTTTTTGCACAACTGCTGAAGAGCGATTTCTCAAATTCCTCAAAAAGACAAGCCTTGGTCCTTCAAAGCGCCAAACATAGCAGATGCATGCTCTGTGACATCCTCAAGAACAAGAAATATAACGATCGACTATTGTATATAAAAAAGTGAAGGAAATAAACGGGATTGTTCACCTCAGGCATGATCGAGACTCGCGATGGATGTGGCATTGATGCATTTGAAGAGCTGCCGCCTATGAATCTTTGTGTCTGAAAATTAAGGGCACGGGCTGCTGTGATACGGGCTTTCAAATAAGGCACTAATTTCACTAACATCAAGCGACAGACCATACCTGCAATTTCTTCAAGAGCCCAGTATTAATGCCAGAGACCGGTTTCCTGAGATCAACTTCAACAGTTACAGCCAGTGCTTCTATCTGTTCGAGGAGATCCTTAGCAGTAGGACGACTCAGTGGATCCACTTGTAGACAAGACTCTGATAAATTACATGTTTGAGGAACCAAAAACGAGTGTTTTAATACTCTAAAATCAACAACGCAACCAGGTTCAAAATAACTTTCTGAAAAGAGAAAGGCCATTCAGAGTTCAAAAAGGGCAAAGTGAGGCAAATCAAAAGGACTAAAAAGTGCCACTATATGTAACCATCTAGAAGACAAAAAAAAAAACTTGATGACTATAACTGAAAACAACTTGAAACGAGCGAGTAGGTGAACTTACCAATCACGGGTAATATGTCCGCGAATTCCTCGAAACCATTCGGAACAGTATAGACAACGTTTAGAATTCGTAACTTAGCCGAATCTTCAAATGGGTGCACGTGGTAGCAAAGGTAGAATAGCACACATCCTAGGGCCTATAAATGAGGGGTCGTTTCATATCCTGAGAGCTGGTATCGGATTGAGCGCAGCTGCATAATAGAAGAGCGACAAAGCACGCGCTTTCAGTAGTAGCTTTTGAACCAACAGGCAAAAGTATTTAGGAAAATGAAAAGCAGCACTTGAAACAATGTGACATCAAAGAATTAACTGTGAAAAGATTGACGAACTCACCCATATGTCTTGTGGGGGGCCCACGACAAAGTTCTGGTATGTATCAAGAATCTCTGGTGCTCGATACATTGGAGTTGTATGCCGTTGCATCTGCAACTATGCTACCTTCTATGGCACTGTGAAAGTGTGAAATGGACGTAATTATAGCTCAATAACGACTAAATCTTCACGTTTCAAACGCATTCTTATTATACAATACCTCCTCCTCAAGCCACGTTCTTTGGGCCGCGTTCCATGTGTCATCCGGTGCATAAACTTCTACAGTGGCACTCCCAAAATCGCATAATTTCACATGACCAGATGAATCAAATAATAAATTCTCAATCTAAAAACGTTTTCAAAAAAGTATTTCAATATTAAAATGAGGGTTGCGACTTTGACAACGACTAGCGACTGAAGATTTGGAAAAAAGTTACACAAGGGTATATTACTAGAGCCAATGCTCAAAGATGAACAAGTTATTAACACCTTGATATCCCGATGGGTGATTGGGACCACCTGGGTATGCATATGAGAAACGGCCATCGCTGCGGCATAGAAAACCTTCAGCACTTGCTCAGGTATTAGACGAATATTTTTCATAAGATCAGCAACAGAGCCTCCTGAAAGCTCATAGTCACATAACCACAAAAGTACAATAGTTCTAAGAAGAAATGGAAGATTAGTAAACATTACGATAGAACGATTTACTACAATTTTCGAAAAACCCTACCTGAACACAATTCCGTCAATAGCAGAAATTCGGCACAGCCTGTAGATGTCTTCATTTGTGCAGCGGCAATGAACTTCAGAATGGCTGGATGACCGGTGAGCTGAAATAATGTAAAAAAAGACTTTCTAGACAAAAAATACACGAGTAACCTGCTAAGATAAACTCTCGAATGCTTTTATAGAGACTATTGGGGGAAATAACAGAATCGCAGCAAGATGAAGGTGTCTGATCAATGACAGAACGTGACAAAAATCTGGGGCCGTTGGCCACAGGATTACTCTTTTTCCAACCACTTATAGGACCTTACGAGCAGTCTATTATTCTGTACAACGAGCATTGATAACATCAGATAATATGAATTGGCATGTGATATACAGAGGCACAAACAGAGTAAAAAGAATGATGCAAGCCGATAGTAGAGCCTCATTCCAGGTAGAAAAATCGGGATTCTATGGAAAAATCTAGCTCAGTTCTGTAGATGTTTGACAATATTTAAAAATAGGACCCTAAGCAGTAACCGATTACATTGAAACTATAGCTTCTACAAGATAACTAATTCAGTGGGGATCGACAAATTATTAAAGGCGCAGTTCTCAATAATTTTGGGTTATCTAGTTTTGGACGAGTAATGTAAGTGATGCCCACAATAGTGCAAAAACGGCGGAGAAACGCAAACAAAAGCTGAGTTTTCAGAGAAATATATGGTTCAAAAAGTAGTAAAACTAGGATGGGAATGTGACGACACATGTTGCATATAAGGGGTATTCGGACGAACCGTTAAAATGCCCGGTCCGGAATCTTCAACCCGAAAGCGGCGTCGCGCATGCCGCACCCGCCTCGTATCGCAGGATTGCGATGGAAGATTGGAGCGCGCAATTTTTGAGGTAGGGAGTCCTTTAAGTATTTGAATTGGCTGGCCGCTCCTTTCAATTCCAATGCGATCTTGATTGTCGCTAATACAGGAGGAGTAATTCTAATTAATCAAGACTGATAAACATAAAAACAAGAAAAAGAAAGCGAAAAACTATCAAATCTAATAAAAAAGAAAGGCAATCGACGAAAAAAATTGCATCACATCGACTGGCGGGGAGGCGGGGTGAGTACGGTAGTTGCACTAACATTTGCCGCATGCCGCAAGGGAGAATGCCGCAATAGGGAAGAAGTTCCGTCACCCTAATATACCGCATCATTACGTACAGCTGACTGCAGTGCCTGCGCGCAAGGTGACTACTTTCATAGTCCACGACCAGTCGCGCGACTGGTCGCTTGCAAAATCGTGGACTAGCCGGTGAGGGTCCCGGTGCGAATGGTTCAACCTTTTCAGTTCTTTCAACGCTTGAACACTCGTCTTCTTTGGGCATGCACGTCGACTGAGCCAGTTTTAAGTCCTTTATCACACCCTGTCTTGGCCGTTTTTCGACTCTCCTCGGGTTCGTCCCTCACGCTATCCTTGAGTGCCACAGGTTCATACGAGGGAGGAACAAATAAACCTTTTTCTACAAACTCTACCTTTGATGAAAGAAAGCCAATTCATGAAGCACAGTACCATATAACGCGGCAAAAATATAAGCAGTAAAAAATGCAAATGTTGTAAAACTATTTGGGACACAAACCTCTTTGTGTATTCGAATCTCGGATATAACAGCTTCCATTGACTGTCGATCCTTTGTTATCTGCCTCTTCAACGCGTACCACTTGTTAGCATTATCATACGCGGCAAATACAATGGCAAAACCACCTTAACTGTCATTTAAGAAATTTAAATTACACTGGCTCTTACAAGGAAGATTAGCACTGAAAAAAAAATAACGCGTTCTTCTCGGAACGTTTGTCAAACTCCTTACTTGAAAAGAAATTGTGAACGTACGCTCCTACAAGAAGTCGAATTGCAGGGGCTTGTTGTTAATATGAGCAAATGTTGGGATCTTCTGCTGCACGAACTGCTCGAGAAGAAGCCAAAGAGCTATTAAGCGCAATGAAAGACTGAAGTATTGTAGACTACCACATTAGCTTACAAGTAGTCCCCTCTCATCGCCTCACCTAAGGTATGAGATATGGCTGAAGAGGGAAAGACTCTTCAGAAAAAATGAAGACCTCGAAAACAGAGTAGGCTACAATCTGACAAAACCTTTCTTTTACGAAACTTGTGCACGATGTAAGTATGGTCGAACAGCGTAAGTTATTCGCAGAACGACGTAGACTTCAAAGAATCTCTAGCAAAAAGATTTTCCGAGTTGCTCCAACTTTGCAGAAAAAACGGTACTATTTCTACTATTACACCCCCAAAAACTCTAAATTTTAATTTTCGATGGGACTTCGCCTATATGGGTAATCCGATGCCCTGTTAACGAATATGACCTTCATTTTTGGTTGGCGCCAACTTGGCGCCAAGGGAGTTTTCACCAAATTTGCTGAAAACTCGCGTTTAGGGGTTATTTGAGGTACTGATAACGAATATAACATCCATTTCACGCGCTGAGGCTATTTGGCCCGACGACAAGGCATACAGGTTGTGGGGGAGACGATGTGACCCGATGCGCTTTCCCATGGCTAACAAACCATGGAAGACAAACCCCTGATGAGACGAACATCACTATTTCATTTCACAACTTGTGAACGTGTGTTGCGATGGCTCTCAACGCTCTGAGAAGGCGCAATCGCCAGCAAGAACTCCTCGATTTCTTGTTGAAGGACGTGTACGAGAAGATGCAAATGGATCATCTGGATCTACAGGAGTGGCTGCGATCCGTGGGGCTGCTGGCGTAGCCATTGTGCCCTCCTTGTCAAGGATCTGTGAGTCCCAGAAACGATGAGCACCACAACGGATGGGTGTGCCACCGTTGATCATGCTGAACTCGGCCATCGAACGAAACGAAGGTGTATGTTCCAACTCGAAAAGGCTCCTTCATCGAGAAGTCGAACCTCGCGGAGTCGGCCGTGTTTACGCTCAGCTACTTCTGGCTGCGCGACATGGGTACTGTGAAGGACAAGGTTTACGAACTTGACATCGGTCTTTGTAGTGTTGTCCAGTGGGAGTAGTACTTTCGTGACGTCTGCGCCGAGCACTACGGAAAGAATCCCCAGTTATTGGTGGGTTCGGACGTACAGTGGAGATTGACGAAACGCTGGTGGTGAGAAGGAAGTACAATCGTGGACGATGGGTGCGCAGACACCAGTGGCTTTTTGGCGGTATCGAGGGTGAGCGGACGAGCATTTCTGAGGCTGGTGCGAAGGAGGGACGCCCCGACTCTGCTTCGTCTTATCGGAAAGTATACAAGACCTGGCACGACGATCATTAGTGAATGCTGGAGGGCATACAGTCAGATCGCCGCACTGCCCAATGCTTACCGGCACCTCCAGGTCAATCACCAGCTGTATTTTGTAGACCCACAAACTGGTGCCCATACTCAAAACGATGAGTCGCTGTGGCAGAGAGCAGCGGAGTCTACAAGTAGCCGAGAACAACTCTCTTCGAAGTCTCTCGAGCTGATACGCCAGCATGGAATCGCGCGAGCTGCAGAAAATCATCAGCAAACGTCCGAACTTGCGAAGCTATGCAGAGAAGCGATAAAGGAAGATCTGAAAGAGAGAAGAGCAGCAGTTATGGACGAAGCCGCCGAGGCCGGAAAGAGCATTCGCAAAGCTCGAGAATTAAGAACTGGAAGAACTGATTCGGATGTGGTATCAATAGAGACCTAGAAGTCGCTCGAAGAGCACGAAATCATGTGGTTCACTTCCTTCCTGTACAGTGCGACTACTGAAGAAGCACATTACAATTAGATGGGTGGAGAAGTGCTAGTCTCCCAATTTTCAAGCAAAAAGACGAAGCCATGGAATCCTCTTAGTAACATGCGACCGGACTGACTCGGCCCTGAAGTTGACCAGCTTGAACAGTTCCATTGTATTTACACACAGTGGAACTGTACAAGTTAGTCGACTCAAAGTTGAGGTGTTCATATTCCTGGTCAAGGATATATACGATACGTTAGGTCCGATAGGGTCATGCGCACCTTTCGCAGCTGGGATACACCGAAGATCATCTCTAAACCTGTTTCCCGTTTCTAACAATGGATGCCAACACCTCGAAAGGTCTAATTAACTGAACACTGAAGACTATCCTCTAACGCTGGTGACAGCTATCTAATGGCGAAGTGCAGGGAAAAACTCTAGGACAAGTTGCAGAGATAGCAGAAAGTGTTGATTGAAGGCTTAATTAACGATAAAATAACTTCTGAGATAACCCCATGGAATGGGTTTGTAGGACTCCCGTATGCCGCATGTGGCACTGTCGTACATGGAAATGGCCTAGATAGGGCAATATAGAGGCTCAAAAATTGCACCGTGTGTATCCTAAGACCAGTTCCACCGGCATTGCAGAGGCTGCACCATTCGCAAGGAAACCATTGTAGAGAGATGAAACGACTTGTCATGACCCTTAGTAACAATGGAAGATATTCTTGTACAGTTCCGGCTTGATATTTGCGCAATTGCAACAAGTAATATCTCGTCCGCATACCCCTTCCATTTTAGTTCCGTAATAGTAATCTTGTCCGACCTCTATTATCCCTTCCTTACTCCTTGCTCTCCTGCCTTATTCTTCTTGAAATCGGCGAAATTTCTCGCCTTCTTCACCACTGATGAACTATTCCCACCCTATACTTCGATTTTCCGACGAAAAACGATTGCCTCGAAATTACCCTGGATTGTGCACTTAAGGATGGGCTCCGGCTCAGGTGAGAAGACCAAGTTCTTCAAGTACGATTAAAAAAAGTGTCAACCAGAGACGGCTTTTGGGAAGCCGTCGAAAGGGTGCGACACCTGGGTAGTGACCTGACCGCTGACGGTGTGTGTGGTTTAGACTAGATGACCAGATGAATGGGGTTTGGACGAAATGGAGAGGGTCCCCTAGTATTCTCCGCGGCTGACTGCTCTCCATGATGCTTATACATAGTAGGAAAGGCATACCGTATAATGTTACAGTCAGATGTTCTACGAGAGCGAGTGTTGGCCCGTAAGCAAAGGTCGTCAAAAGAAGCTCCAGTCCCCCAAACATGCAAACAGTCCGTATATAGTCGAGGATGAGAGAGCAGCGTCTGTGATGGTATGAACACATAATGTGAACGTCACGGGTCATCCGATGGAAACTCAAAAGAAGCGGCCATGAGGAGCCCCAATGAAAGATGTTGGGAAGTGATCAACAAGGACCTCACCTAAAGTAAAGAAACGGTAGAAGATGGCGCGCATAAAAACTTACCGGCCTCTAAGGCCTAAGGAACGCTGTTTTTTAGGTAATATTGAACTTCCCGCTGAACATACAAACAACTAACAAACACACATATAAACGCACATACATAAATACCATACATACAGTGCGTACATAATTATAGGGTCACCCTCAAGTTTCGCACTTCCAACGAATGACCTAGGTACCCGTTTTTTTTGTAGCAGCTGCATTTTTCTGGACTTTTTTAGAAAGTTTATCGGTTTCTGCACCGTTTCATAATTATAAGGTCACCCTGAGAAAGTAAACAACTATTCATGGAGGAGAGGGAATTTCGTCATTTAAAATACTTATAAAGGTAAGCATGTGTAGCAAATGCATCTCTGAACCTAACTGTCAACATGGCTCGCGGTCGTCTGCTTTCCTCTGATGAGAAGGCTCAAATTCGGTCTCTTCATGAAGCTGGGCTCAGTAAGCGAGCAATTTTCAGGCAAATAGAGAGATCCCTCTGCTCCATCCAAAGATTTCTGGAAAAACCTGATGTCCCTAGATGTAGCACCAGCTGTGGACGCCCACGCAAGGTTACTACCTGTGACGAGCGGAAGATTCTGAGGGCTGTTTCCAACAGTTTGTCCTCCTTGAACCAGATCCGACCGGAATTAAACCTCTGTGTCAAAAACTACAGTCTGGAGAGCAGTAAGAAGGTGCGAGGACATCACTAGGCAGGCAATGAAGAAGGCGCCACGAATCACCGACCGCTACAGAGAGGCTCGACTCGAATTTACTAAGATGAGTCTAGGGAGAGATTGGGCAAAGGTAGGTCTGCATCAAAATTTCACATACAGCTGAATACTTTCCATTCAGGTTGTATTTTCGGATGAAAAGAAATTCAACTCGGACAATCCTGACGGAAACAAGTATTACTGGCGCAACTTGAGGAAGGAACCAGTCGTAGCAATTTCGGTGGGGGAAGTCTTATGGTATGGGGTGCATTCTGCAGTGATGTCGCGTTGGATCTAGGATTCCTGAGCTGCAGTATGGGTTTCAAGTACTACCAGAACATCTTGGAGCATCATCTAGTTTCCTTTCTAAGCCATGGCCGTCACCTCAACTACGTCCTTCAACAAGACAACGCCTCCATCCACGTGAGCCGTGCAACGAATGAGTGGCTGCAACGCCAAAACATAAGCCTTCTGCCATGACCAGCCTGCAGTCCTGATCTCATTCTGATGGAAAATATATAATGGTCAGGCGAATGACCGTCAGTTCCAGAGCATAGAAGAGCTGAAGCGGGCGATTATGGAAGTATGGAGAGCAATCGATTAGGAACATCTTCGAAACCTAGTTTCCGGTATGCCACGTAGGCTCTTTAATGATGCTCTTAAACAAGGAGAAGCCATAGATTATGAACTGCTGTACATATGCCATTAACATTAATAAATCATTCACTTTCTCGGGGTGACCTTATACTTATGAAACGGTGAAAAAACCGACGCTATTTTGAAAAATTCATAAAAGAATTTAGGTGAAGGGTATCGCGGCCGAAAATCGAATAAGGAGGAACAATATGATGAGGAATCTGCCAATGTTTGCCAAAAAATTCCGATGTGGCTGCTTTCTCCAGAATCGCAAAAATCGGGGGTGACCTTATAATTATGAAACGCACAGTACCATACATACCACACGTACCATACACCAGGCGGCTATTGCACGCTATTGCGTGCGCTGGGGCTCTAGCCATAAGGGACGGATCCACATGAGCTTCTGATTTTCATTATAGACCTTTGTCATCTGAGCCTCTTCCCTTACACTTCTGTAGCGGCCATCATTATTTTTGGGATGTGAAATGGGTTGTGTGTGCCCATGAAGAGTACTCCGATGTATCCAAATCAAATACCTCTGCAGTCCACGTAGTCGAAGAAACTGAAGTATGGGCTGTGTGTGGCCATGAACACTAACTTTGCAAGGATAGCCCCTTTGGGTAGTTTTAGGGATTAACACGTCTCGCAGGATATGCACCTGTGTGGCCGGGGTTATTGTAGAATTTATTTTATGAGGTCTGAAGTTAATGTAGTGCATATCCTCTTGTGTAGAAGAGACTACTGTGTGTCGAACCATGGATACTTACCTTTAAAAAATTTTTAGCCTACATTTTGAGAGTTTAGTTTAGAGAGTTTTGCGAGAGTACACGTATGTGGTGAGGGCTAGTGTGAAGGACAAATGTAAAAATTTTTGACCTCAGCCCCACCCCCATCTTTGCAAACCCCACTCACTTCAGACTTCGAACCACATTATTTTCATTACCTCCAGACACCTTTTTCCCGCGTTACAAAACGCATCTGATGAGACTAAATAATTCTGATGTAAGCCCCGGTCACCCCAGTGCCAGCTCCTCCCACATTTGGGATTTGACCACATTTGTTCTACCACATCCTACCATTTTTCCCGCATCCCAGTATGTTTCTAATTTTTGGTCTGAGCCCCGCCCACTTTAGTGCCAACCCCGCCCACTTGAATGCCCACCCCGCCCACTTCTGGGATTTGACCACATTTGTTCTTTTACACCTCAACACCTTTTGCCGCATCCCATAACATTTCTAAACAGAGTCATTGATTTCCGATCTAAGCCCCGCCCACCTTAGTGCCAACCCCGCCCACTTCTAGGATTTGACCACGTTTGTTCTTGTACACCTTAACATCTTTTGATCGCATCTAAGAATATAGGGGCTCTCCGACGCGTGCCGCGTGCGCACCTCTTGGCCCCTTGCCAAAAATGATATGCTCTCCTCAACTGGATGTATTAGGCTGTCCGAAAAGATCCCGCCGATTTTTGATTCATCTTTGAATGAAAATTCCTAGAAGAAGAAATCCATTGATTGAACGATATATCCTCCATTCTGTTTAGTAAGGCTTCGCCATCTTCCTGTAGGTTCCAGTTCCCCTCTTCCATAGAAGGTTCCAGACTTAAAATCGAAAAACCCACTCAGGTGCTTTTTGCACTCCTCCAGC